>CM032798.1:15099156-15558520 GCA_019155185.1 Beaufortia kweichowensis
CACTCAAAACACACAAACCAGCTTTATCTTTTGAAAAGGGCTACGCAAAATAGACAGAGATGAATTAGTTCCAATAAATTGTAAATAATGCTTATTTTATAGGAACAAAGTCAAAACCAGCACACATTTGAAAGCTGGATAATGAAAGCAATTGTATGTGCCTAAAAACAAACATGAGATCAAGACTGGTGCACTGAAGTAAAGTCAAATTAAATGTAAAATATATAGATTGATATGAAGGAAAATGGATTAGGCTTGTAGCAGTTACACAACTAATGTAACATTGTACAAAGGTCGAAAACGCTAACTGTAAAGACTGGCAGCACTCACCATCCCAGCAAATCTGCTCACTGGAGCATATGCCTTCATCAAACAGACAGCCTTACCGAAGAAAGACAGAGAAAAAGAAGACAGGGTATGATCAGCAACAGGCAAGCGAGAGGATTTGGGGTAAAACATACATACTTTATATCACTTATAGCAGCATAAACACCGCAGAGATCCACATATGTTTTATTTTTATAGCATTTAGTCCTCTAACAATTTTCAGCACTAGTAGAATTAATTGCCTACCAGACACTACCATTAGTTAACACCATAGCAACAGACAGTTAATGGTTTAAAATCATGGCCAGCAAAAATTTGGGGCATTAATTAACATTAATGCCCCAAAGTGCTGCAAAATATAACAAGCAACTTTAGCTCCAGATGTCTTCTAAATCTTAAAGAACAAACTATATTAAACACAAAAGGAATGACACATAAACAAAACATAATAGCACTCATGCAATTCTTGCCCATAAGACGTTTCATGTTTGTTGAAAATATAAAAATACTGCACACTCCCCCCTTGTGCTTTCTCAGACATAAACTTGTGGCAGAAGGGCATACACACAAGTTGTATATAATTAAATAATGGGTTGAAAAGTCTTCTTGTGCTTTGGGTAAAACATAAATGTGATAGAATGGAAAATATTTCGAAAATATAAAAAGAAAAGGCTATGACTCATAGTGTCTGATATCCAACATACTCCTGCACAGAATAAAAAGGGAGTACTCTGGTATCAGTCGGACACGCAGATATCGCCCAAGAAGTGACAGTGGACACAAGCACATGCGAAAATACCGCGCATGTATTATTCAATAGCACGATGTTTACTTCCGTCCTCGTAAACACATCTGCTCTTCGAAATCAGTATTTAAAAACATATCTTCTGCAATATTCACACATGCTCATGCGCACTTTAACATTCTCATGGAGTTTACATTCTTCTGAGTGACGTGTGCCCCCACAATGACGGTTGTTATAAGAATGACGTGGGCTGGGTCGTCAGTGGTGAGTCAGCCTGCAGAAGAAAAGCGAATACATATGCAGTACACAAGCGCACAAACACTCATGCATGCGCTTGTAACAGACATGGGCTCCTTCAAATCAACTGTGCGAACCTCGTCACAATGCGCGCGAGGAGAGGACGCAAACTCTCGCTGTCCATGGTGCTGAAACATAAATTTGAGACAAAAACTGAACGCGAACTAATATATTAGTACCATAAAGTCTAAAAATGCATATAAAGCTAAATTTATCGCTGCAAGAATAAGAAAGAAGAGAAGCTGCCCTGCTACTAGACTGACAGGTTTGGTAGTGTTATTGCGGGGACTATAAATCATGTCATTATCTGATGTTGCCAGGTTGGCAAACGCTGCCATTAATTTCAGCCAAGACACGCTTTATCTTATTATAAATGCAAGTACGCAAGGTTTTCTCTTTGGCAATAGTTGTATCACAAAAACGCATATCATAAGAAATACACAAAATTACTGCATGTTTTATACTTTTACTGATAATAAAAATACTGTGGTTTAAATATGATGTTACACTAAAAATAAATTCTCTCCCCTGCCGTTGCATTTTTGATTTAATAGACATGTCTATGCATAGGATTAAATAGGATGGATAAAATGCATTCATGTTTAAACGTAATACCGTAAAAGCGTAATATCTTTAGCAGAGTCGTGCATCAATCATTAACCAGAAATGAACCTGTGGCTCATTCATGTTCTTGTCATACCGTATCTATCAGCGGTGCCAAGCTGACAACACGCAGTCGCCAAACAGATAAGCATCCACAGACGCGAGGATTTCATCTTCCCTCGTCTTCTCTCTCCTCCGGCCTCGCTTACACCAGCATATTTAGATGACACAGCGATCGGTGTGATATTGTCCGTGTGCCAAACTCTAGAAACACGGGACTTGGGTAAGAGTGCTATGAAGATGAGTGTTGGAGGGAAAGAGCGCCAGCGCACTCCGGCAGGGAGGGGGTGAGAGGACAGGACAGACAGAAAACCCGGAAAGTGGGCACGACAATCAGATACAGTAATGCAGTTATTTTGAGGAACACACAAATTACTCCTAATGGTCAGTACGTCTGGGATTTATACTTTGTAATGCAGGGCATGTTTACTGAAAGTAAGCCACGTCACATACTCAGAATACACCAGTGAATACAAGACATGAAAATTAAATGTTTATTGATTTTATTAAGAAGTACAGTATATATAGGCATACTGTTGAAGTGCTACAGTTGATAAGAGAGCATGAACTCCTTTTCCACCGTGTGCTACAGACATTGATAAATGGACAGATAATAATGATTGATAAAGCTGAGAAAATGAGTAAGAAAGTGATATTGATTTTTCTATTAACAGTGTCCATGAATCCATCTGTGCAGTTATGGCGAGTCCACTTCACAGTCTAGTCCACAGTTACCATGCTTCGTACAAAGGGGAAGTGCTCAAAGAAGCCCTGCATATTATTACAGACAGAACAACCCAAAACAGAAAAACCGTTAGCTCACAGATAAACTCCAGAGTGTCATACAACTCCGTCATGAAGAAGTTTATCTAGGCGTTACCTTAAAGAGTGTGGTGGTCTGGAGAACTCCAGATGTACAGCACATCTCTCGAATGGAGTGCATGGCAAGCTGCGGTGCTCCGAGATCCAGAACTGCCATTCCTAACCGAGACGCCAAAATCGGTCCGATTGTTGTTCCACACGGACTGTCATTCCTAACCATCACATCCTGGAAAAAACAAGTTACACATCTCATGCTGGGTCTAATATCACTGCCCATTCCACATGGCGAGAGGAAAGGTCACTTATAATTGTGTATACAAACAAAGCTCATGGTGTCCGGGTGACCAAGGCAAAAATTTTTAATCTATCCATACCATTCTTTCTCCTCGGCGGCACTCTTTTGTTTATAAATCCCACACGGTCACCCTGTTGCTATGCACACTGCTAATGTGTTTGGATGGTATGTAGAGAGACATCACAATTAACTCTTAATTTAAATAACATCAATATACACTTTCTGTCTATCAACAAACACATACAGCACATTAACCCTCTACAATTAATTAAGATATCTATATTAAAATAAAAATCAAGCAAAAACACCAACCCTCATGCTAAGAAATGGGTATATTGGGTAATGCTGATGCCATGTAAAATAGTAAATCCCCAACAGGTAAATTCTGGTTAATATTATTTACGTTAAATAGTTTTACAACTACATGGTAAATGTTATGCATGTAATGTCAAAAGTCTGGTGAATAAAATCTTTCACAGATTTCAATTCAAGATAGTATGTGCATAAGGATTAATGATGATGATGCAGTTCTCAACTCACCTGTAGAGGCACACCCACTTTTCCAGCAATCTCACGTAAAACAGCAGCGGTTACAGCAGTGGTGGCGTAGCGTTGGTTACTGTTAAACTTTATGACTGGACCCTGATCCAGGACACACAGTGCAAAGATTCAGCTGAATGGATTTCACAGGGGCTTTCGTGAGTATGTTAAAGGAGGAGCTTTTGTGCATTTGTGATTAGTACCTTATGGAAAGCAGGTCTGTGGTTCTCCTCGTGTTTTTCTCTGTGAAAGGAACAACCATATCATTCAGAAACTTGAGCACAAAACAAGAAGACTAACAGCAAGAAGAGCATAATTAAACTCTTTGGTAACCATTTACCCTAAATTTTGTCAGACTAAGCAAAACATTCACTTAACATTTAATCACCCTACATGCATATATGAACTCCAGAGTTTTTGCATTCATAAAATGTGTCCCGTGTGATATAATGAAGATATTTATAAAAACCTCACAACCATAAATTATGTTTTATATATTATGGTGCTCCATTACAATACATCCTTCCTATGGCATCACTGTGATGATGTATTGTCATAGATAAGACGGTGACAATAATGGAAAAACAGTTAACTTAGGTGGCACTATGGAGACAGACTGACTGATAGTTAGGGTGCGCGGCATGGGCCATGTCCGCACTGATCATGTAGGACAGCGGGATGGCCTCCTGAAAGGCAGTCAGGTTATCAGGCGTCGAAGCCAAGCGTCGCAGAATCAACTCCGTAAGGTTCGACTGGGCTCCCTGAGCGCTCTCCGACCCCACCTACGGACCAATCCACAATATTTAAATTAGGAGCCTGAGGCAGATTTAAAAAATCTAAATTTGATCATGTTTGTCACACCTCTTCGTTGTCATAAAGAGTAACTATACGGATGTTTGTGTCTTTAGCAAGAGAATCAGGTGTGCTGGAATCCATTAGAGCCTGACAGAGAAGACGCAGTCATGCATTAATTATTCATCATCACTTCTCAGATAATATTTGAGTGAATGGTTGAATATTTAATAAGATGTTGCTCTCTGTGTTTGATCATACCGTGAGGGCGCAGAAACAACTGTGCAGGTTGTCCAGACGAGGAGAGAAGATAAATTCCTCAAAGAAGCCTCCAAGTGCCTGCACAACACGACGACATATCAAAAGTGACAACCTCATGAATATTAGGCACAAATCACTGGTGCGAACCCACCTGGCAGATATTTTATGTGTAAATTATATGGAAATGAGGGCCATAAGAGCTCTCAGCCTTGTTCCTTTGAGATTCTCAAAAGTAATGTTTTATTACTTTAACGACCCTCACTTATTCCTAGTCTCGCTCTTATATTCATATGTGGCCTTTTCTTCAGTTGGGCAAAAATAAGCAAGCAATCCTTTTTGCTGAACACATACGCACAGTGCATACTAATGCACTTTATGTTGGCTCAGTTCAGTAAACTACAAAAAAACAGAAAGATAGAAAGGTAGAAAGCAAAAAACAAAGGGACTTACACCAGGCTGTGTGTCCGCTAGACAGAGCTCAAAGTCCAGCAGAGCATCCGGCTCGACCCCGAGCTGTCCACACAGCATCTGGATCAGAGCAGGCTGATGCTTCTCTGCCTAAAACACATGCACAAAAAAGTTTATGCACATAAAACAAAGTTTGCATATTTAGGCTATAATCATCAAAAACGTTTTCTGCACCTCTTGCAGCATCAGATGTAATTTCAAAATATTGTCTTCAAACAGTTCTTTGTAAATTATCTCAAAATAAAAAATAAACCAGACAGTAAATTGATAGAGATCAGTTACAAAGATTTTAATTGGTGACTAAAGAACTGTTAATTCCTGTTTTTACTGTATATATTGTAATGAATGTTGATATTTCAAAAACTGCTTCACTTCTAAGGTGTGGTACACTTTGCTGCAGTAAATAATTTTATTGTTGTGATCAACTGATGCTAATGAAACTGGCATGTTTTATTTTATTTGCTATGAAATCATATATCCTAGTAAGTGCATTTAATTGTTATAATTAAAAAAACCCAACTAAAACACTTCTCCTTTAATCAAAGGCCTGGTATTTTACATTTTAAATGTATGTGTGTATGTGATCTTACTGTGGATGTTGCATTACAGGCATCTCCAGAGGAGGCACATCCTGTTTCCAGCTCCTCCTGTATGGCAGTGGCTAGTAAAGGTGTTCTAAAACAAACACTATTGTTAATATTTTCGATTTTTCAATGTAAAAGAATAGTTTCCACATAAATTAAAACTCCATCATCATTTACACAACCCTTTACTGAAAAGCACTGCTTCAAATGATTCCTCTTTAATGGCTTACAAGTGGTTTTCCTTGTTAGGTCCAAAGGAGTCGTTAATGTCTCTCTGCAGATGAATGGCCAGGTGAGGGATCCTGAGGATTGGACGAGGAACATGAACCAGGCGCTGCACTAGTTTGCCTTCATTCTGCACAATGACACATACAAAAGAAAAAATGCTACAGTAAACAGTACAAAAACAGCAAAGCTACAGGCCATCACTCTCAATAATTAAATTGAGTAATCTGACCACAGAGTAATGTACGTCACAGAGATTTACCTTAATCATGACACGCCCTGCAATGGTCAGGTCACGATCAAACCATGTGTTCCAGATGCCACCTCCATAACACTCCACTCCTATCTGCAGGAAGCCTAACTTTGTCTTCTTAGAGCGTGGCTTTACCTGAACAAACACAAACATTTATAGATACTATCTGACAGTTACACCACTAATTCCTCTATAATATAAATATTTTGATATTTTATCTATGTGTAAGCTTTTTATAGGACAAGAAGAATCTGTTCTCACCCTCAAACACGGACTATCCGTATGAGCCCCAATCATTGAAAAACCATTTCCAGGCTTGTAGAGACCACCCACAGCAAAAGCAATAATGGTGGAGTAATTTCTGGTCACAAAATACTGCGTAAGGAATAGAAAGAAAATAGTGAATTTGGAAAAGGTATTTAATATGAGCAGAATTTAACATTTTTATTTTGAGCAGAAATGCCACAATGCATTCACAATGCACATAATTGCGCAAAATACAGCTTTGAGTGGAAATCTTTCTACACCACAAGCCTAAGCACCGCACAATATAATATTAAGGGTTTGGGCAAAAATGCCTAAATTAAATTCAAAACACAGAGGAATATGCTATTTATTAAACCAGAACTTAATATAATGATAACACAGAATAAAACTGTTTGAAAAGTAATTTTAAGGGGAAAAGATGTAACAATTTTTGGATGTTACTAAAGTAAATATTTAATGCAGTAAACTAGAAGTGTAAACTAGAAGAACTTCATTTTCTGTGTAAAGCCCCAGCTTTATTTATGGTGTCATTATGTTTTATTCATTTATTTGTTCGTTTGTTTATTATGTTTTTATTTATTGTCTCAGTGATATAAAACGGGCCTAAACACACACCTTGTTTGCAGGTTTTATATCCCAGTGTTCAGCCTCCTTAAGCTCTTTAAAACCAGCCTTAAGAAGGCGAGATTTACACTCCTCCACCACTGCAGAGCGTAAAGAAGGAAAAAAGGTGATATAAACTTCAGAAACAAAAATGTTAAAGGACAAAAGTAAATGTTCTGGTTCTATCAAGATCTGTTGCCTGTATCTGGAAGTTTATCAGCCAGTGAGGAACAATGTCCAAAAGACAACCATATCTTGTAGGATACGAGTAAAGTAATCTCACAATATCTACGAAGTGTAACCATATAATAAGTCCACATAAGCACAAGTAAAACTACGGACCTCGATTTACCCCGTTTTACTAATTTGTTCCCTCGTTTAATGCTGCGTTCCATACAACTCGGATTTAGTATATTTCAATCTCAACCCGGAAATAATATCCGGAGCCCTCTTTTAATTCTGCTCAATACTTCTATTAAACCATTCCAAGTCTTAGTACTATCGTGTGTCGCTTCATTGTCTCCTAATATTTGTAAATCGCTTTGGATAAAAGCGTCAGCTAAATGCCTAAATGTAAATGTAATGTTAATGTTGTATAATCCAGTCGTTACTTCCGGGTTTGAGGTGGGACAATTTCACAAATCCGAGTTTAGCATTAGATAAATCGTGAAATGCCATTGCAGATCACACGACCAGCCAAGGTCCCACTAACACTCACGTTACCTGACACTTTATATTGGCAGATTTGCAGATATGCTTCGTGTTTTATTTACGTATTATTCACGAACGAGTAAAACGTGCGCACGATATTAAATCTTGGAAACGAATTAACAATTTGTGGCCACGATATTACTTTTTTCTTTTGTATGTCATGGCCAGGGCTCCGTATAAAACAGTAAATCTACATGACAGTTTTTATGTATCCCACACTATGAGGCATTTTGTCGTTGTCGACACAAGTGCAGCAGTCTCATGTCATTCTTACCATGATATGGTGAAACTCCTTTATTGACAAAACTAAGAAACTCTCTGGCAGCTGCCTGCACGGCTTCCTTTGAGCTTTTCATGATTATAGTCTGTGAGAAACAAACGAGAAGTAAACAATAAACAAATAAACAAATAAAGCGTTAACATTCATATTCACATATACTTTAACAGCTAACCGTGCCGTCAAGAAACCGTTTCGCAAGCAAATATTACCAAGCTTGAGTAAATTACCGCTGGAATAACACTGCATGCAGAAAACATACAGCGAGCAAAAGCAGTTACCTACACAATAAAATAAATCTTTTATTTTCCTTTACACCACAGAAAAACTCCTACAGCACAACTCACTCGAGCGCAATGCAAATCTGTTCACACAACTCTTTCAAAGTGGCTCGTCAAAGTTTATTACCTGCATATATGACGATAAACTAAACCGTACTTTCACATGAAGCGCATAAAGGCAGGAAGCTACAGGAGATTTACTAAAGAAAGTGAACGCCCCCTAGTGTCTGGAGGTACAGTTACATTTAGAGCATATCCGCTATTTTCCTAGTTTTTTTATTTTTATTTATGAATTAATTTCTGTAACATAGTGAATAATAATAATAATAATAATAATAATAATCATAGAAAACAACTTTGTCTTGACTGCTTGTCCTGATTTTTCCTATAATTCTTTATCTGTTTAGGGAAATAAGAAAGGCATGGAAAGCAGGAGGAAACCTGTTCACTTAAAATAATAACATCCCAATTGTAGGACCTCGAACAATATAATGTGTTATTGTTTTGAGTGACTGTGTTTCAGGGGTATAGAAGGACATCACTGTTTACCATGCCCTCCTAAAATCAACATTAATGCAATGTTAATACTCTGAGAGGAATAAATTAGCAAAATAAGTGTGCACAGTAGGATGTCTATGTCTTTGTTTGTGTACTGTTGCCTGGTTGCAATAAAATAAAATAATTTGGAAACATGAGCTGTACTTTGCACCTCTCCCCAGCACAAGAATAAGCACACACACAAACGCACATGTTGGGTTTCCATGTTTTATGTGAACTTTTCATAGACTTTTGACTTTTATACTGTACAAACTGTATACTGTACTGCATACTGTCTTTGTACAAACTATATATTGTGGGGACATATTTATTTTCCTTGTATAACACAATCCTATTAGAAAACAATTTGCTTTTATAGAATCCTGACTTTTTATGGTGTGCCATGTTTCATTCAGTCATGGAACACAAGCGAAATGTCATCGCTTCTACATGAATAATAATATGGCAACATCTGATAGTGAAAGGTCACACTCTCTAATTGAAGCAGTTTCCTGGAAGACTAGAACTTCTGTTGCCATGGGTTTAAAGACATCTGCTCTAGGCTTATTATTCTTATAATATTCTGATTTGGCCCAAAGAGGTCCAATCACTTCATTTGATGTGTTTATATTTTTTACCATCTAGTAAATAATAAGAGTAAATGCACATTTTCGTGATGATGTAAGCAAACACACAAATGTGTCACCTGTTAACATGACAAACTATATATTGATGGAAAGGTCTAAGACTTAAAAATAAATACTTGACAAATTTTCATAACAATAAATATAACCTAAAAAATGGTATAAAAGTTAATGTTGTTTTTTAAAACACCTAAAATTAAAAGATTATAAGTGTAAAAGAAATTGTAGTTCGGATATTACATTTATCACATATACATGTGTATGCTCAATATGCGCATACACAGGTTAAAACACAGGTCAAATAAAAATAAATAAAATATTAAATATACACATTAATTTTGTATTTAAACAAACAAACAAAACCTATTATTTCCTATAAATAATAATGAAACACTGTAACAATCAGATAATGTCTTGAAGAGCTCCGGGGCTTATACACCTTATTTAGAGCTGAGAGAGAGTGAGAAGTTTAGATGAGCAGATGACTAAACAGGACAAAAAGTGGGAGAGCAAAGTAGAAGAACAGTTTATATCTTCTGTCACCTGTGGTCTCCCTCCTTCACCAGCTGAGAACATCCAGAGAAGCTTTTGTGATGATGGAATTCCAGTGCTCTTACACTGCCTATAAATAGCTTTGACATAAACCTTTAGTAGCCACCAGAGATGAACCATTCAAAAACTGTATTCATCTGCCTTTTTTGATCACAGAGCTACAAAAGATCCGCTCAAACCTCAAATTTCCATGGACACTATATAATGTTAATTATTTATTTACATTCACTACTGCATGTGTGTGTAATTTAACGCTAAATTAGGAAACAGCATTGTTCGTCTATTTGTAATGATATCCCACAGCTGGGCTACTTCAAAAGTGACATATTTATGACATGGCAAATAACATTATCAATAATGACGGCATAAGTTTACCAATGCCAAAGCTGACAATGATCTCTTCTGATTTCCAGAGACGCTACAAATTCATACCTCACCTACTTGCCTGTTCATGCCTTTCCTTATTAAGGCAGATTAGATGAACCATCTCTGACGGTTTGTTTGTTAGCTATAAGTGCTGCTTCTAACAAAGTCAAAATGTGACATTTGACACCATGAACTGTTGTCAGTGTATTTACAGATTGCAGAGCAATGCAATGGCATCATTGTGACTAAACTTTGCATTTAATGAACGTTGTGGATGTTTTGTTTTTTAAGTGAAAAATGCATGCAAAACAAAACTTCTGTCATAATTGACTCATGTTTACAGACTCAAAAACCTCTTTTTATTCATGGAACAGGATATGTTAGTGATAAGATGATGTTAGTCATCAACAATTTCATCAATTTTTCCTCTTTTTTATTTTTATTTTTGGTGCCAGATTAGAAAAACAAATGGATGAAAATGGTTGAAACAACACAGATGTGCTTGTTATTGAATTAAAGGAGAATTTAAGAAATAAAATCCCTGGGGTGTAAAATAAAGGAGTAATGATTTAGAAATGGCATGGGAGGAACAAGATGGTATGAGTGGGTCTTGAAGAAGTTTGATGTTGTTTGGGAGGGAGGGGACAGGAGGGATAAATGTACAAATAGCCACACATGACCATGCCCTGCGCTCTCTTCTATCTCTGTCTTCTCCTCAGGGTGTGTGTTTGTCTGCTCTGTGGTCCACCATGAGCCACTCTTACGCCTCTTCCTCAGCCTCTTCATACCGCCGGACATTCGGCGGACCAGTTTACCAGACACCACCCATGACCCGTGCCGCGTTCGGCCGGGCTTCTGCCGGAGGGTCGGGCAGCTCTCGAGTCCACTCCAGAGTCTACGAGGTCAGCAAATCCTCCAGCTCATCTCCGGGAATCTCCAGTTACCGAGCTTCTTCCTACAGTATGCCCAACCTGTCCATGGGCTACACCCGCTCTTCTACGGCGGAATGGGTGAGACACTGGACTTCAGCCTGGCCGACGCGCTCAACCAGGAGTTTCTCCAAACACGCACCAATGAGAAAGCTGAGATGCAACACCTGAACGATCGCTTTGCCAGCTACATCGAGAAGGTTCGCATGCTGGAGCAGCAGAACCAGGGTTTGGTGGTCGAGGTGGAGCGGTTGAGGGGGCGGGAGCCCACACGCATCGCTGACCTCTATGAGGACGAGATGAGAGAGCTGAGAAGAGAGATTGAAGTGGTGACCAATCAAAGATCACGTTTTGAGGTTGAACGAGACAATCTGGCTGATGACCTGCAGAAACTGAAAATGAGGTAAAATAAGGAAAAAAACAATGGGACGAATGAAAAGTGGTTGACTGTATGTACTGGTACATATGGAGGAGATCTTTAAAAATGTGTGCAAATGTATATGCTTGTATTCTGTTTTTAAAGCTGCAACCCACTCTTAATTTTCATATGTGGTACAAACACACACTTTACATAACCATTGTGAGTCATTCAGTGGCAGCAGGCGAATGAACGTGATCTCTTTCTGTTCAAAACATCTCACAAACACTTTGATTGCCGCAGACAGCACAATCTAATATCAACAAAAACATCCAGTACAACCATACCAGCATGGGCTAAACAACAAAAATCATAATGTCTGAATTACTTAATGTCTTTTTCCAGTAAAATGATCTAAATATTATTCATTAGAAGTACATTTAACTGAGAATATGTTGAGAGTATGTTAAACAAGTTTCAGATTTCTTCCCTCTGCAGTAACTCATATGAGTGAGGATTTAGACATGACTCTGTCTAATTTCTTTTATTATAAACTAAAAAAGAGCTAAATCAGACTTTGAATGTATAGTAAAGGCTTAAAACAGAAGTTTGCATCCTTTGTATAGGACACTGGTTGCCCTCCTAAAAACATTGTTTATAATAGGTAGACTTTGCTTCCTATTCAGGAGTTAGTCAGTCTAAATGTTTGGCACCAGAAAGAAATAAATGCGTGTCTGAACACCTCTAAAAAAGGAAAGAGTTTGGCTGTAATATATAATTGATCTATGTCTATTCTTTTTTTATTTCTCTGTATCCAGACTTCAGGAGGAGATTGCAATGAGGGAGGAGGCAGAGAATAATCTGACCGCTTTCAGAGCAGTAAGTCACAGGAATTTGTTTTCCTGATAGATCCTTTTAACGCATGTTATATGGCAATATTATCTTAATAGAGTTGCCATTATTATAATATTTTACTTTTAACTTTTTTATATTCTAACTATGAATTTAGTGAATTTATTTCTAACTGTGAAACTATATCACCCACATGTGAATTTATACTGTACTAAAACTTCTTAATTATGTCTCTTGGATAATGAACATTACAAGAGAGTTTCAGTTTAATTTGATCATTTTCACACTCAGGACGTGGACGCTGCCACCTTGGCCCGTCTGGATCTGGAAAGACGTATAGAGACCCTCCAGGAAGAGATTGCATTCCTCAAGAAGATCCACGAGGAGGTCAGCACATTACGACATTTCAGTGAATGACAGCATTTTATTCATTCTCCTTATTCATTCTCAGTCTCCTTATTAGTAATCTAACACACAAACTTTCATTTCTTGCATTTGCTGTGTTGATTCCTGTAGATTACACAAGCTACTCAAGCTAAACTACAATACACTTCACAAGCTTCTCTTACAGGGCCATCTGTGTGTGTGTGGCTGTTTAAGATTAGCTCTGTCTATAGTTCTATTATTAACAACAATGCAAGACTGCTTTGTTATATAAGAAAGCACAAACAAGCTTTTTTTGTCCATGTGCAGGAAATCCGTGAGTTGCAGGCCCAGATGCAAGAGACCCAAGTCCAGATCCAGATGGACATGTCTAAACCAGATCTAACAGCTGCTTTGAGAGACATTCGGGCTCAGTACGAAGGCATTGCTTCAAAGAATATTGCAGAAGCTGAGGAATGGTACAAGTCAAAGGTAAGAAAAAATTAAGAAGAAAAAAAGAGGTCAAGGATTTTTACACCTGTTGATCTTTTTACTTTCACCACCAGGTGTCAGACCTGAACCAGGCAGTGAGCAAAAACAATGACGCTCTAAAGCAGGCCAAGCTGGAAACTATGGAGTACAGACACCAGATCCAGTCCTACACCTGTGAGATTGACTCACTCAAGGGCTCTGTGCGTTCTTTTTGATGGGTCTTATGTGGATTTATATTTTTGTCTTCTTCTATCTGACTTTCACCTCCATCTCTCCTCCTCTGTAGAACGAGTCTCTCATGAGGCAGATGAGAGATATGGAGGATCGTCACGGTCGAGAGGCTGGTGCTTTCCAGGACACCATTGCCAGACTGGAGGCGGAGATTGCTAATATGAAGGACGAGATGGCGCGTCACCTGCGAGAATACCAGGACCTGCTCAACATTAAGATGGCCCTGGATGTGGAGATTGCCACTTATAGAAAACTGTTGGAGGGAGAGGAGAGCAGGTGCAAAATAAATAGAAATTCAATACATGGATATTGATAGGATAGAAATTTGTGTCCTCTATCTAGTTTGAGAAGTATGAGGCTATTATATCATATTTTTCTTCCTCTTTAATCTTACAGGATTGTGATGCCCATGCAGGCCTATTCTACCATTAGCTATAGAGGTAAGAAAGCAGACAC
Source organism: Beaufortia kweichowensis (assembly GCA_019155185.1). Taxonomy (NCBI): domain Eukaryota; kingdom Metazoa; phylum Chordata; class Actinopteri; order Cypriniformes; family Gastromyzontidae; genus Beaufortia; species Beaufortia kweichowensis. The sequence continues at coordinate 15,113,348 of CM032798.1, forward strand.
TCTTATTTAAAATTGCCACAGGGTGGCGTTTTGCCAGACAAACAACACAGATTTGCCCCGATTATTTTGTGGTGATTTTGCACATGCTATTTTAAACATTTTTATGTTTTAAATTAACTGGATTTATAACATAATGAGTCTTAATTGGGCTTTAATTTTTTTTATAAAATATAATTTAAGTATAATTTAAAATTATTCCAATTATTAATAATTTAACTATAGTTAGTATTTTAGTTAGTATAGTATTTTAATTTAATTTAGGAATAATTTTGTATGTATAAATTATAATGTGTAAACTAATATAAAATAAATTAATAAAAAAAAATAACTTTACTGTTTATTTTAATGTAATGTAACTAAATGCAAACTGTTTTCTAGAATGGTTAATGGACTCGTATCATGTGCTTAATGCAGTTCAATGTAATTTTGGATATGTAATATATAATTTGGGGTATGTAAAGGTTTACGAATAAAATATTGTATTCTCTCTTCAATAGAAACAAATCCAGAACACCATCAGAGAAGCTCTGAATTGCTCTCAAAGAAAACGGTCCTCATCAAAACCATTGAGACACGTGATGGAGAGGTGTGATGTACACTCCCGCACATTAATTTCTTTCTAAACATAGTGAGGATACCTCCCAGACTATACTTTTTTATACAAATATCTATCTATCCCTAAATGCTCATTTTAAACAACTAAAGTGTTTGATTTTATTGTCTTACCATATTTTACTGCCCCCTACAGGTGGTGAGTGAATCTACACAGCATTAGCAGGACATCATGTAAACTTATTACCAAGAGCTGCAAGCAGCTGCATCAAACCAAGCCAACAATAAAAGCTTTAAGACAGTTAATTATATTCTGTACTCTTCGTATTTTCCACACATCTTAGTAATAGGTGCACATTTGCATGAGTGGGATGAAAAAAAATCTCTTTCTTCTTTAATTAGTGCTTTTAGTGAGCTCAGTTTCCTGTCAAGTTGGAATGATGCAAGTTAGATTAGTTTTCTTTTAAGATTAAGTACAAAAGAATGTAAAGAAGTGAGAGGTTGAACAGCGAGAATAAAAGCAGAAAACAGAGAAAGCTAACATGAAAGGAAAATTGTTAGGATGGTTGCAAGCGTAACGAAGAATAAAGTCAACATCATTCTATTAATGTCTGTTCTTTGTGTGTGTGTGTGTATGTATGTATACATGCGTCCTAAAAATGCAAAACCCAAACAGATTAATCATAGATCACAAGAGACGCAGTGAATTCACAAGGTTTACCATAATAACCAGGCCCATACAAACACATGCTGTTGTACAGTGTTAAAAGAAAAACAAAAACTGTTTATGTCAGATTGTCAAAGGTTTCATTGCATGATGTGGACGACTTTTGTCTTCGAGACCACGCTCTGTTATCAGACGGAAAGTAGTAAACATGACTCGGTAAGTAAAACAAACAAACTAATAAATACAACCATCCATTAACATGTCAGGGCTCAGAATCCCTTGATCAACAAGAAGTTAGAAATAAACCAATATCTAATAAATATGAGCGGCCATGTTGAAATGGAAATACTTAATGTGCATATTATGTACATAACATAAATGTTTCTGCTTTGCAGAATAAAAAAAAAGAGAATATGGTAGAGATGTCCGCTGCGAGAATGCATCGTGAAAACCAAAATGGGGGCCAGTACATCATGCAGTTTGCCCCAAAGGATTATGGGGGTCTTTTTTTAAAAGAAAGTTTGCTCCTTTGAGGGGCTGCCTCCACCGTCATGTCCTCCAGGACACTACGAATGTTCACCTGGATGGTGATGCAAACTAGTTTTATACATAGCGGAGGCTGAACAGTCATGGTGAGATCCCTGTATGAACGCTTGCCACAAAAGGGGAAAAAGTCATCATCTTTGCATCCTTGACTCTCCATAACATTCAAATTGTCCCTGAGTATCTTCATTCTTATTCCCCATTTTGCTTGTTCCTCACAACAGTCGCTTCATTACCAGACGTTCAGCTCCACATCCCAGAGTGGACCCGGTGGCTCTGATCCGCAGTAATATGGCTCTTTCCTCTACAGGAGTTAATTCTTTTAAACTGAGTCTCGAAGCAAGGCACCCCTGCTCACTGGTATTTGGTACAGTCCTGGGCCGGAATATGAGATCTTACAGTACAGACACTTGACTGGTGGAATCCACAAACTTTACATGGGGGCTGTCAGCCTTATAATACAAAGACGAGATTCAGCACCGACTGATGAATTCCTCACAAGAAGAAACGCAATATTGCGAACGATGAACAGGCAACACACTATTTTACCACAGTTGACATTATTAGAAAATAATTTGACAGGATGGAGCCCAGCTTGATTTGTCACTACTGGCCTCAACGCTGCATCAGTATCACGTGAACACAATGCCACAGATCAGGCACGTTCAGCGCTTGTGTTAGTATGTTTGCGTGTGTATGTCTAGTGGTAAAATTGCAGCTATTCTTTTTTTTAAGTGCTTTAATTGTTATTTTGATCTTTTGGGGAGATATCCAAATAGCTGCTAGAAGTCAATTCTGTGTGTGTGTGTGTGTGTGTGTGTGTGAGTCAGGGTCAGGTCAGCACCAGAGTAGCAAAATGTGTGTTTGTTAGTTTGTGAGCAAGTGAGTGAGTTCAGACCCGAACGTGTGGTCCGACCCCAGCAGTGAGCGGGACGGTTGACCCACAGTCATAGTCTATGTCGACACTCGTGTGACCCGCGGTCATAAGCCCGCCTACTGCATAACCCCGCCCTTCCACCTGTCTGTCCCGAAAACTCTGGATATAACTCTGGAAAAGAAAGAAAGACAGAGATGAACTCAATACTACATCAGTATTAACACTACCAGTATTACTATCTTTGGCTTATTCTTTAAATTGTTACGTGTGCGAGTATGCACATATGAACTCACAGGAGAAAGCACATCTCCATCAAAGCGGCGTACAGGGTTGGGCTTCCTGCGGTAGGCGGGCTCCGGGTGCAAGGCTTTGGCAGCGTGCGTGTTGTGCGAGTTTTGCGGTTGCTTCCGCTTTTTCTTTCTGCCGCTCTCTCTCCTATCCTCCTTTTGACGAATGCGCATGAGCTGCACTCTTCGCTGCTGACGACTGATCATAACTAGGAGAAAAGAGAGTTACAAACTGTAAGTTCACTGTGCTTGCCCCTCATCCTGTCCAAGATCTGTTTGACTTAACTTCTTTGGTTGAACACAGATGCTGAAGCTCCAAAAAGCACATGAGTCTATCTATTACAGTAACCCAAACAACTGCTTTGTGTTAATAAATGACTTCTGAAGTGAAACAATAGGTGTGTGTGTGGAAAAACATGTAATATTTTGAGCTAATTCAATGAAATTAAAACCAAAACATAAAACCTAAATTGCTAAATTGAAATGGCGACATGTTGGTATGTTTAAATCTCATTGGTTCTTGCATGTCAAGAGACACGCAAGAACATGCTAGATTTAAAGTCTCTGGATTGGTTTTGGAGCCTATATATGTGTTTATAATACTAATATTTTTAGAATTAAAAAACTTTAAAAAGCCATTGATCATTTTTAATTTACAACATTTGTTTTTATTATTTTTGTTATACTAACTTGACAATAACAAATGGAGTCACTGTAAGCTGTTAAACTGAGAACAAAGATTATTCACTTAAAAAGTGCTTTACAGTTGTGCTTTCAAAATTTTAGTTTAGTCTTTTAAAATGTCATTTCTTTTATAACAACAGATTGTGCCAAACCTTTGATATATAGTATATGCTATACAGTTAAGAAGGTCAACGATTTATGCCGCTAAAGCTTGAAAGAAATGGTACACAAAGTGTCTCTACTGGTAAAAAATGTTAAACATTTCAAAATCACTTCTAAATGTATTCAATGGACAGACAGAGAGAGAGTCTGGTCCACACACCATGAAGTCACGCACTGCACGATTGTTTCTGTGATCATTAGTCACAGCCTGAGAGCACGCCGACAGACAGGAACCATCTGCCGTGCTGTACACACATACGTCCAACCTTCTCTCCACGAGAACAACGCGTCACATATTCCACCCCACACACTCTCTGTTTCTTACTCACCCTTCGTGTGGGAGTATCCCTCCGCCGTCACTCTCCACTGCACCAGTACGCCCAGCAGGGCCAGAGCAGGCCAGGCTCCCAGGACCACCCACGTCATCCAGCACACGGGCTCCCGGGGGCCCGTTTTCACCCTCTCGTAAATGTATCTCACTAGCGCGAACAGCTCCACGAAATAATCTGTGGCTACGACTATCACGGCAGCCCCGAAGACGGCCGTTGAGAGCGTGGTGAAGCATCTTTGCCACTGTAGGGTGAGGACGGCGAACAGCATGCCCAGCCCCAGCAGCACGCCCAGGGGCACCCACACGGAGCGTGGGGGATTGGACGACAGCTCCTCCATGCCTATCAGGGTCCCGATAGCCACCAGCAGGCCCAGGAGCAGCCCCACCATGAACAGCCCCACGCTGCGTACCAGCATGGTCACCAGGCCGCACAGGGTTCCGATACCCAGGCCGATGCCCACGCTGGCCTCCACGCTCAGCTGTGTGTCTAACACGCGCTCCTTGTAACAGAGCAAGAAGATGATCACAGAGCCAAACATCAGACCCGTGAGGAAGAGTACAGCTTTAAAACAGCGGTAACCTGTGAATGACAAAGTGCAAACCGAATTAGTTAAAAGATGTGTGAAGGAAAGAGAAGAGAAAGACATAAAATAGCTTGATACAAAAAACAAAAATCTAAGGTGATGAAATTTGCACCTCAAGAATATTGCTGTGGTGAGAGATCACGATTCTGCTTATTTTAGCAGCAAATTAACACTTTCTATCACTGTAAGAAGCCTAAAATTTTATTTAAAGGATAAAATAAAAATTCTTTCATTTATTCACCCTCATGTTGTTCAAACCTGTATATGACTTTTTCAGCAGTCTTCAGCAGTGCAAAAGTCATACGTAAATGTAACATTTAATCTACGTTTAAGCTTTTTAATAGGCGATTTTAAGTGAGTGCAAAGTCTTACATGGAGTACAGAACAGTTATACAAGCAACAACATTATTTACAACCTCATTAATATTGACAGAAAGTTTGAAAAAGTATACAGCACATCACAAAGAAAGCCACCTCAATTGTTTCTTACAATGAGAGAAACCTCAACTACAGGCCGCTACAAAAATACTGTATTTTAGTAATTTCTAAATAAACATTGTATCCAGGAAACAAAAGTACACAAGTATACAAGTATACAAACACAGAGACCAGACTCACCAAAGAAGCAATAGATGATTCCAAAAAGACAGCACATCGAGCAGACCACTGAGGGGACCACCTCATAACGTCGTGCCACCCCCTCGTTACAGGGGTCCAACTGCTCTGGTACGGCTTCTCTTGAGGGAGGGGCCAGCTTAAAAGATAGGGTCTGCAAGGTGGACGTCATGGTGACCGTAGTGTGCTGGACGGAGTAAACTTGTTACAGGAAGGGTAGTGGCTGCAGGAAGTGGGAGGTGTCGGGACGCAGCCACAATCAGGGCACACCTCCCGTCCACAGAAATCTACCTGTAAGAGAAAGTATTGAATGCATTGTCAGGAATTAAAACTTGTTTATTATGTTATACAAGCCTTTAGTTCAGAATTCAGGGTATACAGATTCAGATTTGCAATGGCACATATGAAACTCTTTTTTGTCTCTTTTCTGTGCTATTTTTCTTCACCTTTCCCACTTACTTCCTCCTGCTTGTTCAGTCATGTCCTTCTACTTTGTTTTCTCGCATCTTGCGAGTTTGTTTTGTAACCTTTATTTAACCAAATCAATAGCCACTTTTTGACATCTTTGTGAAGGAACCACAAAGCGGATCATCATGTTTATTACAGAACTCGGATGTAAACAGGTGTATTCAGTTCTCTACTTCTTTGTTTCTTACCAAACCCTCTAATTTATGCAAATTTGCTTTAACCCTGAGGTCAAATGACTGTAAACCTCCTTATTCAGTTTAAGTTGAACACGCAAATACATAAGAATACGAAAAGACACATCATCTACAATGAACCTCAGCCAAGCAATTTTTTCTTCTACTTTTTAAATACTATTTAAATACTAAATAATATTTTTGTTCCTTGCCACAGATGTGTTTATCATCTATTAGATACATATTTCAACATCTTCAGTATAGTCACCCCTTGCTTAGAATTTGTAAATGGTAAAATTTCCTGGCATTTTATTAGCAAACATCTTAAGGTCTCGCCTTAAGATGCATTTTAAGTACTATTTAAGTCTCCTGGACTGCTTTTACTTCATTATTCAGTCCAGAATATTAATTTAAAAAATAAAATACTTTTTTCCACAAGAAAAAAAAATACTATGAAAATACTATACTATACAATTTACTTTAGTAAACTGTAGTAGGATTTGTAAATACCATAGTGTTGTGTATCTACTACAGTAAATCTTAAATAATAAATAATAATAAATATTAAACATAATATTTAATAATAAATTTGATAAATTTACTGTAGCTAATACAATATATTATAGTGCACTACAAAAATGAAAACAAATATATTGTATTATAAATATAGTGTAATCCATTAAAATGTGTAACAACACCTACATAGTCAATTCACAAATCTTTCAACAGTATAATTAAAAAATACATTTTCAACATTTTAATTTAATTTTCAACATTTTAAATCATGGCTCCTTTGCAATACCTCTACAGACCACCAGGGGGACATGACTCACAGTTTGAGAGGCAATGTGCTACATAAAAACCAACTTGACTTGCTTTCTTATTTCTTTTTTTCACTGTTCTACAAAACATAACTTGTAATAGTAATTATCTAAAATTTGGCTCTGGTCACGGCATCCTCCTTTGAAACATGACCAGCCAGTTCCTGACAGTTTCCAAACATCAATGACTGAGAGATCCATACGGAGGCAAAGCCCTGTTCTCTTCATTATACATTAACCCAGCACTAATGACAATCTACTTCCTGTCTGTGAACATCACAATGAAAAGATGCAAACCCATATCAGCTGTGGGCCAGACTGTACTGACCAATTGGATCACATAGCAACAGACCAGGAGCCAATCAGAACTGTTCTTTTAAGTGTTGCTGTGGTATCACCACCCCATGTCAACCTGAGGAATGAGAATAGCTACACCTACACTTATACAAATTTTTTTTTTTTTATTTTATTCATTTATTTTTATTTATACTCTAGTCTAGTTAAGAGTCTTATGGTCACACAGATTGACATGCAAGGAATCCGACAGCAAATGTGTGTGTGCATAACAGAAATGTGTTTGGGGTAGTGAGGGCTGGCCGACCTGCCTGTAGGTATTCTGCAGATGATATTGAGTCAACAGGCAGTATGAGAGTAAAGTGGGTCCATGGGAAATGTAGTTCGAAAGAATGAGCAATTCTGAACAGTGTATGCCGGAGGCCATCACACTGGCTCTGGTTCAAACAGGTTTTTGAGCTCCCCGGGCGGGGCTGTTTAAGTGGAAATATCACAGAACATCATTCATTCCATTGAAATGTGTGACTTCAAAAATTACTGTTGCAGAAAATAAAGTATAACATTAATATCTTCCTAGACTACATGAAAGACTACATGCAAGAAAATGAAGACTTCCATTTTTTGTTAGAAATAAAATTATTTATTGACCATACAAAAATCTATGTATTGCAAAATATAAACTTGTGAGTTTTAAAGAGATAGACAGTTCACAAAAAATGTAAAAAAAATTTGACCCTTATGTCATTCAAACCCCGTATATGATTCTTTCTTTTGTGGAACACAAAAAAAGATATTTTGCAAAACGCTGGTTACCGACACCCATTGACGTCTATTGTACCTTGTGTCCATACTATGAAAGTAAATAACCAGCGGTAACCAGTGTTTTGCAAAATATCTTCTTCTGTGTTCTGCTAAAGCAAGAAAGTCATACAGGTTTGACATGACATGAGGGTGAGTAAATAATAAAATAATTTTTATTTTTGGGTGAATATCTCTTTACATTTTGCGTGGGGAGCAAGACCAAAAATCAGTGTTCAGAACTGTCTCCTTACTCCACACCTGTTCACACCAGTAAGCTTATAAGATATTATAAGAAATCAAAACCAACGATATTGCAAAACATTGCCTTTCATCTTCCACTTAATCAACTCTGGTGAGAGTAAAATGAGTTATACTGCTGTGATTGCTAAACCACTTTAGAATTGTTTCTTTACAGAAGTAACCTGACATTGACATGACCACCACATTCAAATAGACCACATCCTATGTTTACCTGTCATGCTAATATCCTAACCTCTGTAATGTCATGCGTCGCATGTTATTTGCTAGTGGGTTGGATGCTCGTAACCACGGTAACCTAATCTGACACAGCTGTTTGGGATGTCTGGCTTCACTTTATCCCATTGTTTGTGTTTGCCTCCCCTTTCCTCTTGGCTCGCACTATATTTTCATCTTTCTTTCTTCTCGTTCTTCTGCAAATCGTTCTCTCTATCCAGCGTCTTAATTACCTCCATCTGGGCGGCCTTTTACTTTGCACTTCTTTCCACTGACAAAGAGAAGCTTAACTTTCCTCATCTTCAATCCCTTGAGGCATTTTAGTGGATTTGTCCTCTCGAAGTCACTCACAGCACAGACAGACACCTGTGTTGCTGTTGCCACCTTGTCATACATCGTCACGTTAATGTCCTTCAGAGCAATATAATCAGATTACTAACAAACCATAGATGATTCATCGGCTACTGTCTGCCCAACATTAATCCTGTTCTTGCTCATCTACGAACACACGACTTTAAACATACATAAGATCACACATGTTGTTCAGACATCCATCCAATTTATCTTAAAAACACACTTCTCTCTACTTACATTGTAACACACATCATGTAGTTAAAAGCAAAGCACTCAATGAGATTAAATGGGTTAACCTCAGATTTTGCTTTGTTTCAACCCCTTTCAACAAACCCCACCCCTTAAAATCAATCAGTGTTTTTACTTTTAAAACATCATCAGTATAATATAATATCAGTATAATCAGTATAATAATAAAACTTTATATACACCACAACAATACAATTAAAAAGTAATTAATTGATGGCCAACCAAACAAAACATCACATGCAGTTTAAAAGGACCCTGATCTGACTTTGTGAAATGCTTCTTTAAAAGAGTCTGCCTCAAGGTGTTAAAGTCACATAAAATATGTTTCGGAGACAATAAAGCATAATTTTAAATATCAGTTATTACCGACTGACCATTGGCTTGATTTACTGGAAGGCAATATTGAGCGTTGCATTCCCATTCATAGTAATAGTACTGACACATATTTTTAATATCTATAACTCACAGACCACAATTAGAAAGAACTGTAACAAAGAAAACAACAAATAGTCAAAGAAAGAACTGACATGCTGATTAACATTAAAAGTGGACTTGGTGGAAAATATGTCCATTGTGAACTGATTTCAGATTTTAATGTATGAATAACTACAAGCCTAGTCATTTGTTTGTACTGTACGTGTTTGATAATGTGCTCAATGAATGGCACTATGTGTGGTATTTGACCGCAGAAACAGACCCGACACCACCTGCTACACCCCCTTCAAGCTGTCCAATCTTCCAATTGCGGGACCATGTCTGTGGGCTACGTTCTCTCACGACTCCCTTAGTCACCCACACCCAACACCAATCATCTATGAGATAACCCACCTACAGAACTGTCAGCATGCGTTGGCTACAGATTACATGTTTTAGGCAGTGTCGTGATTTGAATACAGCCAGTTCCTGAATAATTTGGCTTTTGAGTTAAACAGCGTGTATGTTCATCGGAGCACAGGGTTCTAGCCTGATGCGTCACCCCTCAACAAGTTCAGGATGTATCATAATGTTCCCTTCGCTGGTCCAAATTTCAGCTTTTGTTTCGGTCTTGTTCCAGTGCTGCCCATGAAATGTATATTTCCTGACAAGTCCGGCTGTGAACTTCAATAATATCCTCTCAAATACGCCAAAACTACACTATACGACGTTTTATCTCATTTAACCAAACACTCTCTCCGTCTCAAAACTATTCCACAAACACGCACGCATACCGTTCGCATTTTCCAGATGATCACACTAACATCCGATTGATAAATTTTCCACTAGCAGATTTTCCTATTTTTATGAATCAGAAGGTGCTCTATGACACAGGCTGCTTCTAAAATAGTCATCCGTCTCTGCCAAACCCTGCTGATGCTTTTCGTCCCTCATCCCAATGCGACTTGGACACCGCCAAACACCCAGTGTGGAGTTACAGAATTCCACTCCGGAAAAGATCAGCGCGAGTGTGTGCGTGTGGGATAAACCTAGAAGGCTGCCAGCAGAAAAACACTGGAATGAGCCAAATAAGAGAGACGTGTGTGTGCGGAAGGGACAAAGATGGGACCTTTCTCTGCAGAACTTCTTCATAATGGATCAGTCATGCTCTTTTCTCCATCCGTCCCCTGCAGTATCTGCTGATGTACGGCAAAAGGGACCTGCGGGTCAGAGAACTAGAAAATGAAGTCGATTTAAATGTTTAACCACACTTTAACAAATCTGACTGGAATGCAAAATCTAGACATGAAGCTTCTGAATGAATCTTTTGTACTGCAGCTACAAAACGGCAAACTCTGGGCCTCCCGGGGAGACAGGAGAGAAGGCAACAGTGAGGTCATTCATGACATCACATGATCTGGTCTACAGGAAACACATTGTTTAAAGCAACAAAAAACTTCAAGGCAAACACAACAGCTGGAAAACAGATGAAATGGGTTGTTTTTCAAGGATACAGGCAATTTGACAAGGCCACTGTCAATGCACATAACAAGTCAGCATGTCTAATTAACAATGGTAATGTAAAAGTCTTGGCTTCTATAAAAGATACATTGTTTTAAATTTACATCTGGCCTTCAAATGAATGTCCATAAACAAGACTAAAAGAAGCCGCTTCAATCCAGGTTAACAGTACTGGTGAGGTTACAGATGGATGTACATGAAACCTACCCGACAAAAGGAAAAAAACAAAGAGGCTTTCCTCAGATTACCAAACCAGATTTCACTACAATGCTTGACTCTGTCCAACAGCTAAACACAAGCTTTTGAAGCCGTGCTACTACAGCTTAAGACAAACAAGTTATGGCACCGCTCACACCAGTGAGTATCACAGCCAGCCAGGGAAGAGTTTTATAGTAAACAGACTTGATCAGGGCTGACACGCCACTGCTTTAATAAATGCAGACATTAAATCCCTGCAGTGTCTCTAGGAAGTTTAAGAAAAGACTGGTGGAGCATGGTGCCTGCAACACCAAGGTCACAGGTTCGAGTCCCAGGGCCACACATAGTTGTAAAATGTATGGCTTGAATGCACTGTAAGTCTTGAAATACAAATACATCTTGTTCAAGTTTAAAATTTCAGAAATACAAATGTGATTACAAGTTCAACAAGTGTGTGTTTGTTCATGCTGATATTTAATGAGATTTTTGCAGCACATGTGGCTTGAGTTCTCTAGATTAGTAGTATTATGACCTCACCCCCCTCCACCCTCTCTGAACGTCTTTGTCTTTTCTCTTGCGCCAACTCTATAACACTGTACGTTTTTATGAACCATTGCACAACAGAGCATAAAAATCTTAGCTCTGCAATCAATACAACTGCTGCATAACGTGAGAAGAAAAACATACAGCAGAATGTTTGTGACTTCTCAAAACAAAAGGTGTACTTGGGTTTGCGTGCGTGCATGTGTTTTCATGTACAAACAGGTCAGGAGCATATAGAAAGAAAAGCATTAACATTACAAACATTGACTATGTAACTCATATTTAGTTTGTATTCGGGTGTTTCCGTTATAGAACATTTTGCGAGTCATGACATATGTCCGAGCTGGTGAAAATAAAAGAAAAGCAACAAACTGCCTGAAACAAAAGGTGTAATTTCATACAAATGTACATTTTATCATGAAAAAATAAATCTTTTAACAAAGGTCATCATACTGATACTGTAGCTCAGATGTCAATATTTGGTGGTTTATATACCCATGTGACGTCTCTTTTAGTAAAGTTTATACAGGGGTTTAGTCAAATAAAAACTTGAAAAACATATTTGTTAAAAACACATTTTATGAGAATTTATATATGAAAATGTCACATTCATAATGCTTGAAATGCCCTGTTTGATGGTAAAGTATGATGAAGAGAGATTCAGAAATGGTAAGCAGTATAATGGATTTGTTTATCTAGTATATGTAATGTTGAAGGATGTTAGGAAAGTGTAAATATAACTTCTAAAGTTAAATCTAAACTAAGTACACATCTAAACCAACTGCTGGCCAACATTCTGCATAAATTATTAAGGTACAAACCACCAGTTTAATTACAACATGCTGTCGAATGCTCCCGATACAAAAAGTGTTCAAACTCTATTGTACTACTTAAAATGTCATGTGTAACAATGCAACTTAACCACTGTTGATGTGAATCAATGCTGAATCAATATGTATGAATCATTTATTAACAACGTTGTTAGCACCTGACTACCGACCCAAGTGCAATCGATAATATTACCAGGGACCTCAAAAAATCCTAATTCAGGCTAAAAAACCATCCACTCATGATGGTTCTGCTAAATGTCTAGCTGTTTCACCTACGGTCAATGGTCACGAGTGAATGTATGTGGTGAAATGGGTGAGCAGCCCTGGGGACATCATTTGTGCTGTACCACCACGGTCGATGGGTGACATGTTCCAGTGCCAGTGCCAACACCAAGTGCACCCTCCTGGGGAACATTCACCCAAACAACACCATCACATGAATGAAACTGGCAGTACACGTGCTGGTAGTCACCTACTGGTCAAACATCTGGTCTTCACATATGCATGACAAGCACACGGAGAGTACAAACTGTACGATGATGACGTTATCACCACAGCAGATGTGAGAAATCAACTGAAAGTGAGACACATGCCAGCATGATATACTATATCAGGTGATGTCTATCTGTTGCATGAGAACACATTATCTCCCAATCCCATTGAAGTACACTGTAAATTCTTTGTAACACAAAATACTGATGGTATGCACTAAAATAACCACATAAATTGCACCATCAAGCCAAAAAGTTAAGGCAAACCAACACAAGCAGTATCATTACGCCTGTCCGCGTTCACGAGGCTGGTAATGCCACCAGCTTTGTTTGTTGTGTGCGCGTAAATGTGGCAAGTCGTGTCTTGTCTGGCATATCAACATCCCACAGCTGCATGTAAACAGAAGTCACGATCACTTTTACCTTGAGGTCTGAACACACCAGCAGTTTAGTGGGTTTGGTCTGTAAGACTACAATTGGGGATATACATTTCTAAAGCGCAGACGAGTAATACTGTAACATTCCAGTAAGATGACACATGACCTCATATGTTACATTATACATATACCGTACAATTACATTAGGACCGGCTGCAGTAAGTGGTAAGCTGTGGTAAGCGAAGTAGGCCACGATATCGTCTTCCCGGTATGATCGCATTGTCAAAACACACGAATTCCCGTATGCTTCAGATTTACAAGATGACAACACATTTACCAAGCAGACTAGTCATTTGGACGTGTCATATACATTTAAACAGCCCCTCGGGATGGAAACATTACGTTAAAATGAGCAGAGAGTGAAGACGTGGCCGTATGCTCTCACCCTGAACGCGTTTCAGCATCCTGCTTCTCCCTGATCCCAGACCTGCGCCCGACAGTCTGGTCTAAACAGCCACATTCCAGTCCTATCGCTCCAAGCCAGCTGACTTGAGTCCTGTTAAAGCACTTGTTTGTCCTGACAAAAAGCTCCGGTAATGTTGCCGAGGTTGCCACGACTCCCGATCGGCTCCTCGATGGTACTGAGTGCTACCAATTAATCCGCGCATTGATTATTGCGAGTGCTCTGTGACTAACGCGACACTGTTAAAGCACATTACCTATATCATAACACGACGTTTACCAGCGACTGCATGCCAGTCACTGTTCAAAAGAATCCTCAGAAAACAGACATAAATACGACTGTAACCTACTCACTGGGTCTGGGCGGACCGTATTGGCCCGAGCAGGCGGGGTCAAAAAGATGTAGGGCACGCGACTGCTTCTAGTGGATGATCGTGTATTTAAATGAAAACTCAGCATAGATACAATCCCGTTGTGGGATTCATTACGAGTTTTTTAATCTTTTGGCATTATCTGTTAGAAATAAGCCTTTTAGTATTTGTTTAATCCTTGTATGTAAACAACTAAATTGATTGCTGTCCTCATCCATCCCTTCTCTGTAGTGTACTACATTGATTACCGATTCATCACACATCACCGATCCATTAGATCCCCCAACACATTTATTTGATACTTTATCTGCTTTATGTGTTTTGTTAGTTAAACTATTTTCTTGTCGAATATATTGACTACTGGCGCTATTTAATGTGGATACAATAGGTCTATGTATATTTCTTGTATTTTTTATCAAGAATCATCAAGATATTAAACAAGCAGCATTATTACATTCGAGACCATTGGCTGTAATCTCTCACGAATAACACTCAACAATGCCCAACATTCCAGCGAAGGAAAAGAGTGACGTGAGCAATTTATGAGCGGATTAATGTAGACGTACTGTTCTACCGCCACCTCGTGGACAAAAGGGACATTTCTTTGTGTTGCAGCTAAAATCTCACCATTAAACTAGTTCTAGTTCTGTATTTCCTTTCTCTGTTTTATAAGTGAACATATAAGTTCTTGTTTTCTGCCATAATCTTTTGTAGATTGCTGTTGACCTTGTGAGTTGTAACAATAGTATGAGTTACAAAGTGCACTTTATTGAGAGATTATTTTCATATCAAGCATTAATCCACATTAGTAGTTAAATAATACTTTCAGTTGTGGATTGTAATTGTGGATGTTTCAGTAGTGTATTTTTGTTATTTTAAATTTGGCAACATCAGTAAATATATATGCATAAATATTTTTTCAACACAGTTCTGTACAGTTATTCTGGTGCAACTTCACAAACAAAATAAGGTGCGTTGAAAGGAACAGAGGTACGTTTTTTTTAACAATACGAGCAACATAATCAAAAAAACTAAACTGCAAATTG
Source organism: Beaufortia kweichowensis (assembly GCA_019155185.1). Classification (NCBI taxonomy): domain Eukaryota; kingdom Metazoa; phylum Chordata; class Actinopteri; order Cypriniformes; family Gastromyzontidae; genus Beaufortia; species Beaufortia kweichowensis. The sequence continues at coordinate 15,128,537 of CM032798.1, forward strand.
TTATTATTTTGGCAATGTTTTGGTACACATCATGCATGGCTAAAATATTGCACTATTGTAAAGGTTGTACAAATGTTCATTGAAATACAAACAAATACAGAATTCGATCATTTGAATTCTGACTTCATTTGTAAAAAAACCCTCTCCACATCACATGTAATTTTAAGAACTATCCACGTGATGGCGTCATTGCCCTGCTATAACACCGAACAGTAGGCTAAATGTAATTAAACAGAAAGCAGTTGAGATCTAAACAGTTTTAGATCTCAACAAACAGTAGTTAAATAGTTATAATATTTTGAACATATTTTAACAGTAAATTAACTGCAATAATGTATTTAACTTTATTTGTATTCCTGTGAGATCGGTAATGAACTGTAAGTTAAAAATGAAAATACTTTGAACCGAATCTCTAATAACAAAGCCGAAGCGTTTAGTTTTTCTTCACAGAAAATGGGTTTATCGTAAAGTTAGGACGGTGACACTTATTCTAGGCGCCTGAATCAGGAAAGAAGAGACATTTGCAAGTGTCATGTAAATATTATGCAAATCAAACCCGTCCTGCGTGAAACAGAGAACAACCTTCCTTGTCGTCGTATTTGTAATTTGTAATGTCTAGTTGATTCGAAAACCTTACAATTCTTTAAAAAATATCCGTATAACAGATCTGACATCCGAAATTTGCATCCACAGCCTTGGAGGCCTAAACAACACTATATCCAGGACAAACCATCATCATATACCCCGCCCCTCGGTCAACATTGACCTGCTCTAAAGTGCGACAGGTGCGCGGACAGCGATCAGCACCTTTACATTTGCAGGAAAAGGAGAGGGGGCATGATTTTTGCCGACTATAAAAAGCCGCAGACGGCTGGGTTTATTCACTGGACCTGCAGGTACGGAAAGAAGCATTTCTGCTGTGACCCTTCATCGGAGACACCTGGATATGAAACTGCAACGGTCAGCCAGGTAAAACCGTCTTTAGTGATTTTCTCTAAATACACGTGCAAATGTATTAGTAAAACACTATTAAACGATTGCTGCTGGCTTTTTACACGATATAAATGCGATTATGCTAGAAAATAAGTTTAATTTTACATTTCTTTCTCACAGGCTTGCAGTTAAAAGACCTCAAGACATCCTAAAAAGGACAAAATAAAAGCCTTTCTAGTGTTTTTGGAGTCTCCCAAAGTACTTTGATGGATAAAACTGCACTTGCTCTACGTTGAGCCACACGCACAATACATGTGTATTTAGTTTTGTTCGTTCGGCTCGCGTTAAGCAAGTGCAGAACGTCTCCAACATCTTTGGATACAAACGGACTTTGAGTGGAAATAAGCATCTGAACCAGCACTTGGACGAGAAAGCACGGAATGCATGTGAATGCATTTATGCATTTACTGCTTTTAAAAGAAAATGACACAAAAAGCGTTTTGATCGTAAACACGCAGATGATTTCGGTTTTTAAATGAGAAAATGAGAGCTCAAACCACCTGGAGCTATGACACATTCACAGACAAATGAGTGTGAAATGAATAAGCCCTTATCTGTAAACAACTGATCAACCTTTTAAAATACTCGTTATGATATGATTTACAACTTCACCTGCTGTTTCTCACCATTTTTATCAGGAAAAACAAATATGTACTTCCTCTCTTCTGTGCTGCTTTTAAATGAACGTGCATTTTTCACAAACTATGGTCATTCATTGCAATAAACTACAATATTAATGTAACTTACTGTAATAACAAAACCTAATAAAAAATACTTCTTAATCCCTCAGTGTTTGTATGTGAGTTATCACACAGCTAGCCCGGTAACAGCGAAAGCATATGGTTACTATGGACACCTAGAAGTCAATGGAGAGTTTGATGTGCAGAGGGTGTAATGGGTAATCTGTACTAATAGGTAACAGGTAAAACATTAACTATATGACCCTAGGATCTCTCTTTCGTCTCCAAGAGCCTGACCATCTGGCTGCTTTACAACAAGTTACAAAAGACTCTATATCTGTTGAGTCAAATTCATTCAAATAAATTGCCATTCACCACCCGTTTCTAGATAACACACACATGAGGCCATTCAACATTAATGGCTGTTTTTAGGTCAGCATCACACCTTTTTAGCATTTGTCCGTTTGATTTGTATAGTTGGTTCTTACCATGCAGATAAACTATTATGATCTGATATCGTTCATTAGCTTATATAGCTTATAAACGTATATACTAATAAAGCAAAAGCAGTTTAAATGTAAAGGAAGCATCATTGTTTGTAGCAGATGTTAAATCAGAAGACTGTTATTAGATCACAATTTTATGTTCTGCTCTGATGATGTTGAATGTTACTGCAACTAGGGGCTTCAGGGGCCATGTGTTTCAGCCGAAGATCTTTACAATACCGCTAATGAAATATGCAAGTGCCTTTAGGCCGTATTACAGTCTGATTGGTCAGAATTATCCCTAATATTATCTGTTAGTGTGAGGTCAGCATTCAATATGCCCAAAGCAATTGAGAGAGCTCTTTTGTCTGAGCTATTTATTGACTGTGTGTGACTCTAAATACATGAACTTAAATAAGTTTTATTATTACAATATATATATATATATATATATATATACATTAATATAGTACACACCTGCATGCAACACACACTCACACACATGACAGAAATGCACACACGGTGCATAGTAAAACAAACACACAAATGCAAACAAACACTAAAGAAACACAAACCACACAAAGAGTCAGAGAGAGAGGGAGTCACAGCAAATTTGATAGTGATGCAGATGTCTGAGTTCGAGCTGTCAGGACCCGTTTTTCACACACAGTGTAGGATTAGTTTCCATGGTGCCAGTGAACATGTGGCAGGTGGTTTTTGGCCCTCAGCATTGTACTACCGGCAAAAATAAGCGGCAGTTTTGTCACAGTCTAAATGGGTACATGTAAGCCTTTTACTACATATACTAAAGAAATAAAGCCTGTATATCTTAATATAAAACACCGTAACCTTCAATCCTGATGCACATATCTACACGGCGACTTCCCTGTCTGTTGCATTTACATAAAAGATAGAATCTTTAAAATGAATGCAAATTGAAAATTTGGCAGTGAAATCGATGTAACTGTTGTGTGTGTGTGTATGGTGAGTATTATATGTGGACCTCACCATCTTCAGACACACATATACGGAACCAAGGCCAGATGACTGGTTAACAGCCCTGGATATGTGCGTCATCCAGACGGCTCTTGTTTTCCAGAGCTTACCTGACAACATGAGGATGTTAATGCCAGTTCACAGAGACACAGAATGAGAGTGTTACCATGGAACAGATGGATTTATGAAAGACACACACACACACGCGCGTGCTCAGCGCTTGCATACTAAACTAACACACTAATAAACATTCATCACACACAGAGGTATAGGGTGTAGCACACAGACAGCAGGAGTGGGGGCAGATGTGTAAACACTACCTGTTTGTTCTATGTGATGCCTGAATGACTAGAGAAGTGAGAGGCAGGTGATGGTCTTGTTGGAACACTAAGCAGGGCTGCGTGTATTATGAGTGTTTCTGCATATGCTATATTTTTTTGTGGTAATGTTTTGTACCAGAGGAGTAATTTATTTGTCTTGGTTCACAGGTCTATGGCTGACTCACTGGACTACTTTGAATTGTTATCTGTGTGTCAGAGAGAGTAGGCTGGGCTGTGATGTAAATGGACTAATTTCACTGTGAAATGAAGGTCGTAGTGATTCTGGGTGAGATGTGATCAGCCCGCGGCCTTCACTGAGCTTGCCAACTCCTCCGTCTCACTGCTTTTAAAGAGACTTACACCCATTAAGCATTGAAAAGCTCTCATTTATTTCTGTAAATATAACATACATGAATAATAACATATTTTATCAAAATATATTACAACTCAAGTTCTGCTGTTCACCAATGTTTAGTTAAAGAATTATCAAATAAATTCTCTTTGTTTACTTAACTAATGATTTCACACCTGTAAATGCTATACTTTTTCCAGTACATTAAACTTTATTAGCTGTTTTCTGTAAAACATTGTGTGACTGGTAAATACAAATTAGTTAGGATGATGTTTTAAAGGTTTACAAGCTAATTTAATACGTTTGTTTTATGTAACAATGCAGATTTATTTTAATGTTACACTATAGTTTTTAATTAGAAATAAACAAAATAAAAGTACATAAAACAAATTTTGTTGTAAATGAGAGATTTGGCTGGAAATTTTAGGCTTCTTTGCTTTGTCTTCTACTTCTACTGTTTAAAAGTTCATACTGCAGGCTTAAAATGGTTTTCCCATTTTTTACCATAAAAGTACATTTTAAGTAAACATCACTATAGTTAAACATTACGGTATACCACAAATGCATAGTATACATATTATTAATGTAAAAAAATCTAAAACTTGTTATATTTTGATGAAAACTTGCCATTTTTTATATAGTCATATGGCATAAAATCAGGCAAATGTTTTGATGTCTCACTCTTAAGGTTTCTGAACAATATTAAAGAAGCTCACATTCTTACTGGGCTCTTATTGGCTGCTTTTTATTCATTAATCAGTCATTTATTGTTATAGTCAATTAAATAAAAAAAACTATTTAAAAAAACTCATTTCACTTAACAAACACTAAAATTTTGAATGGTCAGATATTTTGCATGACTTTCCTGTTGGACAGGCAGCCGTGATTCTTGTTCAAAAACATCAATTTCTAATTATTCCAGAAATTTGGATAAAGAGCCCGGAACACTGCAGTGTATATTAAAAATACACATAAATATCTATTGCTGTTGAGGGATTGTACCACCAAAAAAGATGGCAGCCATTTCACAACCATGTCTTTTGTTTGGACCCACACAATACTGCATCATGTTCCTGAAGCTGTGAGAAAATACTGCATTATGGACGCTCATGTTAGGATGAATTTAATGCCTCAAACAACAGTTTTTAGGCATTGATTTAATACATTTAATGCCACAGTTGATATAAGTACCTGAGACTGGTTACTTCGTAAGATCTTTACATCTGAATTATTCTTTTTAATACCCTAACAAGCCATTTCTGGAATGGTCTTTTTGAATCTGCCCTCAGGAGACATTGTGAGTGCATTCAAACTGTACATAGGTGTGTGTGTTAGAAGGAATAGAGGGACATTGTTTTTTGATGAGTCAGAAAATGAAGCCCCTTTGCACAATAGCAGGACTTAAGCTCTCTTTTCACACATGCTGCTGATCTGGCAGTCTCTCTGCACATTCTGCAGTAGCAGCGGCTATAAAAACCCCTGACAGTGGACCGACCCCCAATGTTGATTTCGCCAAATCTCTCCCACCACAGCAAGTGAGTATGGCTCGCTGCCGTCCTACCAAAATCAGGCAAAAATGGATTTAATCATACCTGTTGACTGGACGTTAAGAGACTTATGGCAAATAGTGGCCTTGTGAACCGTTCAGTAAAGTCAAACATTTTTGGCACAATACCAGTGAGGTTATTAAATGGCTTTTCGATGCAATGTTGGAATTAACTGCATTTCATTGGGCCTCTATTATCCATGATTGCTAACTTAAATTGTTATTGATATCCGTAGTGTGTAAATACTATATCAGACTACTGCTTATCCCTTTAGTGGCTTTAGAAACACAAGATCAAGCATGTCAGAGGTCCGTCTTACATGGTGCTAATAGTGATGGCCTGAGGTCATAGCTTTTAATTCTGCTGATGGCGGAGCCTGAGATCCGTCAGGTGAGGGCAGGTGATGTTGTATTGTTAACCATATCTCGTCGTCTGTTAGCTGGAGAGGGCAGACAGGTGGTCATCATGAATCAGCGAGAGCAGATGGATCAGAGGGGACAGTGGAGGATCACGGTGTGGGAAGAAGAGAACTTCCAAGGCAAGCGCTGTGAGTTCATGCTGGAGTGCCCGAACATTTTGGACAGGGATTTCCAAAAGATCCGCTCTATTAAGGTGGACAACGGCCCGTAAGTGTTCGTTTGTATAGATATACATGCATTTTAATGTAGATAAAATCACAATTTATCTAAAGTAAACTGATTTATCTCTGCAGCTGGGTGGGTTATGAGTATCCAGAGTATCAGGGTCAGCAGTTCATCCTGGAGAAGGGAGATTACCCCTGCTACCAGGCATGGAGTGGAAACAGCAGTTACCGCACTGAGCACCTGCTTTCCTTCAGACCCATCAAATGTGCTGTGAGTTAAATGCCTCCAAGTGTCTCATTTAATTGAATTTCATTTACAGGACACACTGTAAAGAGTGGTAATGTATAACTGTTACCTTAAGGATCAATTTCTATGTGATTGAACCTACAAGAATACCTGTCAAGAATATATCAGGCATTACTAAAAACATTTTAGAAACAATTTTAGTGGCATTTTTGCCCTGTGCTCACCTTAATGTCTAACTCTGATTTAGTTATAGTAAAATATTTTGAGAGAAAGAAAAAGGACATTGTTGCACAATCACATTAGGTTATCTGACAAAACATTTTTTACCGTAAAATATTTATAACTACATCAGAATGTATTTAGTGACAAGGTGATAATAAAGGCCCCAAAAAAATCCTCCTTTATATAATTTTAAGCAGTTATAATGAACATGGCACGTTAAATCTGACATGTCTGCCTTTTCTCATTACGTATTATTTAAATTAAAAACTTTTCTTTAACAGATAGCTCTATACACTGTATGTCTGGGCAATGTTAAATAAACAGCCTTGTACTCTTTCTTCATCGTTAGAACCACAGTGACAGTAAAATTAGCCTGTACGAGTGTCAGGACATGATGGGACGCAAGTTTGAGATATGCGATGATTACCCCTCTCTTCAAGCCATGGGCTGGTGCACTAAGGAGGTTCCTTCTATTAAAGTCAACTCTGGAGCGTAAGTCTTTCTCTAAGTTATCCATGCCTCCTTGACTGCTATTAGCACATATCTTTAATAATGTAATAGCTTTAATAAAATCTCAATAATAACGTGTTTCTTCATCTCACCTTTGCACCCACGGCAGCTGGGTGGGCTACCAGTTTCCAGGTTACCGTGGATACCAGTATATCTTTGAGAGAGACAGACGTCAGGGAGAATACAGGAACTATAATGAGTTCGGCACCCAGGCCCACAGCAATCAGATCCAATCAATCCGACGAATTCAGCACTGAGCCCGCCCCCAACCTTCTCCTATTGGCTACTGTGTATCAAGTGACAGCATGGTATTACATGAGACAAAGTAGGCAATAAACGATATTTCAAACTACCTAAAAAGAGTGCTTGTCGCCATTCCTTTGACTTACTAAGTCTGTCTCAAGGAAATTTAACGTTAGGTCGTTAAAGAATGGAGTGTTATTATTTTATAACAACTAAAGATTGATGACAGACTATAGACTCCTATATGAGCCTTAAGTTATTGTTAACAGAATTCATTAGGCATCATTAGATTAATTTTTAGGGATTTTTCTTATTGTCGGGCATAGGATGTATATTGTTCTTGTCGGATTGTATTTTATTTTCAATAAAAAGCAAGAAATTATGGTTGTTAGTGTTTCTATTGTTGGCTTTTGCAATCCAGATGTGTTTAGTTTGATGGTCAAAAGATTTATCATAATATTACATTATTTTTGTCAAGAACATACAAGCGATAAAAAGTTACCTTTTAGTTTTACATATTTGCGATTTGTTCATATTTGTTCATATATTTTTATAGCTACTAGTAATACACCGAGAGCTGTCCGCGGTCCTGACTTCATTCAACGCGATTTAGAAAAAAAAAGAAAAATATTATAATACGGGAATAAATTTTTTTAGAATATGGTTATGCTGTCCATTTCTAAACTTAGCAGTAATTTCCATTTAATTAGCTATATATGTAAATTATAACAAATTACGAACAATATGGAAATGAACGTACACGGTTGACTAAAACACAACAACACATTGACCAGTGGCTTCAAAACAACTAAACAAAGCACAACCAGTTAGATCTTAAGCGAAACAAAGGTCTAACAAATGCAGTATTCAGATAAGCGTGACGTTTTTAACCGTCATGAGTTGCCTGCAGCAGAGATGATTATTTAGCGCCCCCTGCTGGTTAATTTAAAATAGGGATCTTTTTATATTTAAATTATGTTAATATTTATATGTATACAATTATTATTCACTGTATATAATTATAATTATTAATTTATTTAATGTAGGGATGTATATTTTATTGTAAAATATATTAGTACAACATATACTTGCATTAAGATTTATTTAAAAACGATCAAATAATCAGTACATAATAAAATAGAATAACGTATTAGGTAAAAAAGCGTAATTTTAAAACTAATGTTAATAACATTTTGTAATTGCATATACCACTGTGCAAGTTTTAAAATGTGGGATTAACGTTTTGGATTAGAAAATGCTGCATGTTGCCACACGATGGAGCCATGGCTCTTTGTACTTTTCAAGTCTAGTGGTTCTGCAGTTTGTTCTTTTCCTGTAAAAACACGACATTTGTTTGTTGTACCATTTGCAGCTACACCTGTTGCTGTCAGATGTTAAATTCTAGCCCATACAGCCATACATATATAAACACCGTTTGGTCTAGTCAAATAACAGTTTTACATTGTAAAATGTCAACTATTTAATTGTGGGAGGACACATAAACTATGTTGAGTGACATGGTTTGGCTCACAGTGAGAAAAGGCATTTCTTAAGTTGTTGCGCACAACTTAAGTGGATGCACACAATTCTTTAAAACGTCATTATTGTACATGCTATAAGATTAACATTTCTTTTCACTGGAATTACTTGAAGAGCCAAACACATTCATTAAAACAGGGTATATAAAGACGTGTTGCCACATAGTGCAGCTTATTAAACCTTTGCACTGTCCAGAGCCTTTGCTGTACCTATAATGCTAAACATACCAGGCATGATACATTAAGAGAGTTTAATCAATCATAAACAACTCAAATCACTCTCTTCTCCTACCACCCCTGACACTAATGCACACAAACACAGCTGAATCTGTTTTTTTAATGTCCTTATTCATGTTCTCAGGTTAAATTGTTCCATGTTCTCTTCTGTTCTATTCTGTTCCCACCTCTTGAACAGTACCACAGGTTCCCCCTTCTTCCTGCTCCTTCCCTGTTGCCAATTTCTCTCACTCTTTCTCACTCTGCTGTTAGATCCACAGCTGGCTGCCATGGCAACGCTCAGGCAATGGTGCTCTAGAAGGCAGAAGCAGTGATGACCACACATGAATCATTCCTTGTTGATATCTTGTCAGTTTGCCATTCACTTTCCCGTAAATAGCAATTAAAACAAGCAATGTTTCCATTCACTGTTCACTGATTCTTTATCATAAATGTCACAATTACTTTGGTATAACTACACACATATTTTACATTTATCCTCAAAATGTATTTTGTTTCAAATTTCCTTTTGCAAGGTTCATGGACCAAAAAAACTGTTTTTGTAACCCTACCAAACATCATGTGATAACATCTTCCCCAGTGAAAACACATGCAACACGTTGCTTTGCCCTGACTTGCCCTTTACATACAAGCTGAATCCTGACGATGCTGAGTGAGGCTGTATTTAGAGCTTATATAATCATATCTCTCAGCTCCGAGACTTTATTCATAATTGTGCCAGGTGGGTGGAACGGGCTCTAATCTCTCTCAAGTCTCTTCACAGTGATAGGATCGGGAATGTTATGCTTGTTTCCAGAAGGCCACAAGGAGGATCAAAAACACATGGATATGATGATCACCTGCCATTACAGTGAAAGGGAAGCATTTCAAGATGTTTGGTGCAAGGTTCACAAAGTTTTAGGCCTTGCATCATAATCACTGTACTAAGATCTCACTTACTCAACCATGGTGACTCAACCATGATCAATATCTCTACGAAGCTGATCTATAATGATATCTCTTGATTCATGTCTGTTTTTCCTTGTCATTTTGTTGATATAAAATCATCAAAGCTGAATTGATCACACCCCCTCTTTCAAATTATCTAACCATTGTGTGGGCGAGTTGTTTTTGTTGGGAGTCTTTGGCAAAGTTTCATAAAGATGTGTCAAGGTAAAATTACTGCTGCAAAGAAGAAGATGATCATTATCTAAATGTTTCGTTTTATAGACACTTTTATCGTAAGAACAGCTTATTAATAGTGACTTATAAATAAATCACAGTCAAACAGAGAAAAGAGGGCAATTATTCTCAGCTCATAATTTTTCTCAGCACAGATCAAAACAATGTTTAGATCTGTCCATATACAGTATTTAAAACTTATAGCAATGTTTATATATATATATGTTTATTATATATATAAAGTTTTAACAAATATTTTTGAGTAGACTATATTTGGTTATTATTTGACAATAGTTTTTGGCTTAGTTTAATATTTTAAAAATTGAGTATGTATTGGCCCATTTGTTATTTTTATACATAGCTCTTCAGAGATTATCTCTCTCCCTTTATCTTAGTGTCTCAGAGGGGCTAGCTGCATGCACATAGAGCATAAAATAATCTTGTAGCTAAGATTAGAACACACTAATATAGCCTGCAGTACAAAAACAGACCATATAATGGACAATTGAGTTACTCTTACAGAGAAAACAAAGTGTAAGACTATGCTGAACATACAGATCAAAACGAACATAGTTTATTAAACTTTAATATAAACTCCAAAAGAGTGTACAGCTACTTATTTAATTAATTTAATCTTGCTTTACTTTAAAGCTTTTCAAAGGTTTTTAAAACCAAAAACTGCATTGAATATATGTAATATAAATTAATGATACATCTACAGGTATGTTGGCTTGTGCGCTTTTTTGTGTTTCAGCAAATAAAAACGAATGGTTGGATGAATACACCTGTCCATCCTGAGATGCTCCCCAGAGACTGACCGATCATATCTAACGTTTGACAGTCATCTCTGTTAAAAATAGAAAACTGAAAGGAATAGCGTAAATTATTAATTTTCCATGTCTGTGGTCCCTGGATCTCGCTTCCTGCTGTTGGCGTTTCCACGGCAACAGCATTCCTACGGCTGCATCCGTCTGTGATTGCTGCGGCTCCAACACACAACAGTACAAACTTACATAAACGGTTTACTTAACAGAACAGAGGTTTTTACTGAATGTTCATTCACAAATAACGTTACTAATTTGTGCTTTGTGATGTATTTTTTAATGAATATCACCCTGGGCGATACGGTACGCAAAGTCCATTAAAATCTTTAGAAACATTGATTGAATAGAATTTATGCAGAAATGTTTTATGCAATACTAAAATATAAAGTGTGTACAATCGTTATTTTTTTTGCTATTTTAACTATTCTGTTTAATATGAAGGACACTGGTCAACACACCGCATTGTGCGAGCGACCCCCGCATCTGTCTATACGCTTCTTTCAACCTACGCTCGATCTGGACCGTACCCTTGTACTAATATAGCCGTTACCATGGCGACGAAACGGAATGCGCCTGCAGAATTCCTATGGCCCGGCAAGCGGTCGGTTCTGCAGCCTTCCGTCACAATGACACTTCTATCAGACTGCACCAAAATCCAGCCAATCAAATGTTCGAGCTCCCGACCCACGTGTTTTATTCACAAATTCTGGGGGTTCTCTCGTTTCAACCCAGCTGCTTCTTACTCGCTGAATGACTCATGCACCCCCGAGGCCATTTTCACACTGCCAAAACGTGTCTCTTGAGGACTACCTGTACTGAACAGTTCCAGTGTCCTATGAACAGTGCTTTGGCCTCTGCACATTAAAAGTTTCTATAGCGTATTGTTTTATTAATGTATTTATTTCTTTTGGAACGAACCATTAGCTCTATTTAACAATATATATATTTTCGTTCTAAATCATACAAATAAATTCTTTATTGGGATAATCAAACCATACACTTACAGCCTCGTTTGTACTAGAAGACAAAGCCGAATATTGATTTTTAATTTACTCTAACCTTTGAAACGTGGTGTATGTGACAGTCGTGTCGTGGTTTGTCAAGCGATCGACCAAGTTCAGGCTTCCCATATATTTGACAGACTTACTTGATAGTTTCCATAGAAACATAAACCGTGTCTGCGTATTATGATACATTACAAAAATAACGCAGAAACTGGGGGCGATGTTCAGCACCACGGCTAGCAACCGCTGACGAACAAAATATGCTTGCATTTGTCTAAATAGGCCTACGTATTTACAGTACGACGTAATCACGCTTTTTATTCACAATTGTTATAAAATTAATATATCAAGGATTTTATAGCAATAAAATATCACACATGTATGCTAATATCACCAGTGAACCCTGGATCTGTGTTAAAGTGCTCCTTACCGACTGGGTATCTTGGATACCGAGCTACCTCACCACTGTTGCTTGTGGTGCTTAATTGCCTGATTCAGATTTAGCTTTTAGCAGTTGTCGTGTTACAAGGAAATGGTAAAAACAAATATTTTCTTATTTACTAAATCAGTGGTTGTCCTTTATATGCGATGTTTAATCTTTCAGGCGGCTGCCAATGTCAGCAAAACCAAGATAATTTATGCTTTCGTAAAGTAAATCGATAAAGAAAATTGATCGTCCTTGCTCTTCTAACACCAAAACAATAAAGAAGTGGCAAAGAGTCTTTGAGTATTTGTATTCATATATTTTCAAATATACAATATAAAACATTACGTTTTATACTATGACAATTGGCACATATGACGGCAGAGAGTCGTTTTGCTGTAAAACAGTACATTCAACGTTCAGATAGATAGCATCAGGCGCCACAGGAGACAAGAGGAAAGTGTCTGTTGCAGGCCAGCACCCTGGACAGCGCAGCGTCGGTGACAACATCGTTTCTGAAACTCATAGAAAAATAAGACCCGAACACTGACGCACAAGCTAATAATTTACATCTCTCACGTTAGCCTGGCACCAGGTTATTTTTTCTTCTTCAAAAACCACAACGATGATACGAGTAGAATAGTTTAAGCATGCATTAAGTAAACTACGAAGAAACCTCAGATCGCGCTCGTGACATTCACTGCGTCATGAAGGTTGTACTATACACATGTATTATCGTAAACCCCCTCTCATGGAGGTGAGGCGAAACCCCCCTGTCCGTTTCCATAAACCAGCAAAAGAGTGCAACACTCTTCACACCTTCATCCGTCGGGCCTTACATTCATTTCACCCTCTGAGCAAGGGCATGGAGAGATATCAGAGAGCTTCTCTCTCCTCTTGAAAACGAGCCAAGTTTAGCGGTCCAGGTTATTATTCCATCTTCCGTTCGTGTCACTCGAGCCGCCCTCGTTTTTGAGGTCTTGGAAAACCTCGGTGAAGAAATGCGGATCGGAGTTGATCTGCAGCATTTTGGCACTCATTTTGTCAATGATCCGCAGGGAGCGCTCCCAGAATACCTCCTTGTTGGTCTCCACCAGGAAGGGCTTGAGAGGGTACGAGATCTCATTGCCCATGTAAGAGTAAGCCAAGTACAGGCAGGTGAGAAAGGTGGCCTGCAGCTCATACTCGCTTGAAATATCCTCTGTCACCGCTTCCCTGCAGAGCAGGTACACGAACACCAAGTTGGCAGGAGTGATAAAACCCTGATCTTGCCAGCCCTGAATGAGCAGTGACCGGTCAACGTTTCGGAACCACAGGATGATCTCGTTCGGGCTGAGCTCTTTGAGTTTGTAGCACCTTCTGCACATGAACTCGCTCAGGCAGCGAAGGAGCTCTCCGGTTGAGGCTTGAACGATGACTCGTCTAGGGGAGATGATCGAGCGACTGCTAGGTTGTCTTTGGACCGAAATGAGCTGTTTTCCGTTCTGAGACGCATTCTGGGTTTGATTGGATCGAAGGTTTTTATCCGGTACAGTGGGAACGGGCACGGCGAGCGGTCCGGCTTTCGTCTTGCGCTCGGAGCCTGACTGAGACTTCTTGAGATTTTCGGTGTTTAGTTGGTCCACGGGGTTGCTGATCTGGGGTGGGTTCGGGTTGACTTTCTTGGCACTCTTCTTCTTGGCCGAAGCAGCGACTAACCGCTTCCACGTCAGAGCCGATATAAGCACCGAATGACGCTTTAGACTCTTCTCCGTCTTGCCGCTAGCCCCGTGTCCTCCATCCGTCTTCTCATCTAGAATGCCACTTTTTCTGGAAGTGGGAGAAATTGAGAGGACTGTGCCCATCTTTTGCGATGATGACCAACACCCACCGGCCCTTCGGAATGCGCTGTCTCGCCGTTCGTCCCGTTAACTGCCTCGGGGAGGTGCGACTAAAAAGTCACAGGTTCACGTCCATTTATCTTTCGCTCGACCACTGGGGATACAGTGGGGAAAACAGCTGTTGAATTGAATAGGTTTGCGTGCCTATGTAGAAAAGCGAATCTTGCTTCAGTCACACGCGCGCGCTCCGCCACTCCTTCTGCATCCCACTGCGCGCGCAGCCTCAGACAGCGGGAGCAATGGGCAGGACTTGTAATGTGTAGCCGGGCAAAAAAACTAAAGGTACAGACCTGTAAACCGGGATAAGCCTCCACCATCTGCCAATCCTAATGCATCGTGAAAGAACTGATGGCTGCTTTCGCCAACCAGAGAAGCTCAAAAATGTTTCCACACATTTTATGAGTGTGTGTGTATATGGGTTAGACAGTCTCCTTCAGATTTCTATTTTTATCAAGAGGTTCAAAGTGTATTTTTGGATTTTGCCTAATAGATAATTATGTATGTCACAATTAACATGCTTAACATGACCTGACAGATGAGAGCAAAGACCCATAACACTACATCTGCTTCTTAAATTTACACCCACAGAAATAAATATTAAAACCGAAAGACACCGCAAGAACATTATGTAATAGTACACAAAACCATGACTCACATTCAAACCATTTCAATTATATACATCACCCGTCCTGTTTTTTTAATATCTAAGTATAAAATCATTAAAATCAGAGGGTCATTTAAACGTTTACTGGTACAGGTGCATCACAGCAAAGCATCAGTCAGTTTTGCAGCATTGAAGAGCCATGCTTATGCTCCACCGTGTGGAAATGTATTTGTAGACAAGCTTTAGATAAAGCACACTTTTATACCATCAACAGTGTGAGCGAAGCCATGACAGTGTCGCAATTTAGAGCAGGTTCTCTTTTTATATACTGTTTGGACCAGAGAGATTGTTCAAAATATGTGCATGTTTTCAATTGTACAATAACGAGATTGATTGTAAAAACATTTGCAATAAAAAAATGCTGAAAACCATTTGGGTAATGACTAAATCCCTGGTCATTGGTTTGAAGAGGCAACTCATTTAACATTTCAGCACCTTGGACAGTACAGATGAAAGTCAGTTTCCTTGAACTGACAACAGAAATGACAGGGTTCTGAATTTTTAAGAGTTTGTGTTAAATGATGATTGTGTTTTAGGGCTTATTCTCCAAGTTTATTTTTCATGTTCTCAAAAAATTGACTGGGAAAATCACATCCCAGATTTCTCGTAGCGGCTGTAACGCACCAGCAGGTGGCAGTATAATTAAATCATTCAGACTGGCTCAGACTCCCATCTGCACATTATGGTTTGCGGTGAACCTTTAAAAAGAGTAATGCACACGCCTGTTTTCATATGCTGCTGCTTAAGTATCCACAGAAGAAGCTCATATCCACACACAAATAGAAAGTCATTCTTTCCCAGCAAGATCCACTAGGAGCGCTGTCCTATTGTTTCAACCCTGGGTGTCCATTCTTGCTCCAGACTGTCCTGCAAAGTTTTAAATCTAAGAAAACGTTTTATCTAGATCTATAAGTGGTCTTTACAGGCAGATACTGACATCCTTTCTGACTGAACATCTCTGACATTGAACCACACAGCACCAGTGAAACTGACACAGACAGTTTTCTTCATATTCCACACTGTATTCTGCAAATCCTCTAGCGCAGCACAATCTATCACAGTTTCCTGGTCCCATCTCTGTGTTATTACACACACGACCCTGTGTGCCCTCAGCACCTGTCCTCTGATTGGCCTGGCAGAAGTCAGGTGACTGATCTGAATAGATTAAAACGTTTGCATCCAGTGGTAAAGTATCCAGATCGACAGAAACCAGTGATTTACCATCATTCCCTCCCATTACCCGAACGGCCGTATGGAATTGGTGCATGAGGTGGTCACCGACCTGACGGAACAGAGGCATCTTTCTCCAGCAGCTGCGAAGAGTGCAGGAACCAGAAAGGCCATGACATTTACACTCTGTATGCATCTGTAACTGTACGGCCTGTATACATACATACATGCAAGAAAGAAAAGCAAAAAAAGTGTTTCATAAGAATATATCCTTTATCATGCCGCATCTGTTTACCTCTCATCTAATCCATATTAAGTTTTAATTCAAAAGGAGAGTTCACCCAAAAATTCTGTTAATTTAATTTACTCACCCTCAGGCCAGGAGACCTTCTTCTTCAGTAGAACAGTAAAGAAGATTCGTCACGAGCCACGGGTATTGTTCTGGCCTTTTTTGTATGTGTTTTTAATCTTAAAAACCAATACCTATTTACTTGTATTATATGAATCACCAAGGACTACGGGTGAGTAATTTAAAAGCACATTTTTATTTTTGGGTGAATTATCCTTTAAAAAGCATGCCGAGAATGTACAATTTGTTCAGATTACTGTAATGATAATTAACCTTTTATAGATAAGTGTATTTTATAGATATACTGTCTTCTTTTAATTGTAATGCTTTTATAGTCTATCTTCTAAATTATCTTGTTATCTGTACAAAAGACCTATAAGAATAATCTTGTGAGGTCTAGTTTTAAAAATCTGAACAAACATATCAAAATATTTTAGAAACTGACCTAAAAAAACTTTTTGTGAGTTGGTAGAGCCTTGCATTAGCAATGCAAAGGTCTGCTGGTCGCATTGGTGTCTGCCCAATGCATGAATGTAAATGTAAAAATGAATGAAAATGAAAGTATGGGTTAGTCATTCCTACTCATACCTGCCTTCCTGCCTCATTGTTGTGCAGGTCAATAAGAGTCCTGATGTCGCTTTTGCCTTTACGCTTCATGGCATCCATGAACAGATGAGACTTCTTGTAGCCAAACTCCACATCATCTCCACAGCCCCCCCATTTCCAGCGTTCGTATCGTGCAGGTAAAGTCCGGTTGTATGTCTCCTCTGCCGGGGAGTCATGATGAGTTCCAGTTGAACTGTGAGGGGTCACACAACCACACTGTGGCAGCTCTCCCTGGCTACAGGCTCGTGTTACTGCATGCATTATCCCGGCAGATGTGATGGCATACACAAACGCAGTTTCCCGGATATCTAGGGACAAATTCATAGGATTAGATATTTTAACACACAAGGGAAAAAATCTGTCTACAAAAACAAATGATGTTGTTTGGACATGTAATTATAATCTCTATATCGACATTATGTGTAAATTCATTCTCCCACTTCTAAGAATACCCAATCATCTAAGGAGTTGCCGCATTAACAGTAACTTATTTTACAGATTCACATTCCTCGCACATCTCTGTTGTCCAGACCTGCTCATATATACAGCTTGAACTGCCAAAAGTACATTTTTTCCCCATTAGTGTAAAGTATTCCTCCAAGACATGCACATTCTTGGCATCAAATTTACATGTACACAATCCCACTGACAAATTACTGAGCTTTAACTTGTCACATTCAGGTATGAAAATATGTACTCATGACAGATGAAATTCCTTTCATCAGTGAGAAGCCTCAGGTGTCAGACACATTCAAAACAAAGTACCTACTAATAAATCACCTACTCCGATGGTTTTCTCCACACTATTATCTACATCCTGAATTAGATTTGAAGTAAACAGGCCCCGAGTCAATTTGACATGAACAATGTTGCCCTCTAAAGGCCAAGCGGACAACTACATATTGTAAAAAGCATTCACTTACACTCTTACATGCTTTATAAGAGCATCACTGCCAATTAGATCAGCCCTAATTGGGGTATAAAGCCCTAAGAGCTTATATACCCCAAAATGCCCCAGCTTGAATGAGCTTAACATCTCGTTACCAAACAGACATGCAGAACAGTGACTAAGCAATGACTAAACTTCAATACAGGCCGAACATCGTTTGACATGTCTGAATAACCCCGCCAAAGAAACAAAAGAATACTTTCTGGTATTTTCTGGGCAAAAGGCAGATTTGATTATTGGAAAAATAGTCAGCTTATTGTTCTAAACTCTATCGTCTATTTTCTAAGATTTTGTAAATCGTTCTAGGGAATAATGACTCAGTATGGTAATTTCAAAAGTATAGGAATTTATATTACGCAATAATTAAAAAATAAGTTTCAGACGTGTACACCATAAACATTTCTGTAAAAATAGGGCACAATATACTGTATTAATATAAAGAAATTTTCTGTATAGATTTTCACAGCTGTTCCACCTGTATTTTTAATTTTACACTCCATTGCATTGTGTTTTAGAAAAACAATGTCCGTAAAATTAATGGATAATGTCCTGGATGAAAATGACCAGTACCTTTTCAGTTATTTTACGGATTCATTTTTTGATTCTTAGTAGTTTTTGCAGCAATACTCACCTTGTTGAAGAATTTTAGCCAGGTTTCTGCTCTGGCTGGTGCAGTTCCAGCGACGATTGTGGAACTGATGTTGGCATTCCCGCATGCCCAGTCTGGCACCTTTTGCCACTTCCTGAATGATCTCAGGGTGAGACTGGCAAAGGTCTGCATGTTTGCCTAGAACAGGTCTAGTCCTACGACAGATGCTATTGGGGTCCATTACTAAAGGGTTGCCAGTCACCCTGGGGTATAATAGACATAAAGCACAGGCAAGTAGATCAATACATGCATGTATTGTTCAGAAAGAGAGCCTTACAGATTTTTCCTCTAATTTAAATATTTATATAATAAATAAAAATATAGCACTGGAGAAAACTGTACTACATATAATAATATTAAAGTTGTTATACATTTAAAATTGATCTGTATGTGCATATAGTTTAAAAAAAATTATAGTAGAGAAATTAACATCACCAAATGTGTTTTTGATTTGAGAAAAGCTAGGCGTAACATCCAAATCATAAATATGCCATAGTGAGATTAGGTTTATGATAACAGATAGCCTCAAGCCCACTATGTGAATTCCTGCACATATGTTTTCTCTCTTGCTTTATTTCAAATTTCTTTTAATTTCTTCCAGCTTGATCCTCTGGGAACATTTCACACATGAGCCTTGCCCACCCTATTAAAAATGCATACCTTTCACAAACCAGTTTTTTCACATCTTTCTTTGTTATTACTTAAAAAGGCCTGTTGAACCTGCTAGCCACAGTCATAAATTCTTATGTTTGTTGTAGCAAGATGTGACCACCTTTGTTGATTACACTTCTATAAAGGTTCTATACATTTCTATAGAGTTTCAATAAAAGATACAGCTTGCAGTCGTTTATGATTTCTAGAAATGCAAGAAATTAGTATTACATAATTTGGTAGGAAAATGCAAAAATTGAAAGATAATAACATAACAACACAGCTTACCTTCGTACAAGAGGTGCAAGAGCCGTGTTTAGGATAATAAGAAACAGGAGAATGTGTTTTTGCGTTGAGTGCATCATCCAATGATTTAGATCCACAAAGATATGTTGCTAAAACTACCTGAAACTGTCCCACCGATACGCCCGTAGTTTGACGGCGATCCTCATATCCACCGATGACGAAGAACAGCATGAAAGCGCTTTAACTGGAAATCGGCCTTTTATAATAAAGACGCGCAAAAACGCACTCGGGTCACATAAGTTTAATCCTGGTGAAATTATTCCATTTGTTTAGTGGGACAAAACAGCTGACATCACCATCACATACGCACATTTCCAGTGCGCGCCTTCACAGCATAACCCGTGAGTCTATCAATCTTATTATCGCGCACATCCCACCTCTGTTGACGTAATGTCAGAAACATCCCTGTCAAGTCAAAAAGTTCAGGGGTTTGTAAACAAACAGTGCAGAAACCCCACGTGACACTCATTTAGTTTATTTTAACCCCTGAAGCATTAATTTGCTTTGGAAACTGACATTATTCTCATAGATTACCGTCAACCATAAAACTCGCCTGGTTTTGTTTTCGTTTATTTCTCGGTTTCATCAAGCATCAATTTTAAATTAGTGTTATGATGTCCAGCTGTCGTTTGTGATATGTTTTTCATAAAGTGTTCTCTGGCCTGTGTTGATTTTGGCAAGCATCCTGACCCCACAACTATATCAGTATCCCGTGCTATCAGCCAGAATTAGTATGTTAGAGCCTTTAAAAGCCAAACACAATGAATTTCATAAGCACATGCCAAAGCTTAATAATTCTTAACAAACTGTATAAGAGCAAAGAAGATCTCGTGTTTACTATATTACTCTGATTTTCTTTTTTATTAAAATAGTGTTGCTTGATTTCATGGCACACAGTTGTAGATACTATAAACCACACACACAATAACTGATCATTTTAGAGATCCAAAAGGTACAAAAACTGTGTCCTGTCACATCATCATCATTCAGATCTTGACTGAAACTAGAAGAATGTTGTGAAATAGATTAGATCTGTGAAAAATGTCAGATATCAATACTTGGATGCACAAATTCAATATGTCTAAATTAAATCAGTAAAAACCTCATGTGTCTGGAAATTTAATTTCAGTTTAGTAACATAATTTATTTATAAAGATACTGAGGTCATAAAACATTGCACTGTAATTTTTACATAAATATAATAATTGAACAGGTAAACTACACTCATTAAAATATAATAATGTCATAATCAATGACAGTCATATCAGTAGATATGTTGTTCTAGAAGTGATTCATAAATGGCTTTCGTTCTAAAAGATATGAAATTAAACAAAAGAACACCATAATAAATAAAACTAAGTAAATAATACTAAAAACTCACTAGTCATATTTTTTGCACATTGCATAACTTTTTAGTACCAGTAATAATTTTTACTTATACATGTCTCATTTTAATACTCATTTTATTTACACAAAATACATTTTCAGGGGCCTGAATATAACTGTGGGTGTGTTGAGGAGGCCTGTGACACATGTGATCTGGTCTTTATAAGAGGCAGTGACATTGTGACATTATTTGGTAAACTCTGACATACATTCCTTGCATTTATTTGAGAGTCAGTAAACAGCCTCAGTGTTCAGATAAAAACTGGAAGCTGTGAATGGACAATGCCTGGCTCAGGGCCCTACACTACTATGGCTTACTGTGAATACATTAATTGTGGGTCTGGACAGTCATCTCTGTCCACTCTCTAAGATCTGTGACCTTCAAATCTAGCCTACTTATTATTATTATTTACTGAAAAATTCACAAAAAATAACTAATTAAATATATGATCCTTGATGTTAAAAACCAGTGGTTACAATTTTTGATACCTTAAAACAATTTCAACGTGAAAAATCTAGTTTTAGGACCTAGACCGTTCAAAGAACACATTTAATACAATAATGACTAATGTACATGCAAAATTATACTTTAAAATATTTTACATTTATTTCTCAATATGTATTTGCGTTTACATTACAGATGTAAACATACAATATGAAAAACAATTCATTCAGATTTACAAACTACACTCATGGATCTCACTCTAAAATATTTTTGTAGTTTGTGGTATTTAAAAAGCACTTTTTTAATGCGCTTTGAGGTCTGTATAGGGTACTAATCCCTGCCACCTAGTGGACAAATAAAACTACTACATCGTTCCAAAAATACGTTTAAATTTGCACATTTGTCTATTTACAATGAAAGTAATGTAGTTTTAATAAGGTTAATCTTATAGTAGTCTATCGGGCATGTGGTAAGAGCAGCTGAGAAAGAGGGATGTCAGAGGTCAAATGCATAAATGGTTTGAGAAGAAAATGATCTCCGAAAATTATAAAATTTATTAGTGACTATTGACTATTCATTGTGTTATAAAACACATACAAAAAGAAATAAACATGGGAAGTTAACTGCAGTCAGGCAGTAGGAGGAACAGATGTGACGCTTCAGGGGAGGCAGAATGACAGAGCGAGAGACTGATATACGCTGTTATTTTCTGTGTATAGCACATGTGTGTGCATGTTTAAACCATGAGTGTATTATAGGTATTTGCTTTACAACCTGACGGCTGATAACTTATTACACTTACATGTATTACATATTCTTTCCGCCTCGGTATTTCCTAGTTTGTTCCAACTGCCGACTTCAAGCGACCTTGTCAAGCTTCAATAGACTACAAAAACGATCGCCCTCTAGTGCGACAAAGTAAAATAATAAACTTCTCAAGTCAAAAGTGGTTTCCTCGCAATATTTTAGGGCTAACGACCAATTTCATTTTCACTCTTAAATTATAGCTGGCGGTAATGATAGGTTACAATTGCCCTAGTTGCGGTTTTGTAGATGGTCCCTCCCCCTGGCACGCATTCATCCAATAGCAGTAATCAGCGCTTCGGATTCTGCAGTGACTGACGTCTGGTTCGTAGAGGGCGGGGTCTAGAGCGATGACACGTCAGAAGGCAACGGAGACGGTAATTTCTCCCTCGAGTCCCTTCGTATAGGTGTGAGAAAAGAGCGGCAGAGTGGGTTTTGCCAGCCTCGGTTTGCTTAAAGCATCCCCACTGTCCACAGCTGCAGAGCGGACGATTTACTGTCGCCAACTGTCACCATGAGAATTTCGATGCTGATGTCTCTCATCAGGCCGACCGGGCCGATTATTGTGGGCATCTCTCTGGGATTCACTCTGAGTCTCCTGAGCGTCACCTGGGTGGATGAATCCTGCGACTCTGACTGGATGACAGCCACCGACGAGATGCTCGTAGTGCAGTCCGCAGGGAGCTTGAAGGGAGCTCGTAAACCTAGTTCGATATCCACCGGCATCACTGACAACGGAAATACCGTAGGGGAATTTGAGCCCAGAATAGTGCCTTACAACAAGCCTGCCCAACAAGATCCTCCGAAAAAAGTTTTCAGGTAGGTGTGAGATAGTGTGGTTCTATACATAGCTCATCCTAAATTCAATCCTAAAATGTATTTTAAGCATGCAAGATTACCACAGTTAGTACATATACTTTTTGATTAGAAACTGTGTGCAAATGTTTATCTTAGGGTTAGCAGATGTAAAGGCTAGTGAATTTGATCCTTGACCTCTCGAGCAGATGCTGCCTAATGATGTCATAGGGTAATGCGTGCTGTCAGTCACGGTTCAGCTTCAGTAATCTGAATTACAGCTGCTTCAAGATGTCAACAACGATCACAGCACACGCTTAAACAAAGCAAGTAGCAAAGTAGATTAAATTATAATTTATTATTATAAAAGTTCAAAGTTATTTGAAAAGTTATTAAAAGTTATTTGAAAAGTTATTAAAAGTTATTTCAAAGTTATTTCAAAGTTATTTGTTTGTGTGAAGAACAAAAATAAAATGGCATCATTAGTCATTAATAATATATCAATTTGCATACTTTAATTAAAACTATAATTTGCATACTTTAATTAAAATTATAATTTGCATACTATAATTATCTATGGTGTTTTTGTTCATTTTTATTACATTTCCCCCACATATGGGTTACATGAAGTAAACAGCATAGAATTGACATAGGGTGATTAAATAATACCAGAAAATTTGTTCCTTTACATTAAAAAAATCTAAATGACAAAAGAACTTTGATCTTACAGTAATATGTAATGCTTATGAATTGTTATGAAATTTTGGGGTGGTTAATTTATTTCATTAATGCAAATGCAACTGTGCTTGTAATTTCAGTGATTAATATTAATCTTTTATCTAATTAATAATTCTTTATCAATAAATACAAATAAATAAATCGTTTTCTCCTAGAGCCAGATATGCCAGCACAGAGCTTGGAATTCGTGAGCGTCTCTTTGTTGCAGTATTTACCTCCAAAACCACCCTGAACACGTTGGCTGTGGCCATCAACCGCACCCTCAACCACCACTTGGATGGCCGCCTCATCTTCTTTACACCCACTCGCAACCGCAAACTCCCTCATGGAATGTTCGTGGTTGCCCATGAAGATGAACGTCCAGTCCCAAACATGTTCCAATCCGTCCGATATCTTCTAGAACACCACATTTCTGAGTATGATTGGTTCTACCTTGCCCAGGATGACACCTATACCCAGCCCGAAAGATTAAAGACCCTAGTGAGCCACCTGAGCATCGACCTTCAGCTGTACATGGGCCATCCGGGAGAGTTTATTGGAGGTGATAGACAGGGTAGATACTGCCACGGTGGATCTGGATTTTTACTGTCCCGTACCTTACTTCTAAAGCTCCAGCCTTTTTTGGATCATTGTAGGACTGATATTATAAGTGTCAGACCTGATGAGTGGCTCGGTCGGTGTATCATTGATTATACTGGCACCAGCTGTGTGGAGAAATATGAGGTAATGATTAGTAATTAATTATTACATATATACATATATGTTATGTATATGTGAAATACAAATACGTTATATGTATGTTATGTAATACGTTATGTAACTAAAAGTGTTCCTGTGACTCAACTGGTGCAAGGCGCTGGCACACAGGTTAAATTCTAAGAATGAGAGTGATGATGTAAATCCTTTTCTACATAATAATTTCTGCATATGCTTCACTCCTGGCCAGTTTTTGTGATGCAGTTACATTCCATACATCATGAGTTTCCAATTGACCATATGGTAAAATAGTACCTATCCCATGGCAAATGTACTGTAGCAGAGAGCTCTATGTGCTTAAATTAGGAGGGGGGTTGGTGGTAGTGTTAGTGGGGGGGATTGTGGGAGCTCAGGGCCTCAACTATGTACAGATCATCCCAGAAAACTCTAAAAACAGGCCTGTGTTGATAAAGCAAACGTTTCACGTAGCTGGTTGCTCTTAGTTGCCAATGTTTATGCTGGTCACAAATGACCGTATTTTTCGCCCCAGGTCTCTAGTTTCGACAGGAAACCACATTACCCAAGAGTCCGTGCTTTATTGAGAGGGTACGCTGTTTCTTATTGAGGGCCTCAATGCAACCGGGAGTCCAAATGATCAATAGTTCACAGTATTTTTTAAGCTCCGAGAGACAGGTTCACTTATACACTCCAACAGGCTTTCAATCATGTAAAAATCTTCTGCATATGTTTAAAACATATATTTTACATAATCAGCACTAAAGATATTTATCTGAAAAGCCGAAACAAGATAATAATGATCGCTTTTTTAAAGATCCTTAAAGAAACCGGAATCACTGACTCTCAGGAGGTCAGCTGTCAGTCTTTAGCAGGGGTAACATATTATTTGAATGGTTTGCAGATGTTTTGGACAGTGACGGAAACACAGCTCACGTGAAGCGAAAAAAAGTAGTTTACTTAGATCCAACACCAGGGTTACCACAAAGATAAAGTTCTTACACTGCTGAGACACAAAGTTAATGCCTTCCTGTTCTCAGCAGGCCAGCTGCAGACCTGCTGAGATCTGTTAACCTAATTATCATGATTACAACAAGACGTTAAAAAGCATTACTGCAAAAATCGCAGGGGTTTCCTCACCACGAGTCTCAATCTGTGAAACAATGTAATGTGTAGTGCCAAATGTTACTTACGTATGCTCAAAACACAACAGATGTCTATATATTAAATACAAAATATATACATATTTTACCTTCTAACTTGGTTTACAGGGGATGAATTATAACTATTTTGCAATGGAAAATAATATGGAACTTCCCACAGTGGGGATTGATGGATTTCAGAATGCTCTTACCGTTCATCCTGTGACCAGCGCAGAACTTATGTACCGTCTACACAAACGGTTCTCAGAAATTGAACTGCAGAGGACCTATGAGGAGATTGAGAAACTGCAGGTTAGGACATACATCACAAACGCATGCACAACAAGTACATATCTTAATACTGTAACATTGCTATGTATACCTTAATAAAAGTATAATCGGCATTAATATATTATTATTGTTACAAAAAGGCCATAAAAATAAAATTTTGAATGCATGATATTTATGTTTTATTATATGTGATAGGGCTGCATGGATAAAATAATAATCACAATAGTTTTGCAAAAATTAACTGAATATTAATTATGATTATTCAGTCATTTTTGACTTGCACTTCAACAAATTTATTGCACTTTCACGTTTCACAGAACATTGCATTTAAAAATACAGTATAAAATAAACCTGGATTCTTTTATGGACAAAACTATTTTTAAGTTTTCATTCAGTATACAAAATTCTCATATGCATTAAATAATGTGATTATTCGTGCAGTCCATTTACATAGGATAGGTTATTACATAGGTTATAGTTTCTTTTTGTTGATACGTTTGTTCATTTAATGTCTCTTACCCTTGCCCCACAGTCAGAGATAAAGAACATCAGTGAAGTGGCAGTGAATGGAAACAGAAGCGCTTTGTGGCCTATCGGAATCCCACCTCCTTTCGAACCCAAGAGCCGCTTTGAAGTACTACGTTGGGACTACTTTACCGAAGAGCACATTTTCTCCTGCGTGGATGGCTCCCCCAAGTGTCAGCTCGTTGGTGTTGATCGTGATGACGTTTCTGACGTAATCAGAGTTGCCGTGGCAGAGCTCAATAATAAATACAACCCTGATGTACAACTGAGCGCTCCCCGACTGGTGAATGGTTACCGCCGCTTTGACCACACACGAGGAATGGAGTACACCCTTGATCTTCAGCTCCAGGCCACGTCTGAGTCTGGCCACCAGAAATCTATCGCACACCGTGTACAGCTTCTGCGACCCCTTAGCCAGGTCGAGATCATCCCCATGCCTTACGTCACCGAAGCTACACGAGTGCATGTTCTCCTTCCTCTTACCAGTTATGAGTCGCACGTTGCACTGCGCTTTTTAGATCACTGCTCCTCTAACCTGTTTGAGACCGGTGAGAATGCGGTTCTCAACTTCCTCTTTACTTACGAACCCGCTGAGGCTCAAAAAGTGAGTACAAGTGATGTTTTTGCAGAGGTCAAAGCTAAGATCACCGCCATTGAGAACAAATATCCCGGCGTAAAGGTGTCATGGATAAGCATTAAAACAGAGACGTCTGGTGCTCTGCACATCCTAGACATCGTTTCTAGGAAACACCCGGTTGATACGCTCTTTCTCCTCATCACAGCCGACACCTTACCCAACTCTGAGTTTTTGAATCGCTGCCGTATGAACGCCATCAGTGGCTGGCAGGCTTTTTTCCCCATCCACTTCCAAGATTTCGACCCCCGTGTTGCTTACCCGGATCAGGTCCCCCCTGCCTCACCGGACCTGGTCAGGGAGGCTGGTCACTTTGACCGCTACGCCTTTGAAGAGGCATGCTTTTATAACTCTGACTACATGTCCTCACGTGCACGGATGAACGGGGACCTGCAGGAGAACGAGGAGCTGCTGGAGAGCTTGGACCTGTATGACATGTTTGTGCAGTATTCAGAAATGCACGTGTTCCGTGCGGTCGAGCCTGCTTTGCATCAGGCATACCGAAACCGGACCTGTGATCCGCGGCTAAATGAGGATGTGTTCCACCGATGTCTCCAGAGCACCATGGAGGGTCGGGGGTCGCGTTCTCAGCTGGCAATGTTAATATTTAAACAAGAGGAAAGTAACAGCACATGAGGAGCTACCCAAGCAGGGTAATTATAGACTGGATAAACGTTAGTTGCAGAACTTCTGTTCAACATCTATCAATCCTTTAGCTACTAACTGTGTTTAATCGTCAAGAGGTTTTGAGATCTTTTGGATTCAGCGTAAAGGTGTCAGAAGAAATGCTCAGAAGAGAAATCTTCTGAGAGAAGTTTAAAGACGCACCTCTTCCATAAGCACTTGAATTACAACCGTCAATGCACTAAAAACATGTTCTTCACTCGCTTTAATCTCTATTTTGTCATAAAGAACTTTGCATTCTACTTGCTACTGTCTTGCTTTGAGATGAATTACTTGGACTTGGTGGAACAGCCGAGAATGATAATGTGAATATATTCACTCTTCAAAAATAGTGAATAGGACTTGCTCTGTCTCTTTTAATGTGGCTGCAGATGGGCAAAGAGCAGATAAAATATGTTTACAGCAAAACTGGACATTACAGAAAGTGCGATTGTATGAAACCATTTCCACAAGTGATTTGCATTATTTCAGTTTTCTGAATCCACCCATGTTAGAAATGCATTCCAGTCTTCCACCCACACATCCTTCCCCTCTTAGCTGTGGCTTTCTGGGACAATATTGTCCATGTATAAATCTGTGCCTTTAAATCTGCCCTTTTGCAGTAAAATGCATCTCAACTATGTAACCAACCTATGAAATGCACAAACTTTTTTCTCTGTTTTGCACATAAACCAAAGTATTTATAATGTCATATGCTTCAACAAACAATATGTGTTTGTTGGTTTTTCTGTATTTTGTTATGTTTAGGAGCAGAGTTCTCACATGTTGTAATGAGATTATAGACTGATGTTTACAGTATGCACCGTGCTGCTGCTAACAAAAATAGTAAATTAAGAGAGGATATTAAAAAGCTATTCAATTTTTATTGAAAGTCTGTCAGTGTAAGTAAGGGGAAATTTATACTTTTTTATGTATGATCACAATTTCTTCCTGAATTGCATGAATATGATAACTTTGTCCTTGAATGTTCATTAACGCAGAGCCACCAGATCGAAGTTGGGGTTTCATTAAAAGGATAGTTTCCCCCAAAATAAAAGTTCTTTCATTATTCACTCACTCTGATGTCATTCCAAACCTATATGACTTTTGTTTTTTTAAGAACGTTGCTAACCAAAGAACATTGGACCCTATTGACTTCAACTGTATGGACACAAAACGTCATTTGTTTTCCACAGAAAGAAAGAAAGTCATACAGGTTTAGAATTGGCACAAGAGTGAGTAAATGATTAAAGAATCTTTATTTTTGGGTGAACTATTCATTTAGTTTAGATGGACTGGTGTTCTTATATGATAAAATATGTTATTGTTTAGTGTTGTGTACACTAGATGGCAGTATAACCATTTTTTTCTCTTTTCAATACTTACTCAATGCTTGTTTGTAAATGTACCATATTTATTCAGAAGAATCTGATTTATGACCAGTCACCAACCCATTACTCCAAACAATTATACATTTATAAAAAATGAATGACAGTTTTAATAATTTATTTTGACAGTATTGTTTCGTTTGCAGTGATAATTACTTTATTCAGTCAGATTTGTGACAAGGTTGAAATGATGGTCACTAACATTTAGCAAATGTCTTTACAACTTTCATTGTTTGTATCTGAATGTGCTTGTGTTTGAATACAAAATAAAATCTCCCACCTTTTAAACGCTCATTTTTATACAGATTAACAAAAACAAAAGGGATTAACAAAGTCTTTTATTTTCTTTTTGCCTAGAGATGATTTTAGCAAATGTTGTGCTCTAACGTGGTGTTCCAAACCCAGAGACAGACTGTTCCGTTATAAAAACTACAGCACAAGTTACATAAGACTGAACCGAACATAACACCTACTCACAAAGAGACGATTGGCATATTTTAGCTGTTCTCCTCCAGAGAAGTCTCATTACGTTCTTAAGAAATGAAAGAGGTGAAATGGTGCAAGCGCTGTACAGTACATTACCACAGAAGAAACCACCTTTAGCTCCACTTCACATTCTCACATTCATGTCTGCTCTCTGTTTGACCTCATGACTTTCATTCAGTTCCTGTTTAAAGAAAAAACTTGGAAATAGATTTTGAAATCAGGTCATTTAGGTGTAATCTCAACATTTTGCCAGAATTCTTTAAATCTGTGCCAGAAAGAAAAACTTGATCTAAATGATTATGACACAAACGCAACAAAAGCTCATCTTAACAGTTTGCTCTGATACATTGTGACTGTTTCACGAGGTCCTGAATCAGACTTTGGCTGTAGCTTTCATCAGTGAAAAAGGAAATTAAATGTATTTATCAAGTGAAGAAGGTCCATTCAGGAGCCCAGTTTCAAGTTCAGTGATACGAAGAAATAAACACAAGGAGTAACAGACTCTTAACAAGCGAAGTCCTGCTGTATCACTGGCTGTGCGTTGTGATGGTTTGGTAATATTGAAGTTGGATGTTCACTGTGTGGTTGAGCCATTGATACATCATTAGTTCCCTGCAAATCACATGGAACAGATACTTTTTACCATCAAAAATATGTTAAGTACGTAATTTTTGTTTCGCTGACTTACCTTGACTTTAACTTCTTCAAATCTGACTGTAGCTACAGTTCCTTTGGTCAGCTGGGCTCTTAGATTCTGTTCTCGAAGGTTTTTCGTTCTCTGGATCTGCTCTTGGATTAAGTTCCGTTGGTTCTGTTGTTTCTGATCCGTCTTCGGTTTCAAGAGACGCTTGATTTTGTGTTTGACCACCTGCAGGCATAAAGATCACAGGAAGCTTGATAGAACTACAGAGTGGTCTATGTGTGTGTTTACTGTATTTCTTTTCATAATATTGTGAAATACCTCATAGATATAGTCGAGTATTTCTAGTATAGTTAAAACACTGGCACCAATAAAAAGCCCCATCTGTCCGCCGATATCACCTGGATATGAAAACCAAACCGAGAATTCATAAAAGAGAGAGAAGTAATTAATTCACAGATGCTAAAAATTGTTTGTATCATATTCATAAATAACCATAATACTTTTCTAAGAAAGCAAGTTTGTTCTGCTCCTGGAAATTTTATTAATATTAGTAATAATAATCAAGGTGCGAGGTGATAACAAACCTACCTAACAACCCAGCGATATCATACGCTTTCTTCTGTTCTATTGTCTCATAGTTAAGGGCCTCAAAGAAAATATCCAAGATAAGAAAGTTGTCTCTGTGAATTTAGCAATAGATGTTATTAAAAAAATGTATTTCATACAAATCTTTAATTCCCTGCAGGCTAACGGTATGCAAATGAGCTCATTATTATTTGTATGAGAGGAAAAAAAGAATTATAACAAAATAGAGAACTATAAAATATAATTTTTGAGCAGTCTATTCAAAAAAAATTCTGTTCTCTAGCAGATGAATGAAGGACCATAATTATTTTTCATCCCATTATATAACTAACAAAACAAAGCCTGAATTTTGGACAATAGGAACCTGTTAAAGTTAATAGATAAGGCAGAAAGAACATATGAGATATGAATGCTTTGCAGGTGTTTCTTTAAAAAAGAACACACAGGGTTTATTCCGTCTTTGGTCTTCCTCAGAATATAATCAATAGTGTTGACGCTGTGTGTACGTGTGCACATTTATGCACGAGACCAACCTGATATATTCCTCAGATTTCTGGTATTTTCGAGAGAGGTAGCGAGCAGACCCCCTACTGGGGATTTTGACCATGGAGAGCTCTTTTCCGTACCGAGTCATATTGCACGGTGTCTCACAGGGACATGAGTCACCGGTGCTCTTCTGAAGTAAAGCTGTAAATGAGAACAGGAAATATCCAGTAGATACTTCATCAAGCAATGAAATGAATGGTGATGTAGCTTTCCAGCTCTCAAAAGTGTTGAATAGTTCAAAATGCATTAGGTGACTTGAAACCTCAATTACTTTAAAATCAATAGATCCATTAGTGATCTTTATATACTGTACTTGAGCACAGTTGTTAAATCAGCATCAGTATTTGACATTCTTACCTAACGCCTTGTCAACACACTTGATTTTACTGGGCGTGCAGATATCAGCATCTCCTGTAGTGAGAAAAATTGAACCAAGTCCAAAACAGGTGAGTATTTTAATTTTCAAAAAATCCACTTTTTCAACACCAAAGAAAGGAATGAAGGGATACAGCTGTCAGACGACGTACTGTAACACCTGTCTTAAGGACAGTTTTACAAATAAGCCCGTGGTGGTGTGACAAGCGCCAACACAGCGCATTGGTTCTTAATGATCCGGACGGTTTTTATGACAACACGCACCTGGCATATGCACCATCCTGCAGTTACACTCTCTCAGCACCTGTGTGCTTTCACAGTGCAGTCTGCACGCGCTGACACTGTAGGTGTCGTATCCCGGGATCACAGGCTCAGACGAAGCCCGACAGTTTCCCCACGGCTGTGGCAGGTACGTTAGCTAAAAAGAAAAAGACGTTAAAGTCTGTTTGGTTCCTAAGTGCCTACAGCTCTAACTGAAACAGTCTAATGCATTCAGTTTACAAAATGAATGATTGGCTAAAATAAGTCTTAATTCACAACTTCTTAAATTTCAGGGTTTGGTGTTGAATTTAGAACTGTAACAGCTGTGAGTATAAAGAGTGTGATTTTTATCACAGTTCAACCTACCCTCTGTTCCTGACAGGAAACAAATGTTTGGAATCCTGGGGAGACCCCAAAGCCCAGCTGATGGATGTACGGGGGTTCATCCTGACTGTGGATCTGAACTCGAATGCCTGCTTCCAGAGTCGTCTCATCTGAAGATAAAGCACATGGGTAAATATGTGACTGTCTGTGAAATCCATGCTAAAGTCTCATAATCTAATTATGAGATTAAGAGCATCAAATTAATCATGGTCATAAAAATAATGAAAATAGGTAATGTGTGTTTATTGGTGTAAATGATATATTATATGATAGATTTTAAGAAACAGTACTTACATTTTCAATTATAATTACAAATTATAATTATAAATACTTAAATTAAAATGACATTTTATTGATTTGGGGGAAAAAAAAAGATTTCATTAGGATATAGTTTCACAGAATGTTCTTTACATAATGTAGGACAGTTTTATGTAGAAAACAGTAAATCATAAAAAAAAGACTTTAGCTGGGTTTCATAGACTCACTGGTTTCTCTCCAAATGGGCAGATACTCATCCTGCTCAATATCCAGCATCAGCTCCAGGCCGTTTCCCGTGCCGCCCTGTCTCACCCGCTTGAGCGACGTCTTATTTCCATTAAACGTGTAGCACTTTCCATATCGTGTGTAAACCTGTGGACCACAAACACAAACTTGTTTAAGTAAAGTGCACTTTTCCTTTCTCAGGACAACCATCACTCAGACAACCAGCAGTTTTGTCAGTGACATGACAAACACATATTTCATGCAAAGTAGAGACCCTTTCCACAAATTACCATAAAAACAGACATGAAAGTGTGTTAGTAAAAGCCTGATATGACATGTGGAATCTTCAAACAGATGTGACAAACACAGGAGATGATAATAGGTAAATGTCACACGTTGCGTTTCCATGTTTTATGTGGACGGTTATACTGTACAGACTGTATATTGTATCCTTTAACCCTAACCAAACCCTCACATAAACATTTCATTTTTACAAATAAATTATTTAGTACGATTTATAAACTAATGTACCAAAGAAATAACTGGTATTACTACACACACACCTTCATGGGCAGAAAAATATGTACATCTAGAATAATACACAGGGATTAAAGCTATTCTGCATATTCTGTGGTCAAATCCAGAGCAGAATGTATCTATCATATTTTGACATTTTGGCTTCTTTTTCTTTGTCAGGGTTTATATTATACTCCTTAAGGGTTATTTCAAGGACAGGAAAAAAAATTGTAAGATGTAAGACGTCATGATGTGTACAGTACACACGGGTTAAGCTTACGTGGCTGCAAAAATATGGCTATGATGAACAACGCCTGATGAGAGATGCATATTTCATGAGTAATCTGCTTACAGCGCAGTGTTTGTGTGAGAATATACAGGTGAAATTTAAGAGAAGAAGAAAAGATATTGGCAGATGCAGTATAAGAATCAATAAATAATAAACAAAATAAATATTTTCTGTCTGTCTTTTACATTAATGCGCTCAGACAGCAGATTTATGTTTAGTCTTTAATTGTGTCAGTAGTAATGCTCGTTACTGTGAAGTGATTTTCATTTTGGCTGTTTGTGAGGATGCTGCATTACAAAAATATTTCACTACACACCTCAGCTGCTTGATGTTTTATGCAGAATAAAAAAAACCAGAACAACATTAACTATTTTAAACACACTCTTACATTCAGTACTGTTTACCATATACATCCATATATATGCAGATCATTTATATTTGATAACAGCGCAGAGCTGTTTTCTCGGTGTAACAAGTTCTTGCTCTCAAGCAGGATGGCAGTAGTATACTCGAGACATGGATTTGTTATAGATTCTGTGTTCTTCTATGTGTGTATTAGGCACAGGGCACCACTGCTGCCAGCAGGTTCGCCGCAGGCACTTTCATTCATTTGTAATTTCCCTTTATTTGAAATAATGCCTTTCAACATCCTCCTATATAATCACACCATACTTTTACATACTTTCTATAGCTGAGGACATAACTCAAACCTGTATCGTCATTAACGCAACTGCTCTTTCGTATCATGAGCATGTGAACCCCTACGGCACGGACAAATTAATAAAGTCTAAGCATAGTAACACCCCCACATCTGTTATGTTGTGAGCTAACAGCATAAAATCACTGTGTTGCCTTACAATTAGCCTTTAGATTGGACTGGTAAAGAACGTAATCCTGTAGAATTCAACTAATCAAATCATGACTTGGTAGTTAGAGAATGATGTCTGGAAATTTTACAAACTGCTTATTTTGGGGTTAAAAGCCAGTACTGTAAAATTCAGACATGGATGAACTTGCTATCTTGGAGAACACAGGGGGAATTGGGGATTTGATGATATAAGATTGTAAGAAAAACTACCAAACCAACTGTATTGGGGGTGTAGTGGTTAAAGCTGCTGGTTAGTACTTTGTATGCTAGTGTTTCTAATCCAACATGCCTTTTGGAACACAGGGGAACATTATCTGACAATAACAATTTCAGCTGCCTGAATGTGTTTACCTTGATATTTTATGGCTTTTAACCCCAAATTGGATATTTTATGGCCAAACTCTGGCTAAAAATGTTACAAACTACTTATTTTGTGATAAAATGGCAACAGTGTAAATCTCAGAAATGTATGAACTTGTTATCGTGGAGAACACAGGGGGAACGGTATCTGACAGTAAAGGTTTTAGGTGTCAGATAGCGTTCCCCCTGCAAATTTGTGGATATGATGTTGTAAAAAAAGCTTGCCAGAGCAACAAATTTGGTGGTGTAGTGGTAAATGCTTCTGGTTAGTACTTTGTATGTTAGTGTTTCTAATCCAACATGCCTTCTGGAACACAGGGAAACATTATCTGAGTATAACAATTTTAGCTGCCTGAGTGCGTTCACCCTGATATATTATGGCCAAATTTAGAGAATACTCTCTGAAAATTTTACAAACTACATTTTTTGTGGTAAAAAGGCAACAGTGTAAATCTCAGAAATGTATGAACCTGTTATCTTGGAGAACACGGGGGGGAACAGTATCTGACAGTAAAAATGTCATCTGTCAGATAGCGTTCCCCCTACAAATTTGTGGATATAAGATTGTAAGAAAAACTACCAAACCAACTGTATTGGTAATGTAGTGGTTAAAGCTGCTGGTTAGTACTTTGTATGTTAGTGTTTCTAATCCAACATGCCTTTTGGAACACAGGGGAACATTATCTGACAATAACAATTTCAGCTGCCTGAATGTGTTTACCTTGATATTTTATGGCCAAATTCTGGCTAAACTATGTTACAAACTACTTTTTTTGTGATAAAATGGCAACAGTGTAAATCTCAGACATGTATGAACTTGTTATTGTGGAGAACACAGGGGGAACGGTATCTGACAGTAAAGGTTTTAGGTGTCAGATAGCATTCCCCCTGCAAATTTGTGGATATGATGTTGTAAAAAAAGCTTGCCAGAGCAACAATTTTAGTTGCCTGAGTGCGTTCAGCCTGAAATATTATGGCCAAATTTAGAGAATACTGTCTGAAAATTTTACAAACTACTTTTTTGTGGTAAAAAAGGCAACTGTGTCAATCTCAGACATGTATGAACTTGGCATCTTAGAGAACACAGGGGGAACAGTATCTGACAGTAATAATTTCAGCTGTCAGATAGCGTTCCCCCTACAAATTTGTGGATATAAGATTTTTTAAAAAGCTTGCCAAATAACCAAAAGCAAAGGTTGAAATGGGCATTTCAAATAACACTGGTTCACACACACAGATAAACAAGCACACACAGGAATATCCACATATCCACAAACATACAGTCTTGCCTCAAGGTTTCTGCTTCAGTGATCTGAGTAACTGTAATGAAACAGAATTTCCGATCCATGTTCTCTAAAACCGTCCACAGTGATATGCCTACCAGCTGCATGACTGCCCACAAGTTTCTGGAGTGATGGAATTGAACCCTGTGATCCTGCACAGAGCATTTATCTTTCCATTGAAAACAATGTGTGGTTTATGCATTACACAAAGCAACTTGCAGTATATATACAACACCAGTCGAAAGTTTAGACACATATGACAAAGATGTTTCTCATGATCTTAAAAATCTTTTATTCTGAAGGTGTATATTTTACTATCTGAAATTACTTTTGTTAAACAGTTTCTCAGGTTTATACTTTAAGAAGCTGGATGATAAAATGCCAGGAGTAACATTTTGCAAATTTTAGACAAAGGGTGACTACTTTTGAAGATGCTAAAACATAACATACACATCACAACTTAATTCTCACAGATGAAACAATTGTGTACAAATGTTTCATGGTTTTGATGAGTTTACCACTATTCTAAAATGTGGAAAAAATCTAAACAACAGTATGGTTTTTTGCCCAACAAGTGCCATTGGTTATGCACACTCAGATACACACCTAATTCTCCTTAATGAAAATGAAAATATGGATGGTAATTAAAGTGTTGATTTGTGAGTCTTCATGGCCATGTTGTGGGTTACTAATGTAATTTTACGTGTGTGTTCGCTTGATTTGGGTCCCACTGAGAATCAAGTAGAACTCGTAAGATCTAACTAGGCCTATCTGACTCATTAAAGACGGTTTTAATTAATAAACACCATTAGGCTAAAAGACTGAAGTGTCTCTGATAGAAGCGAAGGAAAGAGAGGCAATGCAAGCTTTGGTAGATGAATAACCTTGAGATTCTCTGCCAGGTAGAAAAAAATACTGTACATACACGCATTTTGTCTAACCCACATGCTTACTTTACAATATATGTATATACACACAACCTGACCTCTTTCCCACACACAAACCCAGTCATTCCTCCACAAATAGATGCACTTATCTAAAGTTCATTGCATCTTTTTCTGTATTTCCTTCATATTTAAAAATCACAGGCACACAAATAACAAAAATAGGTAATGTGTGTTTATTGCTGTAAATGATAGATTTTATTGTAGATTTTGAGATACATTTTTCATTTATAATATTTTGTCCTTATTCACACTGTTTTATTTCTGGAAGTTATAATCTTTGACATTTTAAATCCCCAAAAAAGGACCCAAATGTTCTCACAGACTTCATCACATTTCTATTCTGCAATTTTATACAATTATGTATCATGTTGTATTTCTAAGTGCATGTTCACATATTTAATAATAAAGAATAATTGGGGTCATTTTGAAATAATTGGCAACTTTTACACCCCAGAAATTTTATTCTCTCAAATACATAGAATAAAAATCTAGCTTTTTTTGCTTGAAACACTTTTATTTACGTTCAGATGCATTCCTCCGCTCCTTTGTTTTTATCACCTAGATTATGAGTGATAGTGACAAACAGCAATATACTCGGCACACTGCTTCAAGAAATATTACTTTCTATTTAAAGCGAACTCCTCAAAGCAAGCGCGCAAACATAACCAAAAATCATTTGCAGTAGACAACTGCAAAACCTTCTAGCCCCATTATGCCTGAGTGAATCAGCCATCAATCATGTCTGTCCATCCCTCAAACCAGCTGTAACGTCTGTATTTGTATGGAGTACCTGTACGTGCGTGTATGCGTTGCTTCCATTTTGCTTGGCCTGTTTCTTTATCCTCCAGTGTGTAGGTTTAAAGCTGAAGGTTATATAGAATGTGTTCCATCAATCTCTAAACCTCACGCTGGGGTTAATCAATGCACAACATCACACTTAATGATCGCTTGATTGATCCCCTGCTGGGGTTAGAACCTCTCTGTCTCTTTGCCATCCTGACTCACACATCACGCTGTGTTTAGCACCGCGTCTGCTTGCCTTACATACAATATCTTATGTATACAGTGTAAAGCGATCTCAGAAATTCTCCTGTTTATTTAAGCTGTAGCCTGTCATGATATCAAATCAACG
This sequence comes from Beaufortia kweichowensis, assembly GCA_019155185.1. Taxonomy (NCBI): domain Eukaryota; kingdom Metazoa; phylum Chordata; class Actinopteri; order Cypriniformes; family Gastromyzontidae; genus Beaufortia; species Beaufortia kweichowensis. The sequence continues at coordinate 15,166,807 of CM032798.1, forward strand.
CGGTGCACTCAACCACTCTTTATATTGACAGGCTTGTTAGTTCACAAAGCCAACCAGAAAACCTATAGCTTATTGACTTTCTTGTCCCATTGTAATTATAGAAGAACACTAGCAATGCTATTAAAGGGACATATAAATTCCAAAATACTGTCAATATTTTTACAAACGCTTTTTTAACCCGACAGGCCTGAATCTCTCAGCTGCATTTCTGTCCATGTGCAAAATGTTTTAAAAGTGTTTTCTCATTTCGCCTTGGGCAATGTAAGACATTCTGAAACTTAGATGCAGATGTTGGGTAAGAGCTGCAGGGCTTGTCTTCGTTTCATTTTCTCTTCTCCAAAACAGAAACATGCAGGTGTTGACAGAAACGCTACTGCTTGAACCTTTTAGTCTACACGAGATAAAATTAGAGGTTTGCAGACACTGTCTGACCTGCATTGTTTTATTTATGGCACGCTCTGTTTATATTTGCAGCCTGAAACACGCTCAGATGTTTGTTAAGCTGCAGCTGGAGGGAGACAGCAAGATGTACCAAATACACCTCGCTGTTCCATTTTAAAACCATCTGGATCTCTCTCTCTCTCTCTCTCTCTCTCTCTGTATGTCCTCATTATGACCTCTCATAGGGACAGCTTGCCATTACACATCCATCTCTGTTTGTTGTTTATTTGCATTTATGTTTTCCTGGGCACTAACAGTAGAACAGCTATCGTCTCATCTGTCAGTCCCAGCGCTTGTTTCAGCAAACCTTTCATTAAAAAGATAATGTCCCATCGATTGATGCATAGGTTAGACGAAGCATTCTGTCAGGTATATACATCTCAATGTTCACATACAGAATACTATGATTAATTCATGCTTGTTTCCCACATAACCCCATTTACATTGCCCATATATGTAATGCAGTACGTATATGGTGCTAAAGCAGCCCGTGTTGTATGTGCTTTTACACCTTTGCAGTGCAACACGTCACACTTTCGTCATACGGTTATCACTTCCTGCAGGGACGCATAGACACAATATAACGTAATGTAAAGTGTATTTTACATATCAAAGTATAATTTTAGATATAATTTTGTTTTTCTGCTAATCTTCCTGGTACAGTAAGCGTTTTTCTTTTTCTTGCTTACTGTGTATTTCACATAAAAATATACCTTTAGATAATTGTTTTTGCAACATCTGTGTTTTGCTTTTTCTTGCTTTATCCTGGAATAAAAAGTAAAAAAACGAAAGACTGTAAGAACTAGCAATATACTTTACATACATGCCTTTATGGTGAAATTAGTACATTTTCATGTCAGACCGTGTGATTTTGAGCACGATCCATGTGCTATCTATCCCTTAAATTCAGCACATTTTTTACAATTTACATTAACAATGAAAAACACATATATTGAGTCTCTCAGTATGTCGAATACAGGTATTTCACACTTGAAATTTGTAACCTGAATCTCTAAACCCTGGGCTAACAGAATATTATTTTTATATGAGATAATTAATGTTGTTAAATAAAGTAGCAGAGCAGGGTTTAAGCAAGGGGTAGTTCCAGCTTCAGCCACCGGGGGCAGTACTTTAGATTTCACAGAGTAGAGACGAATTTCAGCATACAGAAAATTTGACTGCTGTCACTGAATCGATGCACTCAAGCTGGCTGCTACTCCAGGAAGAGTAAAAATAAAATGTTCTCTTTGGGACCAACCATTCGGGACACTACACTAATATCACAGGAATCAGCTTAGGGTCAAAAGAAAAATGTCAGCACTTCTGTCATGCTTTGAAAAGAGGGACAGTGAACATTGAGCGCATGAAAGAGCTTTAAAAAAGGAGTATAAACAATTCCACGTATAGTTGTATACAAAGAGGCTAACATAAATTTTCAATCTGAGCCTTCGAGCGAATCACACTCACACGTCCGACGACGTCTGTTTTGAGAACCATTAAAACTGAATTTGTTTTGTTCTAAAAATGATTTCTTTCATCAATTTAAAACCTGTCTGAACAAGAGCATTTTCCACCACATATCAGGAAACACATCAAAGCACCGTGTGACAGTAAAGAATCGTATGCGTTTGTGGCGTGCATAATGCGTCTGCTCGGTGACAGGTCATTTCTGTGTAATTATGACAGCTGCGGTTGGTTACGGCCATTTGGGTGACGGAGGATGTCAGCGTGGCGCGGTACCCGAACTGTCATATCTGTGATTTAATGGGTTATTTACACTGCTATCTCAGAAGGAAAAAGACAACAAAACAAAAGCATTAAAAAGAGAAAGTGAAGGTTTGGGAGAAGAGAAGGAAAGTAATTAATCAATGGTGCAATGGCAGGTTTGTTTTAATATTGTTATTCTGTGGAAAATGTTTTCTTTTTAACTGCGAGTCACAAACATACCGGTGCTTTCAGACTTATCGCACTAAACAAGTATGAAGATAAAGGTTTAAGAAACAGAACCATAAAAATTGAAGTTTGTTGCGATCTTACAGATTGTGCAAGATGTTATTATTACACGTAAAGCAAATTCAAATTCAATTTACAGCCTTGATCAGGTTGGTTTTATGTCTTCTGTGCTAGTTTTGATGTTGACAGCTTTGTAGAACAAACAGATGAGCGTGATTGTCTGATATTTATCTAACAAGCTTGATCTAGCCTTGTGTGCATTTTCCAGTGTGTGGTGTAAACGCTTGCACATGCCTCATCAAACAAGCAATCAAAATTGTAGAGAAAAAAATTTGTGCTTTCAGCCGAATAGTTTGTGCATTCTCTGTTAACACAGCGAATGTCAATACACGTCTATGGATGATGCACACAACACAGATTATTTTAATTAATGGGTGCACAGTGTCATATTTATACAACATGTTCAACATTCAATCAAAATTGGCCAAAAACAAAAGTTACAGAATAAAATTTCTGGATACCTTATATGATTAGACATTAATGAAATGCCATTTGTAGGCGGTTGCATTAGGAGAAGTGTAGTGATTTCCTTTTATCTCAAGCTGCCTTTGATAACGCTGAGATTTAAACGCAGTGGTAGAACTTCATCTCTATCTTTCCATCTCTTCCCCTCTCTCATTCTCTTGATGCCCCATGATTTGCATGTTGCTGAGTAATCTGAAACGTTGTGTTCATACTAAAGCAACTTCAAACACAATTGATTTCAGCGCAAGCCCAGAACGTAATCCCTAAATCCTGTTGCTATACTGATCTTGCCTTTGAAGTCGTCAGGAACGGAGAACACCATGGAGCGGACCGTCATCGTAATTTCTAAATCCGAGACAGAGGGGTAGATGGGATTGGGGATTCGGTTTCCTCTATTGGAACCACTGAGACACTCGTACAGGGAAAAAAAATGAAAGAACACATTTTGTGAAGTCAGCTACAGAGCTATAATCATTTCATACAGTAATTCTGTGCATTGTCATGATATATTTCCACAACCACGCTCCCAATGAGATGAAATGACAATGGCCATTATATGATCTCAATTATGCTTCTATTAAAGTTATACCACAGGCATTTTGCAAACTGACTTGTGTTTAACCTTAAATGGATTTGTGATTTATTGCTCCATCTCTCTAAATAAATTTTCATTGACAGTCTCTTTCTGTCTATCAAATTTAAATCTCTTTATGAAAAGAGAGAGGGTGTTGCATGACAACTAAATAACATTTCCCAATGAAACTGTTATCTTCTCTCTAATGTGCATCATTTAATGCACAGATCTAATTAACTAGACATCTACTGTATATACTGTATTTAGTCATTTAATAGTTTTGCAGGATAAGAAAATGTATCTATTTTATTTTAACATTTTATTATGTATGTCATATTGCTCAGGTGAGCAAAGAAGGTTCTGCACACCAGGTGAGATCAGTGACCCACCTCACAGGTGTAGCCCACAAATAACTCTTCAATGCAATAAGCCCGTCTTAGGGACTTGACACTAAAGCTATCACAGATCCGGCTGAACCAATCAGAGACACAATGAGTCAAAGCAACAATCATCTTCCATGTCAATGTTTCACTTTTGTTGTGTTTGATATGAGAATCAATATAGGGTGCTCAGTGTGCATAAACAATGTATAGATTATACACCCTGCAGGGAGTAAATCATCGTCCTGAGATAATTGAAAATACAAGCACATGAATGCTAGTTATGTTTGCTCCGTTTCTGTCTTAGATTACCCACACATCCATTCCTGATAATCCCCCAACACAAAAAGTATGTTTTGTCATCTAACACCTATAAAAATTAAAGGCCCTTCATGATGCCGTAGAAAAACAACATTTGGCTGAATGGTTCCATAAAAAACCTGTTACACAAAAGTCACTTGATGCTTCTTTCAAATGTAACAATTAAAAAATAAAATAATATAGAGATATCTTCACATGAATGCTTAAATGTACAGATATATAACTACTTTACATGTTAAGTGCATTTCCAAATGGAGCTAGAGTGGTCTGAAAAACCTCAAAATGATAAAAAAGAAAAAGAAAAATGCTTGTCAAATTAAAGAGACATCACATCAATGAAATTCTTGTAGTGAAGGATACATGTGCAGTCACAGAAGTTTGAAGTGGCATTTAACTTCAAACAGTAAACAAAATTCCTATTAGCAGTCGGAAAATAATGAGGAATTCACAGGAGTGTAAACACATTCACACTTCACTACAGCTGCTGTGGCAAAGTTTTAAAAAATCAAAGTAAAATAAAAAATTAGGAACAGTTTTCCTTGACATGAACGTTATTATCTTCATTTTAAATTGTAGAATGCAGTGTTGAACGTGTCTGTGTACATGCTTGGCTTTCCAGATTTTGGAAAATAAAGCGTGTCAAGACTGACTTCATTTAACAAGAATATATAACATGGTCCTTACTTGTAAATAATACCTCAAAAAAGTTGATAAAATCATGATTTGTAAAATAAAGTTTCCATCTAAAAACTTGAATATTAAGCCAATAATAATTTTGATCCTTCAATTTCAATTATTTGTATGATTTATTGGATGTACTGTATATGTTCAGGTAAATATTTATGATATATGTTTTACCTTAATATAATTATATTACAAGGCTGCAGTAGTCAGTTCCAGATAAAATGGCATGTACAGCATATGATTGTATTAAAGTCTTTTCACACTGAGAATCTGCATGTAGTGCTTGGAATAATTGTAGATTTTCCATAGAGAAAGTCAAAACTGTTACCCTGCAAGTATGTGACTACACACATTTAATTGTAATGGCATCTGCTAGTGAAATGATAGTTCTGGCCACCAGAACATTTTTCCTCCAGAGTGAAAACAATAATCAACAAAAAGGAGAAAAAGCCTAGCCTAAAAGCAGGACAATTCATTTCACTTTTGTGACGTCAATCGGAAGAATGATTCACATTCTCTGCAGGCAAACATAAGCCCTCCAGTATGTAAAGATTGTATGAATGAACGTTACTATATGTAACCTATAGGAATACTGATATTAGAATGAAAATTAAAAATCTGTTATGTTTCTAAAATGTAAAAAGTTAAATAAAATGAAATATTATTTTTGTATGTTTCCAGTTCCTACTAATGTTAGAGCTGGCTGTAATTTAACTGTAAGGCTTTATAAAAGCTAAACAGTTTTTATATCACCCAATGAGCACACATTAGTCATCCACAGTATAATACTATTGCTGACATATCACTGCTGAGGGGATTTTATTTCCTATCATTTCATTTTTCAAGAACTACTTTAGATTTAAAGTCATATGTAAGGAGAGACCGAGATGAAGGGGATGTTTTCTGCGTGTCACAGTGTTTGTGATGCATCTGACATCTACAAATTGTTTGTTTCTGTGCATTAAGTAATTTTAAAAACAGTTTTGCATGCAGCATTTTGTGTATAAAATAAGATCTACATCTTTGCATCATACTGTGTTATGTCAGTTTATGGTGAGCAGATGTGTTTGCAGTTTAAGTATGTGTAAGTGATTAGCTAAATCCCTTGAGCGACGAAACAGACCCATCCACTGCCATCTCACTGCCAGAGAGCTCTGATTAATGTCTCCTGTGAGTTTTGCTAATCTATGCCACTTTATTGTGAAAAATCAAGCATACAAAATCATTACCGAGCTAAAGATGAAGAGAAAGAGGTGCTGATCCATTGACCTCCACTTGCTTGTTTATTCTGGTACCTCAAAGGTCGTTGTGTGGTCATTATTTACGGAAATGATTACTGTGTCTTGCTTGTATACTAAAAATAGTAATCACATTTATCTCTGACAACCAGGATGTTGCAACCTTTGCACCTGAATTGCTGGCTGTGTAAAAACTTTCAGCCACTCTGATTTGACTGGAAATTGAATGGAAGCGAATTAGAACTGAGTGACTGTAAAAGCAAACTGGTTTACATACAATTCATTTGGACTATTGAATGAATAATATAATGTCACTATAATGCATCTAATTATTGTTGAGTGCATGAAAATGAAGGAAAATTACCCCATAAAATGGGTAATTTGTGAAGATGTGAGCTAGACAGGGCCACACAATGGTGGCTTGTTTGTGTGTTACCTACATATAAGTACAGGAAAATTTTAATATATTACTAATTTACAAAAAAGCACAGCAATCAGTCTGTGTATACTAAATGTGCAGACTGTGTGAGTCACATGAAAAAGCAAAATATACAGCTGTGCTCAAGGATATCCTATTGACCAAGCGATATTAACAAGAAAATCTGAATGCAACTCTGCTTTACTCTTCTATTGTAAAGAATAATTAGAGCAGGGCATGTTGATTCATACGTCCTTCTCAATTTACTTGCTCGCTTTCAGTTTCAAGCACTAATTTACAGACACTAGAATCAGTTTTGACAGAGAAAGCATTTCTGCTCAAAGCATATTTTTACAACAGATAATAGCTGTGCTTCTTCTGTACGACACCAGACGTCTACAAAGCCATTATTATATCAAGAAACCGTACAATCAACATCAGCATGATTTAAATTTATGCCACTTAATGCATTCGGGTTTATCTCTAAACCCTCCTACAGTGAATGCAAGATATTTGGGCAGTTCCAGCGTTACGAATGTGATTTTCAGTCAAAACTTGAAACATAAATTCTCACAGAATATATGTATTCCCAATATATGAAACCATCTGTTTATATTTTACTAAACCACTGTTGAGTCCAGACATTACAAAGATATCAGTCTATGCACAGGTTTTCTTTTTTTTAAAAAGAGATGTGACAAAAAGACCACACGTTTTTTTTTAAAGACATCATACTTTGTAGGGTTTCTGTTAATTAAAATCAGAAGTAATAATACCTAACAAATAAAGAAGAACGACTCTTCAAAGAACATAAAATAGCCTAGTTATTTTATTACAATTTTCATACTTTTCATAATGTTTCATTAAAAAACCATACTTAAAACATAAAAAATGCTTTGAAAACTTTGAGAGAGACTTTACATTGGTATTTAAACCACCAAATATTGACATCTAAGCCTACACCTAGGTATTCAAACCCATATTGCCATTGGTAGTGCCCTACCAGAACCAGATTTCAATGCCATTCTTGCTGAGAACATTGCAACAGCCTTAAAAATGCTGCAGGTCTGTAGACTGAACCATATCAGTGAACAACATAAAGTAACAAATGTGATTCAGCACTGCTACATAACCTGCTGGCAAAATAGGAAATTATTTTTGAGCCACAATAACAAAACTGAATGAGGATGGAAAACAAAAGATCTGAAGATAACTAACATCACCACTGTTACATATGGACAGCTAACATACAGTAAATAACACAGCTGCTATTGATTCTTAGATCAATAAACATCTTAAATTAAACCCAAAATTACTGTACTAACCAATTTGAAAATTATTTAAAAAAGCAAGAAATAGCAAGAGAATAATTATTCTCAGCCACCAGCTGCATGTAGAAATTGGCTTTGGTAAATAAATAAATCTAACAACTGGACAGGTGGCATTTGAAGCATTTCCATTTGAAACATTTTAATATAAACCGATTTAAATCCCAATATACGAACAACAGTGTGACCCTTGCTCTTTCTTTCTGACATAATCTACGGCAGACAAAAAAAAAAATCAAAGAGTTACAAAAGTTCTACAAAAGATCGAAAACCACAGTAACAGCGTCTCACATTATCAGAAGTCGTTTTAACCTTTCTATAGGTTCTAAAAGCTTGCTACATGCAAAGTGAAAGTAATTTGTTTTGCAATTTCTATACTGTAATGCACATGGGAAAATACAAGTCGGGTTACATATCAATCACTGACAAACAGACTGTCAGCAATATCTACAAAACTGCAGCAATTTGCATAAAACTATATGCCACAGAAACATGAAGTCATTGAAATTCTGGTAATCAATAGACCATGGGGCACAAAAAAATGTTTACAACATGCACACTAGCAAACAACGTTCTTAATAACAACTAAACTGTCACTTCTGAATCTCATAAAACAGAGTGTGTTAATGATCATGTGTTAAAGAAAGTCCGAACTAAAAACTGCCTAAACAATAATATTTGAGAAGCAGATAAGATATCTTTCATAAGTCTCATGGTCCATATCCCAAAACATCTGATTCATCTGACTCCTTAAGACTGATAGCAGGAACCCTTAGAGGAAATTACTAACTGAAATGACACCAGCGACTGCAAATACACCATCATGACATACAAGATGGGACTGTTTGGAGACTTCAGCATGTGCGTCTGTTGAAGGATGATTGAGCTAATGCAGGAATCATGTCGCTTGTCCATCCCCTGAATTTTTCATCTATTCTCTGACCAAAATAAGCATCGGATGGGACGGACTGTAATGCAGAGGCGAGAGAATTGTGGCAGGTTCAAGAGAAGGCTGAAATTGAGATGGCGAAAAACTGCATTGTTCTGTAGTCTGGGGTTTAGAAACAGATGAATGGCTATTAATTTTCTTTCTTACACAAACCTTTTAGCAGTCTCTCATACAATGAGGGTTGTCAAAACAGAGAGCCATGCAAAAAGATAGGCTGTCAGGTCAATGGTGAACTAAAACAAATTACCTCATTATGACTTCGCTGGCCAACCACAGCTTACGAGTGCTACTCACCACGCTGAAGTCTTTGGATGAGCAGTTCTGCCCGCTGAAGTTGCAGCTCTTCAGCATATCTTCTAGCTGGTGGCCAGTTCGCTGGAAAATATCTAGCATGTTTGGGGGCGGGTACTGCAGCTCACTTGGCCGGTGTCCTCTGCGACTTTTCGGCGGCAGGCCGGTGAGATTAGCCAAGTGGTAGATGTCCGCGTCGGTGAGGGCAGAGAAGCGGAATCGGTTGACGTTACAGAGCGTGACGGCGGGGAAGGTGAGCTCACGGCGGGCCTCCTCTCTGACCGCTGCCAGATGGGGGCGTCCCAGATAGGTTGCCGTGCTCCATGTAGCTTGGTACAGGAACACACTAAAAGAGACCAAGAGAACCAGCGCCCACAGGGTCTGTCTAAAACCAAAACGTCCAGAATCCGATCTACCCAATACCCGTGCCAGGCCGTGTAAAGAGGAGGCGCTAGCAAAGGATGCTAGATCAGCCATGCCCTCTTTTTGTTGCCGAAGGCCTTCATCTAGCATCCCGGTCCTGCCGGCTTCTGCTGTGGCCCCCTTGGCTTCGTCGCCCTCAGCAAACTTGATTTTACAGACAAATTCGATAGGCATGCGGGTGGCCAGGGCTGCGTGCAGAGAGCCCTTTACAAACAACTCTTGATCGCTCCTGCTGAGGGTTTGCTCTTTTGCTTTCTCACTAGAGCTGTTAGAACATCTTGACAGAGCAGTTAATATCCATTTCTTAACCTTGTTTCTCTGCGGTTGATATCGTCTCTCAGAGTGAACCGTGTCCTATTTATATAAAGTGCAGCAAAGTTACAAAAGCGTTTTTCAGCCTGTCTGTTTCATTCTTTCAACACTCTTTCATTACTTCTACTATCTGTCCATCTATCTACTCCCTGGCACTCTTCCCTACTTTTTTCCCAGGCGGTCTCTCCTACCTCCAGATCTCCAGACTGTAGTGGACTCCTCAGATGTTCCTTTTCATCTTACTCCATGCTTTGGTTCCACTTCTTCTTTTTTCCTTGATTTGTGCTGTGGTCTTGTGCTGGTGAGAGGAGAGAAAGAAGGTGCTTTCTTCAGCGTGTTAGTTCCTTGGGATGTGGACACAGCCGTAGAGTCCAGGGAGAGTAAAGGCATGAGCCGGAGACTCTCTGCGAAGGATGAGGGAGAGAGCGAGACAAACACATGTGAGTTCTACAGCTCTGCTCGCTCGCTGCCGGCTGACGTAGCTACTGCCCGAACTCTTTTCGCTCACTCAGGGAGGGGGAGAGAGAGAGAGTGAGCGCTTATATGAAAGACATAAGGGAGTTAGGATGCTGCCCTCTCTATGTGCCCTACAAGAAAGTAGAGGGGAGGAGAGAGGAGTGGTAGGAGACATATTTAATATTACATGAGAGGAGAGGGTTATTTCCCCTTCAGTGGAGAAGAGCCGCCCCAACTCACAGTAGAGCTTTCATTTCTCTCAGCAGCAGGTTGTTACATCCACTTTACAGCGGCCACTCAATGTCTCCAACACTGCAACACACACACTTTCCTTTACTCGCTCTTTTCTGCTCTCTATTTCTCTTGACCTGTTTATAATTTCAGTTATCATTGAGTTATTATTATTATTTTATTTATAAATTGTTATTGTTTATTATATTTTTGTAAACTTAATAATTAAAATTTATTTAACTATTATTATATAAATAATATTAAGTTTAATATTATTGTTAAAAGTTGAGATTAAGAAAATTATGATTAGCATAACATAACAACAGCATTAACATAACATAACAACAACAGTAATAATAATAATAATAATAATAATAATAATAATTTACAATAATGTCTCATTGATTCATTGACAATAATGTCTCATTCATTAACATTAGTAATTAGTTAATTTATTAATCTTAGTTATTAATGGTAATTTAATTTAATAGTAATTCCGCATTTACTAATACATTTTCAAAATTTAAATAAAAAAATTGTTTACACAATAAGCACAATGAATTAGCATTAAGAAGTGTATTGGCATAAATAAGATGCTAAAAATTACTAAAGGCTGAAAAATGTGATGTTCATTGTTTATTATTGTGGGCTTATGCATTACCTAATATTACCTAATGTTAAAAAATACTGTTAACCAAACAAGTGTTACCACTGTAAAGTGTACTACTACTACTTAATAATAATAATAATATATCAAGTTTATTTGTCATATGTACAGATGTCATTGGTTATTGACAATTTGTACATTGCAATGCTTGATGAGACAAACAACAGGTGCTGTTGTATTCTCTGCAGCATATACTGTACCTAATACAAATTAATTCCAGTAAGTTACATAAAAATGTGAAGTTGAAACATCTTCACCAAAGGTGAAAGTTGGGCGCTTCTTGTTCCAAATTCTCCACATAAGGTACAGCCAATGTTTGAGTGTGTTTGTGTGTTGTTGTGCGAGAGTAACAATGTGAGACTAATGGCAGTGATAATTAAGACTGAAGCGTCGTAACGTGTGTGGGGCGACTCCTGAAGATCAATCTCTCTCCCTGCCACAGACACAGACGGACCATTGATTAGATAGATGCTTGAACAAGTGATTAAGGAGCATTGGGACAACACACAAACAAACATACACATACTGATGCTCGACTGAATACATTCATTCATTGTGGGGGATGAGCATTGTTACCACATCACTCTATGAAGTGAAGCATATTAGAAAACATGCATTATACAATGATAAATGCAATTTATCAATAGAGTCGTAATCTCAAGGCTGTCTATCAGGAACAGAGTCACAATTCTTTGTGTACCAAGTTCAGTATTTTACCATGTTAAGTAAAATGCTATTAAACAGGCTTAAAATCACAAAGTTTGGTCAAATCGATCACCTTTAAGAAAATATTTCAGTGACTTATATATACTACAGTATTAAACTACTAAAAAACTACCAGTCTTTTCCATTTAATTAATTCATTCACCCTACGAAAAGCATGAGTAAAGGAACATAGAATGCTTTTTCATTCATTTCAAAAACAAGATCAGTCCTGTGAATCATAAAATAAATCTACTTTCATTCAATAAAACAGTAAGGTGACCTCAAAAGTGAAGTCTGAGGACATTTTGACCTCTTCCACTGCTCTGACTTTGAACATAAAATCAACTCAGTCAACTCCACTAAACCTTGTCAACATTTTCTTTGAAACAAAAAAGCCTGAGCTGTCCCTCATCTCCGCCGGTCACTGAATCACTTGAGACAATCCAAAGCTTCACTCATGACAGTCCAGAAGACAGAATATCCATCTCATATTTATAAAGACATCTAAGAGCACAGGAGAAGAACTTCGTCATTTGTCCTCACGGCATGTGGGACTGTTCCACGGTGGACCATGGCATCGAAAAACGCAATGGCATGTAACAAAGTGTTGACACGCCGAGAGCATCTTTGATTCTCATGAAGCATCTCATGAATTATTCATTCTCCCCCAGGTAGCAAGGCTGACAGCGATCCACCCAACAACCCCATCAACAAACACACATTCATACACGCACACAGCTTGAGAAAGATTAAAGGTGAAAGTAAGTGCTGCTTGACTTCTCCTTCGAGCTGTTCTGATAACGCCCCAGTTCTGACTTTCTACCACGCATCAACCACTTTAAGCCACTCCAAGCGACATCGGAGAAGTTTTAAATGTCTCTCACACATGATTTACTTTGCGATGACTGTCCCTGTTTGGCTCTTCTCAGACAAGTTGGGTAAATTCAGAGTGAGAACTTTGATGCGTGTTCTGCTATTTGTCTTCTTTAGAGCAAATAAAATTCTCATCACTTTTCAATTAACATCCCTATTCTGTTTGAAAGATCTTTACATGCTCCAGCTATTAACATTCTTTTACATGCCATCAGAATAGTCCAGATTTTTATAATATAATTTAAAAAATAATAATTTTATATAACTGTCTGTAAAAACCAGAAGTATCACAAGCATCAAAGTTTGATTTTACCTATATATCACTATGATTAAAATCTCATGAATGTCATTACTCCGTCAATATTAAAGATATCAAGGTTATATTTTCACAGAATGTTCTTTACATTATGTAGGATGATTTTATGTAGAAAAAAGTAAATGATTTTAGCTGGGTTTTTGACAGGGTCACATATCTGTAATCTGACTATGACATGTGATCTCATTCTTTGCTCTTATTTGCATCTTTGCATTTTTGGCATGCAGAACAGCAAGATGAGTCAGAATGAAAGAAAGAGCAACATAAATGGGAGATGAGTGGGAGAGTAACTAAAAGAGTGCATTATGAAAGCAATGAATAAGCGTTGAGAAATATGTTTACAGAGTAATTGAGTGGATGGTGGCCATACCTATTAAAAACACGTAACCAAACTGTAGTGCACAGATGTCTTTGGTAAGCATTCAAAAAACAAGCTTAACCAGATTATTGCATCATTAGGGGTATTTTGGGTGGGGATGTTATCACTTTGATCAACTGTCACCGCTCACACAGACCGCATTAAGCTTTGGACTAGTCTTTGATCAATGAATGTGCAATTGCAAGGTACGAAGGATCTTGCGTCTCCCGGGAAAGAATTTCAGTTGCTATCAATCACAGCTGAGATGTACAGCAAAGCATCTATATGGAAAGCCTCTTTGGAAACTCCTTATACCTGCACCTGTTATCTGTAGCTGCTATCTGCTTTTCTCCAAGTGTCTAAGACAGGGAGATGCTCAAGATATGAGATGCTGCCAGCTGAATGATGTATGTTAGTCTGCTAGGCAGCCTTGCTCTACACGCACTTAACAAACATTTTTATCACCAAGAAGAGACGCTTAATTTAAATGTGTGGAAATATGTGTGTGTGTTATACTGCAGCAGCTTCTATTTATTTATTCACATAATCGCTTATACGTCATGCCTTATTTTTGATTGAGATTACATTTTCCAGTCTAGCCACAGGTTTGGAAGGCATCTTCTAGATTAAATAAATGATAAAGACCTAAGGCTGCTTAGAAAAATCGATATATTATACACACTTAAGAAACATTCTGTGTGACAGTCTATGTCAGAGTGATGGAGAACAACCTGTCGGTCTAATTTTGGAATCAATCTCCTTTCCTCAAACAGGAGAAAAAAGGTTCATTAGATCGTCCCATGCCACTTCAAAATAAAGGTGTTTCATATTTATGCAAATGCCTTCTGTTTATCGGACTGCCTCAGGCACCATGTCTAAATGAGCAGATGAATGCCATTATTGATGCTCGCAATGCAGGAGGAATAAAGAGGTGCGGAAAAAACACATGAATATATTAAATGGGAAAATATTTGTGCACAATTTAGCTCTAAACACACACCTAGCCGTTTTCGGTGGATGGAAGAGCTCATTGGTGCTTTCTGGCTAAGAAAAAGAGACAAATATAATGAGGTTTTATTTTCTAAAATTAAACATTTTTGCCTGCTATTTTTAAATTGTAATAATTACAAAGTGAGATAAAAAAACAAATTAAACTTTACATTTAAATAATAAACTTTATTCCTCCTTTCGTCTTTCAAAATGTATCTTCATATTTTTTCACTTTGTAATTGAGGTATGATTGAATTTTCTTTCATTTAGTACCAGCAATAGACTATAATACAGAAAACCCTCAAGGACAGTTGACTGAACATGTCGTGAAAATATGTGCTCACACTCATCAAAATAGATCTGGGTTTTTTTCCGCAGCTCCCCAGGCAACTGTATCTATGCCTGTGGAACCCCCTACATCTTTCAGCACCATCATATCATCTTTTCTTAGGTTACAGAAGGTGAGGAGAAGAATGGCTCTGCCATACAAAGCTAGCTTTGATTTATACAAGCCTGTGCAGGGCTGACCTGGAGATTTTTTCTGGGGCATCTGTATGTCCGTCTGCCTCTCAAATTGTGTTTGTGTGGACACAACAGCAATAGGAAAGATACATTGGACAAGGCTAATGAGGAAAACTGTGAAATCTGTTTTGTTGTATTTTCTGGCTTTTTCTGTGCTGATTAATGATTAACATCACCTAAATTTTAGGAAATTGCAGCCTGCCCCTATTATTGGAAATGACAAAAAACTGTTTACATATGACTAAAGACAAGCAAAAACTACCCTTGATCCTTAATAATAATAAAGAGCTATGAGAAAATAAGCTTGGCTATACATATGCATAGCATTGGTATGAATACTTTATAGCATACAGATAAATCTCATAAATAAAGCTGCAATTCAGATTCAAATCGTGCCATTTAGCGGCAGAGATGCCAGCATAATATTATGCCACAAAAATAGGCATGATACTCTCTGTAAAAGACTGTACATAAAAGACACTATTAAATATATGGGAAAATACAAACACGCCTGTTACTGTGTGCCCTCACAGACATCAATTGGATTAGTGCTTAGCAAAATGTTTATATTCCAGTTTGTGTACAAAATGCATCGGGATTGTGGGCGGACCATACAGATAAATCTGAAGCTACGTATTTGCATTAGAGAGTAATACAGAATATATTGTAGTGACATGTACATTCACACTAACAGGCCCCTAGGTGCTAACATCTCAACATCCATCTCAACTTCTCTAACTACTGTACTGCAGGCATCACATGGTGTACATTTTAAATGAGTCATCTTTCTGCTCCATCTCCCTGCCTTGGTTTTTGGAACATGTGTCCAGAGAGACTGTTTCCAGATCTGTGACCTTTGTAAAACCTCGGTGGGTGGGATTCGTGCTGCAAACCCCCAGACACTCCCAGCGTCCTCTCTGGTAATGACTATGACACCGGGTCAGAGACACAAAGCGGACCTTCCGTAACACAAGCTTCAGCACTTAATCTCCATCAAACAGCTATAAAGTCAAGCCATGCACAGCAGTTGTGAAGAGTGCATGCTATAAACAATAAAAAGAGTCCACTACAATACAATAATGGTTATAGAAGCAAGAAAATCAAACAATGCCAAATTAAGGGGGCAGCTCTAAAAGTGTTTTGAAGCGGTCATAGAATATATGTTGTGTTCCTTCTAAAAGTCTCCTCAGACGTGTCCACGTTATACCCAAACATCATTTTTTAAAACAAAGACAGCTGTTGTCTTGAACTGTTATTAAGATAAAAAGAAATGTGGAAGATGTCATTAAGCTGTTGTGGTATATTGAAAAGAATAAGCCGTACTCGTTCATTTTTTGTTCTTACAGCACTTTGTGCTACATTTTTGTTCGTCAAGATGTCAGGCTGTAGTTGATGTAGTTGAAAGGTTCACACTATAGCCTATATTGAGAAAGTTTTCAAGCTAGATGGAATCTATCCATCTATAGCTATATATAGAAGCCAATGTTCATTTTTAGTGTTTTAATCGACAAATGGTGCTTTCTGCTATTGAGTCACAAAGATTTGAAACATAAAAAAGGGTCACAGACCAAAAAAGGTTATGAAACCCTAATCTAATGGCTTTGACCATGGCTATGTTACTGTAGTAACACAAAGACTAAAACATACACCCAGTTTTCACAGTATGCTGCTATAGTATGACTATTAAACATTCACTGTGGGAAGAACACAATTGATTTTCTGTCACAGAAACACACAAACAGCATCATCTCAACACCCTGATGACTGATGGACACTCTCATGTGCCCGAAGGCTGGGGTGTAAAATCATACACCTGTGCACACACATTCACAGATGTACACAGAAATGCTTGTGTATATCTACTCAGTCATTTGGCGTGAGCCATTATTTTGATTTTTGATTTACCATGTTTTCCTGTTACTGCAAACTGTGTCTAGAGAAAGATTTCTTAGTCTACTGAAAACCCCTGAATCACTAAACATATGATAATTTGACATTTCACGCAAACTGATCTATATTGACATTTGCCATCAAATGTTACGCAAATATGGGCACAGCACGAGCATCCATACCAATTGAAGATTGAGTAGTTTCAATTAATTAATTTTCTCATGAATTTAACAGATCCTGACCTGAGATAACATGTAGCTTTATAATTCTTAAAGCAAACAAAAAAGTTAAAACATAATAAAACACAATACAAAAAAGTAAAAATTGCTGGTGGGAAAAAAGCATCATGCCACGACACACTGATTGGCTCTGTCTTAAGATCATGTTATTTTTTAAAGGTGCATTGAAGAGAACATGGTTGTTTCTGTTAAAATAATAGGAAATGTAAATCATGTAAAGTTGTTAGAATAAAGTATCACATTTGGGATGAGAGGAAAATATATATGGTGGGGAAAAGACTGAGGTTGAGATCAAGTTAAGAAAAATCACAAGGACTCTTAAACTGCCTTCAGGTTTTAAAGGTGACTATCCAAGAGTTGGAGAAATAAAGTTTGTTTACATTAAAGATGCTCACCTGAAAATAAAATTTCTTTATCTTACTTTGGTTGCTGCTCCTCCAGGCCTTTACAAAGATTAAAAGCATCAGTAAAATAGTGGTAGGACACACATCTAATCCAATCGCATGTTGTAATCTTCACCTAAGGCAAATAATTAGTGAGCTCACAATCAGGAGTTATTTTTTTAAAACAACAGGTCTTTGTGGATTTGATTTCTGCTCAAAAAGCACTAGGTCAGAGCCAACTTTAGGGTTTCAATCAAAAGCATCCAAATTATATCCAGTGTTATATCCTAGTGTAAAAGTTATATGTTTAAATCTTTTTGTCTCACACTTACTCTTGTCATTTTTAATGATTTATCACAGTATTCATGTTTGTGTATGTGAATGTGAAAGGAGGATGGGAGACTAAACTGATGCACTGGATACTAGAGGCTGAACATTTTTTAACTTTACTAAGTTTAAAATGACCTTGGTGCAATACAACCCAAAAATATTTGAAAATTACAAAAAAAAATAAAAAATTCAAAAGAACATAATCATGTTACAATAAGCAGCAAATTGCACAAAGAAAATGGGTGTTTAATTAGTGATTATGATTGCAGGGGGATGAAGGCCAAACACTTGCAGTTCATTAAAGAGAGAAACAAGGAGTCCTGATGCACTGCTCAACAGGAGAGGTGCACAAAAACACAGAGATAATAAGAAAAAAAACACAATATGCAGATCAGAAGGAGATTACGTTAATTAAAAGTGGTTAAGTTTTTGATTAATAATGCGTTGATTAAATACAGGATAAAACTCAGCACATGGTAAGAGTTTTGTTGCACAGAAGAACTGACCATTTTGGATTAGCTGACTGAAGTTGAGTGTTGCAACAAAAAAAGATTTAGATTTAAAACTTACACCTATGTTTTCCTGCATGTTTTTAAATTGTATTGACTGTTTTAGGTCAGTTAGCTTGTCAGCATTATTTTCAGCCAACACTGCATTTACAAATGGTAATGGATAGCTTTACTCGCTGATTCAATAGTGGTTCGTTCTGCATCATTAAAAATATGCTTTGCATGCATAAAAGAGCAAAAGTGTTTCATTTTCTGCTGGTCACCTTACACTACAGGTCAAAGTTCATTGCTGCTTATTAAGATCAAGTGTTTAACCCCCCTGGCATATTTATGTTTTCCAGATTACAGGTCTTTGCACTAATGCAATTGAATTAATTCAATTGAAGATTACAATTTTATTCTATTTTACAGTACCATTTTAAGGATTTTTTTAGAAACAAAACAAAAACAGCTTAGTAATATATATTTTTGCAGAGCTCAACAAATGTTACAATAGAACAAATGGAAATACTTGGAATATATTTTTTAAATGTTAGTGAAAATGATAATTGGAAAGTTTCTTAGAATAGCCTAAATCAGAACTGAAGGTTTTTAACCACTTACATTTCACTTTGGAAAGAGGGATGTTTTAGTCATTTTTGTAAGAACATTCCATTACCTGTTTCTACCGTCCAAAAAAGCATTCTGAAGGAACAACTAGAAAAAGACCGAACTACTATTACAGCTTTACAGCATAAACCATTATATACCACTATACCATATCTCATTCCACTCCTTTTGTAAGGACTGTGTTCAGTGTCTTCATGGGTTTGATTATGGTACCAGTTCATTTGGTTATTGCTTTATTGGCTCACGTTTCGTTTCCATAATTTGTGATTGTGTCTTTGTCTGTTTGGTTTCTGATTAGCCCCACCTGTTGTTTGTTTAGTTACTTGTGTATTTTACCCCCACTTCAGTTTAGTTAGCACCCTGTTATTAAAAGTGTGTTCTCTTATCTCATTGTATCATTTTTTGTGGACTATTACACAGCATTAAAAACGTATAATTCCTGAGGCTTGGATTTCCTGCCACAACCTGTGTACACTCTCAAAAATAAAAGTCCTTCATAATGCCATATAATGGCACTTTTGGTTGAATGGTAACACCTTGAGAAACTTTGTGTTTTGCAAAAGGATCTTTGTAGTGGAAAAAGGTTCTTTAAACTATAAAAAGATACGAAAAAAAAAGACACAAGCGTTACGTGCAACTCCAACCTGAATTCAAGTCCTGGCCAGACCCTTTTCCTGCCTATCACTTCCTCTCCACACTGCCTTATCCTAAAAATATAATAACAAAAAACAGCCAAAATTGGTTTTGGACGCATGGTATGAGGGTATCGATTTCTGCCTCTGTTGTTTTGTGAGGTTTGTGAGGTTGTTTTGGAGCACCACCCCTTAATACAACTTTTAGTCTTACAGATGGCAGAGTGAAAGTGTACACTGTATACTGAGACAAATACATTATAAGCCATATTTGTGGAAAACCAAGTAATTAAATTAGAATAGAATCTCACAGGAATTCGCTGGTATTTTACAAGGTGGCTAATTTGAATGAATTTGTACAATCTCAAGTTTATGTTTAAGTATAATCTGCCTTTGTCCCAGTAGGGGACAAGTTTGTCCAAGTTAGGATTAGGAGCGAGGTTAAGGCTGGGGCTAAACTGTTGAATGCATATGAATAAGCCACCTTATAAAATACTTATGAATTCCAATGAGATCAGGCTGGAACTTACAGTAAAAGGCAGTGTAATCTTGAATGATCATTTAGAGCCTTGTTTTAAATTAAGGTTCGTGTCTGGTGGGCAATACAGAGACAGGCTAAAGACAAGATGGGAGCATTTATATGGGGACTTGCAAATTATAACAAAGGTCAGAAATTTCCCAGGGTAGATTTTGTCCAATCAGGGTAAGGGTTACCATAGCAGGTGGTAAATAAGCTTAAGAAACTCTAGAGCTTAATGGGGGACAATTACTGCAGTTAGAAACATTGATAGCAACACAAGATGTTCATCTTGCCAGAACAACACATGGTAGTTAGAACTGCCAATTTAATTTCTGAAACAACATTAATAAAAATTAATTATACAAGCAACATGCTTTATCATATTCTACCAAAAGCATAAGCCATTTACACAACAAGAGATTTTGAGTTCAAGAACCGCTAGACAGAGTACAACAAAAAGGATCGGAATTTCAAGATAAAGTTAAAGTCTTGACACGTCATCTTAAAATCGTGGCTTTTATAGTATGACACAATCAAAAGTCCTTAAGCCTTCCTCTGTCAGAATGACATACTCCAATGCAAAATGGATTACTGTGGACTGTAGACTAGTGATAGGCTATGTTCAATAATATGGAAATAAAATTATATGTGACACAGTCTGTACAAACCAGGCTAAAGTCTAAAATTCTAATTCTGAGATGACAAGCATCAAAGTTTGAATTCACCTATTAATTTCACTATGATTTCAATTTCAATTTGACATGGCCTTACTCAGACAATATTAAAGATATCATTGTTAAATTCTCACAGAATGTTCTTTACATTATGAAGAATGATTATATGTATAAAAATGACTTTAGCTGGGTTTTCACAGACTGGGTCATATATACCAACATTGACTTTGAAGTACAGTTCTTATTGTCTATGCAATAATAAAGTAAACTTGCATGCTACAATATTTTTTTCAAAAACACATCTAAACTAAAGATGACAGAAGAAATTGCTATCCTCTATTGTGACACTGGCCCCATTACCAAAATAAAGACAACTTAAAAAGGTGTTGGCATGGCTAAAATTGTATTGCTTAAGCCATTTCCACAGACTGAATACCAAACATTAGAAAATAAGTTGATCCACAAGGAGAGCACAATGACAAAAGACTCTACTATGTTCTGAAGATTTAGAGCAGACAGAATTTAAAATAGAATCAAAATCATCAGTCCATTGTTGATTAGGGCTTGTATACAGATGTTGAAGTTGTCCATAAATAGATCCTAATTTACAATTACTTACAAAAACTATTTTTCTCACAAAACAAATGCTCATGGAAAAAAGCCACTAAATATAATGAGTTGACTGAACAGGAAATTATTCACAGATGCAGTTTGTTTTGTTATTAAATGTTTCACTTCTCATTTTGGAAAGCTGTTCTCTTTATTTCCAGTTAATTTAAGTGAATCACCAGAAGGAAATGAAAAAGTTAAAACTAACAAAACTCATGAAAAGTTTTTTTTACATCCATTTGGTTGGATCTTTTAGCAAACGCAGCCACTCATAGCAGCTCATAGTTTGTCAGCCAACTGGTGTCTCTTCTCTGTTAGAAGCGCACAGTTTGTTTAAAAGCTCAGAGAGTACAGAGACAGGTGAAGCATGAAAAACAACAGATTGTATGAATCTCAAACTAAGAGGATTAATTAAACCAAATCTGTTCCCTGAGATTTTACGAGAAGATGTTTGCTTTTAATCGACTAACGTTCTATGCTGATTACATTTACTGTATGAGCATTTGACTGTACAGTCTAAGGCACAGATGATTTACTAAAACACAATTGATTTTAAGATGTTTATTTATCTTTTCTTTTAGTTCTATAGCAATATAGATATCTAAACATTCATTGCCATGGAACTTTGTCCCATCTACCACCTTTTAAGCCACAGAAGAACATTTTCTGTGACTGCAGGCCTCCTAAAACTAGCTGTAATTGCACTGGACTACACATAAAACATGCTCAACTCTTCTTTAAAAGCCATTTGAGATCACAAGATTAGCCAAGCGACAGCTGGAGTCTTTAAATAGAATGTTCCTGTGATTCTCAATAATGTTTTAAGTGTGCATTAAGAGGATTTTAGTGTGGTGGAATAAAACTTAGGTAGGTAGGTACGTTTTTAGGATGCCAGGTCTGCTGAGTGCAGTGTTGTTATGTGATTCTCTGGGCATGTCGATTAACACAGATTACTGTACAGTTTGTCTGTAATGCAAAACAGGTCTAACAATTGTCCAATAATTGTCTACACGTATGTCTACACAGCAATTCTCCATCTTACATCCATTGCTCATTCAAATGAAAATACTTCAATGCTTACTATCGATGCAGTGTACAATTAGTGCTAATGAAATTCATTATTGATTGGTAAGGTTTGTAAATTTTGTAAATTTTTAAATATTTGCCACACACCGAACAGAACGTGGAAGGAATTACATTGATTTTATTCTGTGTTATGCATGCTATTAGGCGAGCCAGTTTAACCTGGTCCTACGGAAATTCAGACAATGCTCCGTAAGTTAGGCCCTGCCGCATCACTACACAAGCACACTCTCCATGTCTCTCACTTTAAGTGCTGTCACCACTTTAAAAAACACATTATTTTCTCGTCAGCAGAGAGATGGACACAATTTATATTTTGCCATCTACCTCCAACAGAGCCATTAGGAAGGGCAGTGAGTGGGCGAGGCAAAAGCTACAGTTAATGCTCCATTTTAAATCTTTAAAAGCTTTGTGTTATGAAACAGTCAACTCAGGCCTTTTTCTTACCTCCTGCTACTTTCCTAAGAGTTATTGGCAAATACATTATATGATGCCATGGTTAATATCTCTAATGAAGAGTAAAACACACAAATGATAGCTGAAACAAGGCTCAGTTAAATTCCAGGGCGTGCGCATGCAATGTTCAATTAGACTGTCAAATTCATTGACCCAAAGTGATTATTTGACATGCAAGCATGTCTGGATGCATGCACGTACGTTTAAGAGTGTGTGTGTGTAAAAGGGAGAGAGAAGAAATATAAGTGCCATTCCTGGGGAGTCATGCAAAGTGGTGCCAAAAGTACCATTGCATGGCTCATTACATTCAATTACAGCTTCATTTAAGCTTATTAAAATGTATTGACTTAGCACAATAGCATAAACCATAGTTGCAGGTTAACTATAACAGTAACTTTGAAAGCAAATGATGCCTATGACCTAAATCAATATGGTAGTCCTGATAGGAGCAGGGGTGTGATGCTACTGCTAGAATGTGACACTAAATTATGATTAGATGTGGCCATGTTTCAATAATGTTATCACTGATGCAAAATATCCTCAGAAACATAACATCAAGTTAACATAAAGCTCCAGTTAATGAAGAAAAAAAAACATCAATGAAATATAAATTATCTAAAACAGTTGTGCTCACACAAAAAAGGTTTACTTTTTTCTTTAAAACATTGTGTTAGGATGTTTGATGTTACATGATATTTATGCTGTAGAGGCTTACGGTATGTTTATACTTTTATATTGATATCATTGATATCATGATATATTATACAGCTCAGAGTTTAAGAAATACAGGAGATTAATAATGATCCAAAACTATGAACAATACACAGTGACCAACAACACACAATTACACTCAATAACTGACTTAAAGACAATTGCAAACATTGGGGTATGTATTCACTATATATAGGGTAACAAGACACAGCCTTGCACTATTTGGTTGGGGTAACATGAAAGAACTACGAAAGAACATGGACTGGACTACAACAGGAAATACAATGAAAAATAAAACAACACAATAAGATGACCAGAGCAAAGAACGCCTACTACCAGCATTTAAAAAGTTTATTTTTTCATATCACCTACATTGTAAAAAAGTTCACTTATACATCTTTATACTAAAAAAATGAAGCATCAATATCATAACCCGAAGGGTTGAACAAGCAATGGAATAATAAATTGCTAGGACACTTTTGAAATCAAATCTAATCAAAGAAATAGAGATTGTACATATCCTAATAGAAGGAGATTCCCCTCCCAAATTCAAACACCCTATAGCTGTCAGATTAAGTATTTGTGTAGAAATGTGCTAAAAAGAAAAGCAGAGGAAGCTAATCTCATCTAGACACAGTATATAAAGCCCAAATGAAGAGCGATGCACTAAGATAAATGCTAATAAATTCACTGGCTTAGGAAGCTAGCTTGTGAACTTACTTCATGCACGATGAATAGTGCTGATAGCTCAAAACTCAACTGGGTTTGATCACGTCTGGCTTGCCTCCAAAATGAAACTGAAGGGAAGAATTCTAATGATCATCAAACTGTACATGCAAGCGCACATATGCAAATGCTTACTGTACAAAGTACACAATGTTTATGCAGTACTTTAAAGGCGAACTTTTGCAGGTGTTCAGTGCGCCATGGGCTTTATGACATTAAAAGTACTCAGAGCACAACAATGTATGTTCACATAGTGATTAAAATGTATTAGTTATTCAAGTATATAAATGAAATACATTCATTTAACATTTCCCTGGCATGGTATACATTTTAGGACTGTTTATATTATCTCTTATCACACAATTTATTTAGTTGTCTTATGCATGAACTCCCATGAATGTCAGTATTCTAAACTTCAAAAATATGTGTTGTATTAAAAAATGTCTCTGCAGTCTATATAATTGTAATGTTGTGAGCTTTATGTAGGCGATCTCTGTTATTTTAAACACACAGACTATCTTAAAAAACATCAACAATCCAAATACATCAGCAAACACGCAAACTTACTTCAGGGTCTGCAAAAGTTCTAAACAACCAATTTAACCTTTTGTTGTTTAATTTGCATTTGCCGGTGTGGCAACAGTTCTTTGAAAAGTATAAATATGGCCCGGTTTCACCTGTTAGGCTCACTAACCTTTATCTTTGAAGTTACATATTCACAGTGTCCTTTTATCTGTAGACTGGAATCATTTGCACAAAGGAAAAGTCTTTCTTTGCTTTTGTAAGTTAAAGGCACAAACAAGATGTTGCTAATGCTTACCTGACTCTTATTTTCCTCAACGGTAAATTGGACTCGATTCTGCACCTGTCATGGTCATTTACAATACACAGCTAAGGTTTTGATAAAGAATTCACTCAAAGAAGAAATTCTTCAAATAACTTACTCACCCTCATGCCATCCCAGATGAATATATGACTTCATTTCTTCAGATGCAAAACAAATCATTTAAATAATACTGCAACGCATTTATATAGGACTCCAAACTAAAGCTGGAAAACCCACATACATTCATTGTTAAAGTAATCCAAATGTCTCCAGTGGGTTAATAAATGTCTTCTGAAGCAGAATAATAGATATCTGAGAGAGAGAGAGTGATTAATATTTTAAGCTTATTTATCAAAAACCAAAATAAACGCATATTAGCGCTAAATTTAAACAACCGCGAGAACGACGCGAACGCATAATCTCGCGGTACTTTGATGTTATACGTCGATATGCGCTGCGCAACACAGTCCGACACAGGAAACTCAAATAAAGCTAACCGGATGAGTTTTGATTCTAGGTAAGAGATTGAAAACCGAAGTCAGCTTTGAGAAAATGACATAAATCTGAAATAAATAAGGAACAATAACCATTAAAAAACACATTGAAGTAGATGTCTTCAGCAGTTATAATTTTCTTTGAAATTTTCCTAATAATTAAGCCTACCTCATTTCTATGGGATTGGCTGTTTGCTAAAGTCACACGTCATGTGCACAAGCTCCAAGTGTATCGTGTTTGTTTTTATATCTTTTGGTTTGTGTACTACAATGCTTTATTGCTTTTGTTAAATGCATTAAGCTTTAGCTAAAAGAAATAATAAAATGTTCACTTTGTATAGTATTCGTAGCAGCAACCAGATCAATTATGACATGGGTGGTCATGTCAGGTAAACATGGCAATGCTCATGAAGGGGCCAGCATATACTTTTCTAATCTACTATTCTTATTTAATGTCAGTGGGTATCTAATTTTAATGACATTTCTCAAAAGTGGTGTTTAATCTTTTACGTGTAAAACCTTTTAGTTACTTTAAAAAAAACTTTTTGCACTTCATTTGCTAACAATTCAGCCTGTAATGCATCTGCTTGTCATGACAGTATTTTTTGCTGCTACGGTGTGATACAGATTCTGAATGATTTCCTTTCACAGCATGTGAATATTTTTTTATTTCTGTTTTCCATTTTGTTCTTAAAAATTAATGCCTTTGGTATTCAGTAAGTCGGTTTTAAGTTGTCTTAGTTAACTTTCAGGCAATTATTTCCAGAATTCAAAAACTGTGAGTTTTAGAGAATTGGAGTCCTGTTCATTACAAAGCTTATCTGAATTAACATTGATCTAGCTCTTGAAATGATGAATTATAGATTAATTTCATTTATTTTATTTATAATAAGAGTATATTTACCATATGCTTGTTTCTGGATGCCTCCTAATGACTTCCAGTCTTTCCAAAACACTTCCAGTCTTTCTCTCAAGCAAACATATAAACGTAACCACAACCCAAGCTATTACTCTTCTTTTTTTGTTGCTAAATCTGACATGAAAAGCCTTTGAGCAAGAACACAGAACTCTATTTCCAAACTGGAATTATGTGCTGTGTCTGACAGGAGTGAGCAAGTTGCAGATAAAGCTGCAAGAATCCTCACACAAAGGAGCCATTAAACCTCCTCTGACCTGATCCACTCTGAATAATCAACATGTTTATGGAGAAAGTACGAGGTTGTCACCTCTCTGAATTACATATTATCTGTATAGCAAAGATGCATTATTTCTAATTTATAAGGTAGGCTTTCATTTATTCTAAAGAGAAAAATGGCAGAATCTAGTCTTCTGGCACATTTAATGCAAGCCTGAGTGTATAAGGAATTGGTCTGTTGCTGTATTTCCATGTACAATATCTTGACTGTGAGGGCTTGACTGTGATCCATCACTGATCATGGGCACTCAGTTCTGGATGTTTTTTGAGCCAATTGCCATGTGCATCCCTAAGAATGTTATAGCATGTGTGATCATGGTCAATCTGTGTTAATATTTATAAAATGGTTAGATCCTTGATTCTGATTGGTCACAATAAAACACAGCTATAACCACTTCACGCAACCCTTCTGTGTATCACTGCACAGCATTAGACTTATTCTTAATAAAGCACAGCCTACCGTACCTTATTGCTTATGTATAATGCAGAAAATGTATGGTAATGCCGTATTAATATGGTAGTTTTAGACAGCAGTTCCATAGAAATGGTATAGTATTGCTGTATTTTTCTGCAATACTTTTTAAGTTTCCTTAACAACTGCATCACACACAATAACCAAAAAGGTTAATGTGTGATAAGGAGACCTTTCACAATGCTTTCTGCTAGGCATTTTTAAACACTTTTTTTAAATGTCAATGCTGACAATCTTAACTTCGCAGCATTTTTAAATTGGTTGAGTAAAATGGCAAATATGTATTCTGCATTTTGCCTTTGCCGAAAGAAAGATGCAAAATAGGCTTAAATAAATGGCCAGGAAAACTTTAACTTTTTTCCCACATATCGTTTTATTTTTTATCCAAAATTACAATAACATCAACCTCAACATATGCTCACAAGGATATAACAAAATTCAGTGTACTTGTTAATATATTGTTAATTGTTTTAATGCATTGCTGTGTTTTCCAAAGATAAAAAAGTAACATTTTTCCTATTGACCTTAAACTATGTGCCTTCAATCAGTTAGTTTCTAAAAAAAAGTGAAAAATTGCTCAGTCACTGTTTTATTTTAAACATTAAAAAAGAATGTAGCAGATTAAACTATTTTAAGCATTAAAAAAATCTCTCTACGGTAATGATTGCAGATTAGCACTTTTAATTGTATAGAAAAATACATTTGATTCAATTAATATATAAACGTTTAGCAGCTAAATATATAAAAGTCTGAATATATATAATAAAACATATAGCAGCCTACACAATTGCTAGGACAAAATGTCAGAATAAGATTTACACAACTCTAATGTTGTGTTACTGCATTCGGTAAGGCCAGTAATATGAAATGCTGAATATTCTGCACCATGAATATTTCAGTGCACAAGTAGACTCCATTTCTGTGAACTGTGAAAACCAAATACAAAACTCAAAACTTTAAATATTAATAAACATTAAACAATATTTTGTGCAGTCTGTAAAAAATATACAATATTTATTTATGAGGAAGCCTAAACTAGATTAGTGTAGAGCTTGTCAGCTGCCAATAAATAATTTTTATTTTGCCTGCAATGGATTGTGATGAAATTATGGTAATAATTGACCAATCAGAGCGCCCTCCATGTAAAACTCAGTAGCAAAGTCAGCAGTATTACATAAATTAACTCACAGTTTATTAATAGTGTTTTGTTTTTGTTGCTAACAGTAAAAGAGCAGATATCTAATAATTACTTTAAAAACTGTAAATTTTCCACCATGAGTTTTTATCAACATAATCTGGACGCCTGAAGAACATAACTAAAGAGTGTGTTCTATAAAATAATCTGGTTCTTGAAGCTCCTGTTGAGATCTTTATGAGGCAAAACGATTGAGTTTCTAATAATGACTTCTGATGGAATATTCACATTGCAGCCTAGAAGGAAACGACAAAGAGAGGAGATGGTTGAATAAACCTCCTAAGGTGGAGAAAGATTTTGCAGAATAAATACAGTAGCAAGATGTCACCAAAGCATTTTGATTATATCCTAAAGCATTACCTCCACCTAGTGGACAGAATCTACTATTACACCTTAAATTATCTATCTAGGTTGCTTTTATATTGTAACAGACAAGGGCTTCATACCAAGAATGGTGATGGAGGGAGTCAGACTTCCGTCCCTGAACAGTGTCTCGCTGTCGATCTTGGCATAAGGGTCATTGGGGTTGGGGTCACTCGGGGTTCCCTCCACTCTTGCCCACTGCCCCACTGTACTGTCCCAACCAACAATACTGTTCAACACACAGCAGTGGTCCTAAAAACAGACACCCAGATATTCACAATTTTAGTTTTTGTAATTTATGATTACTGTATATATCACACTGAATAGAACTACATTGCCCCACTTTACCTGTAATACAGCTCCATGTAAAATAATGGACTCCCTCACTCTTACACCACCTCCGATCGTTACCCCTTTTCCAATGGAAACATTAGGACCAAGCTGAAGATATAGAGAAAATAAGTACATATGGAAGTAAATACAGTAGTTTTTACAAATCCTTGTATTTGTGGTTGCATGGGTACTTGCCACCGCAGAAGGGTCAATATTAGCTGTAGGGTGGATATAAACATCTCCTAAAGATTAATAAAATAGATTAAGTTCAGTGACCTTCTAAGCTTTTGTATAGGAATCTTCAAGCTTTTTTAAGATAAGGAGCTCTTGGTGGATAGATTTTGTTAATTGAGATTAAAATGAGATTAAACTTTTCACAATATTCTAATAATATACTAATAACTATTCTATACTTCCTGCAACATACCTATTATTTTTGGTGTTCCATCTTGGTTTGATGCCAGTCTTTCAGGATGCGTCTGATGATACTGGTTAAGATACAATCGACTAGCGTATATTGCTGACCTGTCGATTACATTATATAATGTCAAAATAGTGTAGAATAAATAAGGAGGTTAAATTATAGAGAAAGATAATATATTTCTTATTCACCCTGCAGACTTGATCTGACTCCAGAAATGCTGTGTTTTGTAGACATAGAGTTTTTTCTGTCCTGCTAGGGTGGTAAAGATGTCCTGTTCCAGACGAATCACTTCTTGCATCTGCCTGCCATACGTGAGCTCTTCTCTATAGAATATAATGGTAATTTTAGCACAAACAGGTGGCATAACAAGTGACCAAAGAATACATTATAGTCTTGGACAACAGACCTGTGTCTGGAGTCTCCAGCACAAAAGTAAACAAGTCGATATAATAGGCAACCATATTCGAATGTCAGACAAGTCGATCTCATGCTTCTGATTGCCCCGTTTGTATTATAATTGCGATGTTCCATTCTTGTACAGAACTTCTATGAATATAGCGCAGTTTGGTTTATGAGTTTAATTATATCAGACTCACTGGACTCTTTCTTGTTGATTCCTCTGGAAAACCTTTCCAATATGACCGAAAATATCTGGTCTGAACAAATAGATACCACAGTTGATAACATCACTGACAAACGTACTGGGTTTCTCCACGAAATGGAGCACCTGAAAGAAAATAAACAAAGTTTCAATTGTAATTAAACTGGCACATTAGCATTTTCATGAGAAAACTGCATTTCTCAACAATCCCCATATGTATTAGTTTACATGGAAGCAAATATTTATTCATAGTACCTCATTTGTTTGCTGGTTTTCCACAATGCAGCCATAGTTCAGAGATTGTGTTCTGTTGGCCTGCAAAGAGTAAGATAGAAATCAACTTTATAATATTATATTCTCTATTCTCTCTCTATTCACTAAGCTTTAACCTACTGTGGTTCCAAGTATGACTCCACAATGATTGTCCCCATGCTGACGGTGAAACTGGAGCATTTCCTGCAAGGGGAACTCGGAGCACACATCAGCATTCATAAGGAAGAATGCTTCCGGCCCTCCACAAAGGATCTGATCACGAAAGTGATAGATCCCGCCACCTGTACCCAGAGCTGCAAACTCCTGCAGGTATCTTTGTAATTCATAAGACATTTTGTGTTCAAGCCATGAAATACTGTGTTGCTCGTACAAAAAATATATTTAATTACATTGAAATCTTGTGTTTACCTAATGGGGATTTTAAACTCCTGCTGAGCTGAAGAAATAAAGCGGTTTAGCTCCTCGTTAGGCTGGTAAAAACCTATTAGTATTATCTCTTTAACATCTGGAACCTGTAAGAGAGAAAAACAGCTTTTAAAACAGCACAGATATTATGTACTATTACTGATGTGTAATTTAATGAACTATTAGTGGTCTACCTGGGCACAAGCCTCTATGTGATGCTGTAGCATGGGAACTCCTGCTACAGGGAACAGTGGTTTGGGCACCTCGAATGACAGGGGGCGAAATCTGGTACCTGATTGGCAGAGAAACAGAAATAGTCTTTTTGTATGATTGTGTTTATTTATCATTTTAATAACCTATCGTTTTCCTGGTCATTTTACTATTAAATAGGCAACTTTATATAGTGTTATTCAAGTTGATGTACAGTAGGCAGTGTTGGATGCCCCTTGTAAAAAACCATGGTTTTATTAATGTAAATGTATAGCACAATGTTTTTAGCGGATTGATTACGGGTATTACCATAATTTAATTACAAATATGATAATGAAACTATGTTTAATTTTCGTAAGAGGCTCTCACGAGTATGTATGTCATTTGCGCCACGTCATCGTAATGTGATTATGTGCAAGAGATTCATTCATCTTTCATTCATAACATATTCGTAAGAAACAGAGGTCTTACCTTTCTGAGGTCCCCCAATTAGGATAATCGCTTTTAACATTTTCGAATTATGAGGCAATTCACTTTTCAAGACGAATAAAACTACTTATAATACCGTTTATTATATCACGCTGAGTTTTGATGTGATCTTACAGATCACATTCGTACAAAACGTCTTATAAAAAACGATGTTTACACATCGCATTTACGAAAATAATAACTGCAAATCTTCCTTATCAGAATCGTTTTTGTCATACACTTGTTCGATATAACTGACCTGTAATCAAATCCATTGAATACAGTATATACGGAAGTGAATGCACTGTATTCCCGCCCACTGTGACGTAATGCTATCATCTGGCCGTCAGTTGATTTTCTTGTCTTACGAGAGGTTTCACACACCTCGGATTTAGGATATTTCCCATCTCCTAAAAGTCTAAATTAAAAATAGTGTCTGGAACGGCACTCTCTTAAAATGACTAAATACTTGTAATGTTTTATTGTTACTAAAATCAATCAAAT
Source organism: Beaufortia kweichowensis (assembly GCA_019155185.1). Classification (NCBI taxonomy): domain Eukaryota; kingdom Metazoa; phylum Chordata; class Actinopteri; order Cypriniformes; family Gastromyzontidae; genus Beaufortia; species Beaufortia kweichowensis. The sequence goes on from CM032798.1 coordinate 15,198,896, forward strand.
TTATGTTTTAATGTTACTTAATGCTTTTAATGTTAATAAAAGTTATTTCCGGGTTTAAGATGGGAAATATCCCGAATTGCGTAAACACAGTATTAGAGGACGGTTGTGTAAATAATATCTCAAGATGGCAGGCCTTATCTTTTTGTTTAGGATGTGCTATCCAGATTTTTTCATCCATCCTTTTATTCTTATTTGCATGTTCAATACATTGTTACATTACTTACATTCACTCAACCAAAATGTACTTTTAACAACACTTATGGCAACTTTAGTTATGACAACTAGTCAAGTAATGTTATTTAAAAAGAGCTACCCCAAGTATTGTATTTTTCAAACTGATTAATGTAAGTATAGCCATTTAAAAATCGTTTCATACAGCTATTTATGATAAGAGCCATTGTACAGTACGCAGAAGCTCTGATTTACTGAGTGTGCTGATTGATCTGGAGGTCCAAGTCTCCATGGACATATAAGGTTCTGGTAAAAAGAAAGACCACACAGACCGTTCTGTAAACAGTATCTCTTGCTCTTTTTCAAATAACACCGTCTCCAGTCTCAGACACAAAGCATATAGTTGCATTCCTTTGACACTGTTGTGTGGACTCAAGGATGTTCCCATTCTCTTATCACACCTACTGTTGCTTTACTGCTTTACAGTGCCTTAAGAAGGGAAACGAACAATTGATAAACAATTTGAACGACTTAATGAACAATTTGATACAATAAACATTACTAAAATCATACCCCATTGTGTCATATGCAAGGAAATATTTTTTGTTTGTAAATCTTCCTTGTTAACTGTCATCATTCCAGAGAAGGAACATTTAGGTTATGTCACTATTCACTTTAATATTTCATAGTTGAATTATAATCTAATCATGACAAACTATATATTGATGGAAAGTTTTCAAGACTAAATAAATATTTGTCAAAATATTTTCTTTGTTTTGTAACAATAAAAAGAAACACAAACAATTCATAAAAATTGTTAATGTTAGTGTTATTTAAAAATGTATAAACAAGACTTTAAAAATGTTTCAAAATTAAGATTGACTTGTAAAAACTTGAAAAATTGTTGTTCTTATAGTGCATTTTCATGTGTATGCTTAGTATGCGCAGTGACAGTTATCAGGTTAAGTGTCAAACAAAGTGCATACTGCATTTGACTTCACACTACACTATAAAGTGACAAGTGATCATAGCTTCCAAGCCAGGAAAAAAGTTTCCTCCAGAATGTAAAGCTATAGTAAAACTGAGGATAGAGCATTAATGAGTGGTACTTAGAAATGAGATGCTCAGACTCCCTGTCTGCTCCTAACATGTCTGGTTAATGTTCATGTGGAGGGAAACCAAAGATATTCTCCAAAAAAAGAGCAAATGTCAGGATCTTTTCACAGCATATGTTTTAACCCTGCATTCTTTGACCACATTTACAACATTTGGCTTTGCTGAGGCTTTGTTATAGGAGACACCTTCAAAAATGTTATTTAAAAGCGCTGTACATTTGTAAGATGTTTCTCCTGATGAACATCTGATCGAGAGATACATGTCTGTCTGTTACCGCTCATGGCATTACATGCAAGTGTGTAGAGCATACTATAGCTCACATAAAAATGTCATCATTATGGTTATCTTTAGGATTGCAATTGAAGATTGGGCTACTAAAGAATGTATAAGAGATGTTTTGTTAAGCAAACAGCACTGCTCATCTTTTTGCCAAATCACAAACATCACTGGATGAAGCGGTTTTATCTAGGATATGTTCTTATGTTGTGTCCATCATTCACACACTCTCAGAGACACACAAAGAGAAGAAGAGTAACACAGACGTTCATAACCATATAAGGCTGCCTATGTAACATTTCAATATAAACTGTAGGAGACGTGCAACTCTGATTGGTGAAATGCATCTGCCCAATGAGGGTCCTCGGTTTATAGAGAGGTGAAAAGGTTAGGCACATCCAAACAAACACTCACAAATGAAAACATTTTCTCTGGTTTTTGTCCAAGTACAAAAGCAACAATGCCTAAACTGTGAAGAAATCCCATTTTCTGTGTCTTCATCCATCTTCAACATTAACAAAACGTCTTCAAACTCTCAAAATGTTTGTCCTTGTTTGTGTCCCCAACACTTTGATAACAAATTCTGGATCTTTGTTGCCATCTGTTTACCTCCTACCTCTGTTCCACTAGTTTGATGCACATACACTGGAAGTGTTTCCCTAATATGGCAAAAGCGGTCCTCCCTTCTGATGGCACAGAGATATGAATCGTGTTCCTGTCTCCAATTAACCTATTATAGAATGGAGTCTAAGCTTTTAAACAATCTGTTTTCTCTCCCCACCCTCACATATCTCTCCCATTCTCTGTATGTCCCCTATTCTGCATTCAGTCGCTATATCCCCTCCCTCTGTCATACTGGTCCAAAGGGGTTGTCCCAGAAGTGGTTGAGCGTGGAGAACAGAAAGTTTCACTGTGACTGGAAGCCAAAGGCAGAGCAGGACCTCCACGGAGTGACTGGATCATTGGAAATCTGAAGAAACACAAAGGCCAGAGAAGACCATCTTTCCTCTTTTTGCTTCTATTTTCCAAGAAATTAGTAAGAAGGACAGATGACAGATTTTAGGGCTGCTCTAAAGTCCCGCTCGGGGCCTAAACCCGGGTCTGAGATCAAGACGAGCACCCCGGCAAAAGTCGATTTTAGATCATTGCTCAACAAAAAAGATGCATCTCCCAAAGCGCCTGCTGCCACGCCACCCCCCAGCAGCTCACCTTCAGATTTTAGGTCCCTCTTGAACAAGAAGCAAACACCACAGCCGGAGAAGAATGAGGTGAATGAGCAGAATACGTCCAAACCAGGAATCAAGGTACCTCCAAAGGAGAAGCAAAGCAGCATTGTAAATGGAGGTGCGAATGATAAAAAGGTAATCGTAACAGACAAAGCAATGACAGAGAAAAAAATCAGCAGCGCGACGGAGAACAAAACCAGCATCACTGATGTCAAAAAGGCGGTCACTCCTGAGAAACCTAGCCCAGAGAAGAAGAAAAATGATGGAGGGATAGCAGAGAACAACAACAAAAAGACTATGAATGGAGAAAAGAAGGATGCCAGAAAACCACCTGTGTTCTCACAGCCTCTCGGTGATGTCACTGTGGTGGATGGAGAGAGGCTGAGGTTGGAGTGTCAGGTAACCTCTGACACCCCAGCCTCCATTACCTGGATGCTTGACGGAAAAGTGGTGAAGCCATCCAAGTTCATTATTTTATCGCAGGAAGGTATGAGGAGTAAAACGTGTCTTTCGATGCATGTGGTATCTAAACATGTTTTCAGAATCTGTGCTGTCCACATGCTGATTGTAAGATGAAATATAATTCTAAAAACACTACACTGTTCATTCTGATATTTGATTCAGTATCATGACACAAGTATGATGTGGTGTTTTGTGTACCTTTGATTTTGTTAAGGTGTTTTAACAATGAAAAAAGGTTTGAACACTGATTACTCAGATGTGTTGTAAATGATAGACTGACAGGTACGTTCATAAATGTTGATTCTTGGCCAGCTGGAGTGCACAATGACATGAGGTTATTTGATTGTTGGAGAGTTAAGATCTCACTAAACCCTAAACCCTAAATTGAGATCAGCTCGGTCACAATTAGAAAGTTCAGAAATAGCAGTTGAGGGTTTCCTCCAGGGTAAATCACACAGGAATGGGGGTGTCCCCTAAAGCCTTATGTACTGCTTATGAGCTTTGTTGTTGTGATGAATATTATTTTACCATATACTAAAAACTCTTTAATTATACATTTTATTTAAAAAAAAATTGTCATAAATTTATGGTGGTATATTCATTTGAATAAGTTGTGCTAGTAGAATAATTTGTTCTTCAACTTAATTTTGTAGAAGACAACTTTGTAAATTAAAGTATTTCAAACTTTCTTCTGTGGAACACAAAAGAAGATATTCTGACAAATACCTCAGTGTTTTTTTGTCTATAGTGGAAGAAGGCAATGGGGGCCAAAGTTGTTCTTTTGTATTTTGCAAAAGAAAGTCGTACAGGTTTGGAATGACATGGGGGTAAATTAATAATGAAAGAAGTTTCATTTTACGTGACCTTTTCCTTCAATTTGTTTTGAAATCAGGTGAAAAATGTTCACTTACAATCGACAAGGCTCTACCAGAAGATGAAGGGCGTTACACATGTAGAGCAGAAAATGCAGGTGGTAAAGCAGAGTGTTCCTGTATGGTTACTGTAGATGGTAAGCATCCTATCTTTCAAGCTTCATTTTTCTATGAAACACTGTGGATGCATTAATGCCAAATTTCTCCACTAGACCGTTTGGATTAACACACTGTTACTTTAATTTTTCTTGCATTTTTTAGATCCGTCAGATCCATCAGCAGATAAGAAGAACAGAAAAAGCACTTCTGCTACTCCCACTACAGAAAGTGAGTAAGGACACTGCCCTTAGTTTGTCCTAATTGAATCCTTCATACCACTCACTCACTGTTCTTTTTTTCAGTCCCATGATTTAAGTGAGGTATTTAAAATAAAAAATAACATTTTTAAATACTAGATAAAGGTCATGCAAATGTTTTAATTTTGAAATTGAGATAACGTTACAAAAACATTATTTCTGAATGTTTTAAAATGTTTCACTAAAAATGTAAGAATAACTTTTTATACCAACATTTTTATAACATTTATATAATGTTGAAAAACTGCAAGAACTTTTTTTTTAACTTAAAGGGACTGTTAGAGAACATTATACAAAATACCCAACGAGAATGCCCCCTGTTTAATGATTTAGTTTAAGGATTTCATTTATTTACATTACATTTACTGGGAAAAAGACTTTTAGTCCTGATTCCTCTTTCAAAATATTTGTCATTTGAGAAGATATCCACCAGAGATACAGTAGGACAATAGTCATCACATGCACTCTATATAGACTGCCAGGAGGATTTCCATCAATGTGATACCAGATCATACTTTATCTATAGTGCAGCGTGTTTGTCTTTGTTCCAGCTTTTAACACAACGCACGAGTCACACTAGATCCTGACTTTTAATCCATGTGATCATGGTAGAGTAGAAAATAACTCAACAGTGTTTTGGAGCATTTGGCCACCAGTTGTATTGTTGCATTTGTGCCTGTATTTGGATTTCATAAGCATAGCAGGCTCTAAAACAGCTATGTTTCTCATCTTATACTACAGTTATAATGAAACAAACAGTGTCAAAGTGATTTACAATGTACAATGTACACTACCGTCATACACCAGGACAGGCAGCTGAGCGAGCATCACTTTAACATAGTGCTCATGGAAAAAGTTCAGGTGTGTCCAAGAAGGGAAATGAAACAGGGAAGAAGGAGACAAATCCTAAAATGGTAGATGTCTGTGTACTGAAACACACAGATCTGGCTCTCCTCTCTGCTTTCCCTTGTTATCCCACTCTGTCTGTTTGGACTGCACTGCCCTATTAGTGGGGTTTACATGTTGCATTGTTTCTTGACGGCGATCAGACCTTGAATAAATAGTGGAGACTGAGAGCCACGGCTTCCTGGATCTTGGTGACCCTATATTTAGGATGCCCGTATAAGGGGAATTCCAGCAAGCGGTGTCCGCTCTTACCGGGATGCTGATCGGGAGCGAGAGTCTCACTTTAACTCCTGTCACTTCTCATTTGTGTTTAAATACTATTGTTATATTGACAAGTTTCATTAAATTTTAACATAAATTTAAAAAAAAAAATTATATATATTTTTAAAAGGGACCATGCACAATTTTAACATAAATGTTTCCATTTCATGCATAGCACCGAATTTAGCCGATGGCTAGTTTTTTTTTTCATAATCATAAATAAACATAAAACAGTAAACACCTACAAATATATTAAAGGATATATATATGTTAAAGGATGTATATTGTTGAGTGGACTGTTTGATAATGCTGAGAAATAAATTAAGCATAGTGTTAATATGTACAAATTAGCATAGAAGTGAATGAGAAAAAGTGAAAAAGTGAAAGAAATCCAACATAAACCTCACATCCTTTATTTTCATATTATTGTGATCATTGTGATCTAAGAGAGAAGTCAAAAAGTTATTTTACAAAAATGATTAATAAAATTATCTGTAAATGCTTGTTAAAACATAGCATCCAAATAAAAAAATTAAAAAGGATAATATTTTTTGAAATATTTTATATTCTCCTATATTTTACTTGCTGTTAAAATAGCAAAACAAATATTTATAGTTATTGGTATTTAATTTTATATCAAACTGTAAAATTTGTAAATGTTGTAAACATGGCAAACATTTACATTTCTCAATTTTTCCAAATGAATGTTCAGTTATGTTTGTGCAAGTAAAATATTCTCTTTAAACAATATCCTGATTACTCTCTAATGATGTATATTTTATTTTTCAATATGTACTTGCAGATGAAGCCAGAATAAAGAAGAAACCAGCTCCCCCCAAACAGGGTAAGAATTCCTCTCCATCGTCTCTTACATAATCACACTTGACTGTGGAAAAGACCATGTACAGAGACATTCCCTTATGTAATAACTGTCATAGCAGAGAGAGATTATATGTATACAGTATCAGCAGACACAACCTCAACATACAGTCTTGAATGCCATAGTCTTGTGTCTTTGTGTAAAAATATTTAGAAGATGTTTTATTATAACATGAAACATATTAAGCAAACACTTGATAATCTGCCAAGCAATGCTAAACTCCCCATTTTACTACAGGAATGTACAGAGTTTTCTGCAGCACAATATGAGTCCACCTGTCACAACCATTCCAATACACATTTTTTCATTTCTTAATATCATGCAATATTCATTTTTCACAATTAATTGTATTCTATTCTTTTTCTTTCTTTACTAATTTAAGAAAAAAATGTATGCATTTGTATGAATGTAACATTTGCAATAAATCATTTTTTAAAAATCGGATTGAATTGGCATCTCTTTACTTTAGAGCAATAAATTTGTTCATTCATGCATCCATGCAGGTTCTCCGCCTCAGGTCCTACAGTTCTCTGGAGATCAGAAGATCAGGGCAGGAGAGAAGGTGGAGCTGTTGTGCAACTTTGGAGGGACGGCACCAATAACCTGCACTTGGCTCAAGTTTAAAAAGCCGGTAGGAAAGGAACCAAAAGTGTGGAAGACGACAGAAAAATTATAATAAATGTCAAAATCTTATGCAGAAGCATCAAACCAAAAAGATTTTTGTGCAGAGTGAATTTTGAACTTGTTATACTCAAAAATAAATACAATTCTGTCATAATTTACCCTCACGTCATTCAAAATCTGTATATGACTCTTTCTTTTTTGAAACCAAAATGGAAGTCAATGTGGGCCAATGTTGTTTGGTTACCAACATTTTTCAAAATATCTTCTTTTGTGTTCTGTAGAAGAAAGAAAGTCAAATGTTTGAATGATGTGATGGTGAGTACATGACGAAATGTTGCCATGAATAATGTTTATGGTTTATACAAAAAAATCTACAGCGTTGAGGCAAAAATTATTTTTTTAAATGTATAAATATGGTAAGTCTGCTCACACTTCTTCCAGATGCTTTAAACCAAAAAATCTGTTATCATATCTTATTTTTTAAAAACAGTAATGGTGACTGTCCAATTTGAAAAAAGTGATATGTTTGTTTAGGATTTGAACCCTAGTCCCTTTTCTGGCTTTTTTCCACCTACTGACTATAGTAAATATACAGTATGCATCCTAATATCATATTGTGCTAAAATATCTTTTGACTTTCATTCTCCCAACTATGTTTTTCCTATTTAGATCCAGGCAGGAAGCGGGGGCATTTCCATAGAAACCAAAGAGACCAGCAGTCAGCTGACAATCGCAGCGAGTGACCAGGATCACTGCGGCTGCTACACGCTGGAGCTGCAGAATAAATTTGGCACCAAGCAGGTCTCGCTCAACCTCACCATCGTAGGTACGCAAAGCGAAAGTGAAGCTAAATGATTAAAGAAAGACTGTACTGCATCTGTACTGACTTTTGCGATAAATTTCTTCAAGTGTCGCTCTATACATACAAGCCCATAAAGTATATTTACTAGCTTGTGGTGAACCAACCTCTCCCAGATAAACCAGATCCTCCAGCCGGCATCCCCGCAGCTTCCGACATCCGCAAGTCTTCACTGACCCTCTCCTGGTACGGGCCCACTTATGATGGAGGCAGCATCGTCCAGTCCTACAACCTGGAGATCTGGAACTCGATGGAAAATACGTGGAATGATCTCACCTCCTGTAACAGCACCTCCTATCACGTCCAAAACCTTCTCGCCGATCGGCAGTATAAGTTCCGTGTTCGAGCTGTTAATATGTATGGTGTCGGAGAACCCAGTGCAGAATCTGAGCCTATTACAGTAGGAGTGGAAGAAGTGACAGGTTTGATAATGATACTGATACTAAATTCCTTATTTAAAATGAAAAATGAGTTAAAAACTTTCATATTCTTCTCCAGAGAAAAAGGAAGAGGAAGTTGGAGCCGCTGTGTCGGATGATGGTGTGTAACACTTATTCTTTTTAGTGATGTACTGAATTTAGACTTTCACAAAATGATCACGTTGATCTCCTGTTCATTTCACAGATGAGGAGAAAGAAACAGAATACAGAGATGTCGTAATTAGAAAGGATTGTATTGTGAAGGAACTTTATGATATTGAGGACCGATTGGGAACGTAAGAGATTCTGTTCATCATCAGTTACATCAATATAAAATTTTACTATTTCTGAATAACCATCTTTTTCTGTTATCTTTCAAAGGGGTAAATTTGGTCAGGTTTTCAAACTAGTGGAAAAAGCCACCAAAAAGGTGTGGGCCGGGAAGTTCATTAAGGCGTTCTCACAAAAAGAAAAGGAAAATGTGAGGCAGGAGATCGGAATCATGAACAGCCTCCATCACCCCAAACTGGTGCAGTGTGTGGACGCCTTCGAGGGAAAATCGGATATGGTCATGGTTTTGGAAATGTGAGTTTTTTTTATAGACCCTGCTATAAGCAAGCATAAAGATAAAGAAAAAAAATTATGAAACACTACAAGTTCCCTGGAGGAACGATGTCCTTTAAACAAGGTTGGATGTTTGATAGATGCTTTCAAATCATCCTTAAATCATTTAATAAGTTTTGCTTTTTATTGCAAGAGTGTGGAATGCAAATCCAGCAACCTGCGATTGGAGATGTGAGTGTCACATGTCCTTATATAGCGAGAGGGAGAGAGAGAAGGTTGCAGGAGAAGTGAGCATGGATGTTCTCTAACTTAGCTTGGCAGCCATGATGGAAAATTGCCCAGATTTAAATCTCCAGCTGAAAGAAAATTGTTTAGCACTCAAAACACAGACGCAGTCCGTTTGATTGTTCTGTGGAAAGTGCACATACTGTTCCAACGCATTAACGACTTTGTGGCCTTGTGTCGCATCACTAATGATGTCATTGTGGCTGGCTGCAGGATATCTGGCGGAGAGCTGTTCGAGCGAATCGTCGATGAGGATTTCGAGCTGACCGAGAGAGAGGTCATCAAGTACATGCTGCAGATCATCGATGGCGTCCAGTTCATCCACAAGCAGGGCATCGTCCACCTGGACCTCAAACCCGAGAACATCATGTGCATTAACAAGACAGGAAGCAAGATCAAGCTCATCGACTTTGGTCTCGCTCGACGGCTTGGTAAACAAACGCTGACAGCTAGAAAAAACAAATACTCTCACAGGCTCTGGTTGTCTTTAACATCAATTGTGTGTGATTTGTTTATGTTTGCAGAGGATTCTGGCTCGCTGAAGGTTTTGTTTGGAACTCCCGAGTTTGTTGCTCCTGAGGTGATCAACTATGAGGCTATCAGTTACCCTACGGATATGTGGAGCATTGGGGTCATCTGTTATATTTTGTGAGTGATAAATCAGTATGAGACTGCTTCTCACAACAATGGAAAATACAGAAACATGACGTTTAAGGTCATTGGTTTTTGAACAGACATTCTTCTTCTATTTATTCACGTCAACATTCTTGGAAAAGTAGCATATAAATATTTAAACTGACTTGTGTCTGTTTCTTATATTTGCATATTTTGGGTGAATGTGTAATAACAGAATCACAGAATATTGCTGAATACCCTTCTCCCTGTTTATTTTTTAGGGTTAGCGGTCTTTCTCCATTCATGGGAGATAATGACAATGAAACCCTTGCCAATGTAACCTCAGCCACTTGGGATTTCGAAGACGAGGCGTTTGATGAAATATCAGATCAGGCCAAAGACTTTATCAGTAGTCTCTTGAAAAAGGACATGAGGTAAGCTGAATGATTAACAGAAGACATTTAATTACTGTACATTTAGTAACTTTATTATTTTATCTATCTATGTGATATTTTATTATTTTTAAAGCAGTCACCTTTTGCTTAGAATTTGAAAAAATGATCTCTTGGCATTTTATCAATCAGCTTCTTGAGGTCTCTCAGGTTAACCTGTTAACTACTTTTTTTTTCATTTTTTAGATATTAGATATTTTTCAAACATTTTTAGGTCTTTAAAAGGTTTTTTTTTGTAAATTACATTACCGTTAACTTTTTTTATTATTTTTTGTTTACGTTTATTGTTATGAATATTTGTCAAATATTTTATCATGAGTCTTATACCTTTCTATCAATTTTTATGATTAGATTAAAATTCAACTATGAAATGTCAATTATTTTGTTACATCTAAATTTTTAAATTGGCTTAATTAACAGTAGTACAGTAGTTGGAGAGGTTTCAGATTTTTTTACAGTGTGCAGTAAAGCCCCATTATTGTACAGTAAATTGAGCAGTTTAATGAGCAAAGTAAACTATAAATAAAATATTTTAGTACGTGCTGAAAAGTAAAAAGGCTTTTTAAGAGTTTGATCTGGATTCTGTGACCCTATAAATGTCACACTGTAGGGCCAGACTGACCTGTGCGCAGTGTTTAGAGCACTCCTGGCTCAAACAAGACACCAAAAATATGGAGGCTAAACAGCTGTCCAAAGAGAGAATGAAGAAGTACATCTTGAGACGCCGCTGGCAGGTGAGATACAGCTATGTTTCTTTGGTTTTAAATCAATTTATCTGCTAAACAAAAGGTTGATTTCTGTATCAGTGACAGAGTTTAGAGCTTTTTGAGCAAATGTGTAATTGAACTGTGCAGAAAACCGGCAATGCAGTACGAGCCATCTCCAGGTTCAGTTCTATGGGAATGTTAGGAGGGATTGGCCCAAAAAAAGGTTCTCCAACTGATGGTAATGATCTCCGATTTTCATACCATTACTGTATATTGTATTTGACTTGTAGTGGAAAACCAATAAATGATCCATGATCACTTGAATTAAATATTTATTAAACCTCATAAAATATTTACTGCAGATAAAATCTCATAGAAATGTGTGTGTGTGATTTCAGAAGAGCCTCCAGCACCATTATTTGAATGTGTTGAAGATGAAAACCGCACCCCTGTGGCTCCCACCTTCTCTTCTGTCATAATGGATGTGGAAGTGGTGGAAGGCAGTGCCGCCCGATTCGACTGCAAGATTGAGGGTAATGACCTCTGACCTCTAAAATGCTTTAAGCTCTTGTGTTTTTCTGTTCTTCAGTAAAAACTGTTACGTTACAGTTTCGAATTTGTATAATTTAATGCTGATTTACTGTGTTTTCCCACCACAAAGGTTACCCAGACCCTGAGATTGTGTGGTACAAGGATGACCAACCCATTAAAGAGACACGCCACTTCCAGATCGACTATGAAGAGGACGGCCACTGCAGCCTGGTGATCTCAGAGGTTTGCCCTGACGATGACGCCAAGTACACCTGCAAAGCCGTCAACAGCCTGGGAGAAGCCAGCTGCACCGCTGAACTGATGGTGGAGTTTATGCAGGAGGAGGAGGCGGAGGGAGATGTTGAAGCTGATGAAGAGGAACAGGAGTGAATTTCACAAGTGTGAGCTGCAAGAATACCACAGGAACTATGAATCTCTTAAATATTTACACACTTGCCTCTTTGCTTACGGACACTGACTGTCATTCTTCTGTTTATTCTTCCTGCATAGTTTGGAAAAGGCAAAACTGTTTATGCGTGAACTGCTACGATCAAAGACATTCCAGCTTTTCTGTCCAGATCATTACCCAAACTAATTTACCAATATGGACCACTAAACTGCATATGACAATCACATGCCTTTTTAACAACCTGTTGATGCTGAGACTCATAAAAAAAAACCATCATGTGTTATCACGCTGATCACAAAACATTGATTTCATTATTATACTTTTCTGTGCATGTTTCACGTTTTAAGTCTGTGCTGCAGTGCAATCTAGTGGTAAAAACACTATAATATCTAGTCTAGCATGGTGTTTCAATATCAATATGAAACCATGAAGACAATACAAACGTTGGAGAACTTACTGTATGAGTATATTAATTTTTTCGCATTTGAAAATCTAACAATTGTATTTGTATTACAATTATTATTTCCTATACATAATTGAATGTAGGTAATGACATGTTGTAGGTGATAGATGAACCCTTTGATTTGCACATTCACATCAATGTTTAACTTACACCTGGGTGAATTGTCTGTCATACCAAATATAGGTGGTAGACTGTTTCCGCTTTGAGTTCAGTTTGCCCTTTTTGAGTTAACCCACATGCATGACAGAGCAATGAAGTGAATTGTGTGCAGCAACCTGCGATTCAACCCCTCATGCTATATTTATAACCCTGTACAGGCTTCAGATGCATTTTCGTATCTGCACTAGTCTCTAAGAATGAATTAGTTATAGAATTAAGACTCAAGCTGTTTTTCTACTTTTGAGTTTTTCACTTAACATATGGCTTAAATTTTCCTTCACATCCTAAGTTTCTTGTAGAAGTAGTATATTAAAATGTAGAGAATAGATGTAGCCATCAAATCAGTATGTCTTAACAGAGAGAGCCCTGTTATTCTTAATTATAATTTAGGTTTATATTGCATAATTGGTAATGGTTATTTGAACAATGCTCAAATAAATAAAGTACTTCTCCCTCTGTGTTCTCGTGATGTGTATGCTGTTTCTATCCAGTTTAAATGTCAAGCAATGTCACAATTTTCCACTGGATGTAGAAAAAAACATCCAGTTATTTGATTTTTAATAATAATTTATTTATTTTTCCTTGTTGCACATCTGTCTCACATCTGTGTTCCTATGTGTAGCTTTATCAACATATTTTATATGTTTACCTTGTCTTAATTGCAGTGTTGGAGCAGCAGAATAAATACAAAAGTATATAAACACACACATATTTATTTATTTATTTATATACAGTCAAAAGATGAACACACTTGAGTCAAAATTATTGTATTATAGTCTTGAGTTATGAGTCTCTATCTTATTCATAGTCAAGCATTTAAATTTTTTTTTAAAAGTGTTTTGTTTTTGTACTATTATTATTAGCCTATTATTATTATTAGTAGTAGTAGTAGTAGTAGTAGTATTAGCATTATATTTTTTAAATAGTTGTTTTTTATAGCCTATATGTTTTAAGTACACTCATGAAGTTTAAGAGAATGCCATAAGTGTTCAAGAGTGTTTTTCTTTTTTTAAAATTCTTTCATTTTTAAAAAATATTTAAGATATGAGAATATTTACATAAAAAATATGTAAAAAGTCTGACAATAATAAAGTGATAATATTAATGAGTTTGATCATTTGCTGATTTATGTTTTTTAACAAAGAAAATGTAGGCCTAGATATGTCCTGACTGGTACGGTCTGTAAACTATACCGGACGTAACATTATATAAAAGTATACAATATAACATATAACATGTATAACCGCACAATTCACAATCAAAGATACAGACAGTTTCCAAACTACAAATACCGGCATGCAACAGAACAAAACATTGCCTCCCCCTCGTCTACTCAGCATGGCTTTTTGGCACTCCCCAGCGGGGGATTGGTGCTGAAAGGCTTCATTGTGTCGGGGATTGAATGGGGGAGTTTGCGTTTTGTCGAAGTCCGTCTGTTATCATCTACACGGCACGGATTAACTGGCCTGGCCAAGCCATGCGCGTTATCATGCCGCAAACCTCCAGCGGTGTATCTTGTGTGCATGATACAGATAAATGCGCCGCGCTTCTGACCCGCTGCCGTTGAGTGAACGATGCTCAACATCCCCGAAAATGAACGGAGGGCCCGACACGTACAGATCAACAATGTAGGGATGCTATTGTCGAAGTCTCGCATCTAATACAGAGCTCTGCGGGTTTGCATCGATGGAGGGTCTCTAGTTATCTCTAAAAACCAGGACTATCTTTTTGTGCGCGATATTTGCCTCTTCCTTATATTTCGGAGTTGAAGACGTTTTTCGAAAGCCTTTTTAAAGGCTTTTTTCTATCACCCAGCATTAAGAACAGACAAAAAACATGGGGAACGCAGAAAGTATGGATGCTCAGCTCACAGATTTCAGGGCGAGGGGCAGCAAACCCCCAAAACTGCCCATGCCGGACCCTGCGGAACTGGAGGAAAGATTTGCAATCGCACTGGTAATTCTTAATGATTGTAATATATATTCTAAGTATCACAGAAAGGGCATATCGATGTAATCGTATCATGTGCACAACTAGTATGGAAGCTGGCAGCCCACGCCAGCACACACGCCTCTATTGTGTGGGGTTGGCAGTGTGCGATGCTTTGATGCTGTTTGCGCGTGCATGATAGCTACTAATTGCTGGCGCGCGGCGATTCTTTATTCTGATACGCTTTGGGTTTTCATCCGTTTCGTCGAAAAATTATGAACATTCTACAAATGTAGCAAAGCTTAGACATTTCTTTCTCATGGTTGTGGATCACGCTTTCATGTATGATGATATGCCATCGCACATGCTCTGTAGGCCACTGTATGACCACTGTATTGACTGCATTTGCATATAAATGCTGAATATAGCACGTGTGGCAAGTCTATAGCAAGTCTTTGCAAATAATCCTACAATGTTATTACGATCTTGTTGGTTAAATGTCTGTCTGTTAGTGTTATTGTCTGTGGTGTGTTTTGAGATGCATCATTTTGAGTTTGTCTTTTTGACATTTCTCCTGGGACTCATGTTGTGAGATTTATTTTGTGTTATCATTTTTCTCTCATCAGAATCCATAAAACAGTCTATTAAAATGCATTTGTGGTGTAAATGTACCCCTGGAGACCCTAAATTGCACCTCTGAGAAGTATTTCTGCCTGTGTCCATTATTGTTTGTGTTGTATCAGTGACTTTGATCTGACTCATTCTAGTCATGTGTCTATCTCAAATGATTAATCTGACATATTTAAATTTGCATTTTCTTGACAAGCTTTGTATGTGAAGTTCTCAAGGGTCTTTAATCAATACACTTTGAATAGGTCATCATTTACTTATCTCCTTGATTTGATTTGCAGACAGACACGTGTCATTTACTTACATTAGAGACACACAACAGTCAAGATCACATCAGTGCATTGAGAAACCAAGTCAGAAGTGTGCAAATCGTGTTTGTGTCTGTATTTGTGTGTGTGAGAGAGCGAGGGAAGGGAATGCAAATCGGTTAACGCTGCCTCGTTTTCACAGATTTGCATCACAAATTCTGTCCCAATAGACTTGGCTTTTGCAGGCCAAGTCCCTCCACACTGTTTCATGTGTTGGGTGCTGTGTCTGTGTCTTTATTTAAGGCCCAGGCTGTTTGATTTCCACTGAAATCGGAGCTTTTGTCTAGTTAATCATTTAATTCAATGTGAGTCTGGCTTATTATTCCCAGACAGAGGAACAGAAAACATCAGATGTTCATCAGAAACATTATGTTTCAGCCAGTTTTTTGGCAGTCTTGGTTTACATTACATTTACATTTAACTGCCCATTATGATTATATCAATCCATCACACTGTATGTTTTTTTTCGTACACAATTACCTTTTGAATCAAGTAAGTAATTTGAGAGTAATAACAACTATAAATTCACATCTAACTATGCCAAATTTCTTGTTTAAAGGAGGGTTATTTATTCAGAACAACTGGCCAATCAGAATCAAGTATTCCAAAGTACTGTGTAATAATGCTTGTTTTGTTCTGTATAAAGCACTTTTTGATGAAGACAAATGGCTCTTCTAAAGACTTAAAAATTAAATGGTTTATCTGGTGCTGGTAATTTCTTTAATAACTTAAAGAGGGAAAATCCATGTCTTAGGAATTTTGGCCACCTGTTTATCTGTGTGTGTTTTGATGAATGCGGCATGTACAGAATGACTTCAAATGTGCGTGATGGATGAATTTAGAAAATAATGTTAATGCCCTTCTCTCTTTTTGTCAGAACTCTATGAACCTTCCTCCGGATAAAGTGAGGCTCCTTAGACAGTATGACAATGAAAAAAAATGGGAGCTGATCTGTGATCAGGTGAGTGTCCATTTTAAACCATTCGGTATAAGAAATATATGTCATATTTCTTACAGTGCTTTTTCTTGTTGCTACTGTTGTACCAGTGTTTCTTAAAGGCATAAAACAATTTGCAGAAATCAGAGCTGTTATATAAGTGCATCTTAAGCTCCATTCACACGTAAAATGATTTTATCGCTGGAGGTCGCTGTACTGTTTGGTGCTGATAGGTGCTTTTGTTGCTGGTAAATGCACTTAACATTTAAAATATGATCACAAATGAGATGTATAGGGTAAACTTGAATGATTAATTTTTGTGATTGGTTAGATTGAAAATTCTGCTTTGTAGAGAGCAGTTCATAATATCAGTGAGATAATATTTTTGACATTGGAATCATTTTTTTATTATATGTCTGTATGTTGGCAGTGACAAATCATATTAAACAGTGAAATTGCTCACTTACTAACACCTCCTCTGTCTAACACACTGAGCGACGGTATCTAACAAGAGACAGATCACATTCTCCAATATCTCCGTAATTCACCAACTCTCATTTATAAAATAAATGACTTCTGGCCAATGTGCTGCAAGTTGAAAGTCTACATTTAATGATTTTTGTTGTACTTTTATGATTTTTTCCCTAAAAACCGGTAAAGGGGATTCCAACATGACTTTAAACACAGATGTACAAAGGCTGTGAAGTCCACAGACACAGAGAAAAGTTCCTTTATCATAGAGATCATAGCAACCACTAAGTAAACAGATTTTTTATTAATACATTCTCTCTACATCCATCTAATCATGTTGCCATGGCTACAGTGACGTAAGATCATGGCTGACTGTGGAAATGTTTGTTGAGGTGAAAGAGTGTGAAATGTCTCCTGTCTAAATAATGAACAATCATATCTCAGTGATTGCCAAGATCCTTTAAAATGTGGTTTCGAAGTGTTTGGGTGAAACTGATTGGGAATTGGATCAGAGGAGATGACTGAACAGAAAAGAAAGTCTGCTCAGTAAATGTTTCATGTTGGTGAAGTTGGGGAGGGGTTTGAACTAGCTTGAAGTGGAGCTAAGCAAGCGGAGTGTTAATTATAAATCATACAAAAATAACTTGGTTTGTGCATCTAACAGGAACGCTTCCAAGTGAAGAATCCTCCACATACTTACATCCAGAAGCTCCGAAGCTTTCTGGACCCTGCCGTCACTAGAAAGGTGAGTTCCTCTTTTTTTCTGTTATATTAATAGAACACAAGAAATCAAAATCGGTAATCCAAAGGTTGTGGGTTCATAGTCTACAATGAGTGATCACTAATTGTGCCCATTAGGAAGGTATATACCAGAAAATAAAATTCTTACATTTACTAACCCTCATGCAATCCCAATATATTATATATGCCTTTATTTCTGCAGTTGAACACAAAGATTTGTTTTGATAGTTTTTGTTTTTTTTATTAAAATGATAGAAGTGTGTAACAATTAGTAATATTTTAGGCTTATTTAGTAAAACTGAAAGCAAAACAAACCAATAAAAGTGCTTAATAGATATCATAGGTAAACTATGGTTACTGTAGCAAAACAATGGTAAGTTTGTGATTTACCATTGTCTTGCTATAAATAAAACCCAAAAAACATGGTTAGTTAAGCTACGATTTATTTTCGTAGGGGGTTCCTGCATGTATCCTTAAGAAATAGCATAATATAGCCAGTCACAAGACGTGTAAGAACCAATGGGATTTTAAGTTACTGATGTGTGATTTTTTTATTTATTTATTTATTTTTTAAATTTTGCTAAATAGGCTAAAAATATATTTTTTTTCACAAACCTATTGTTTGCTTCATTTGATTTATTAGCCCACTGCAGTCAATGGGATTTTTTTCGTGCCTTTTGGAACTTTAATTGGGACCTGTATATAGATGGATATGTCCTATAAAAACTCTCAGTTTGTGTTCAGCTAAAGAAAGGAGGTCATGAGGGTGAGTAAATTATTAAAAACAATTTATCCAGGTACTGAAACATAACTTTTTGAATAATAACAATATAACTTATAAATTTCCTTTAATAAAGGCCATAAATTATTTGTTACTGGGCGTGAGCTATTGTGAGTTAATTATCTAATTTACATAATGAGAGAGACCACTTTTCCATCCAAATGATAATTACTTTACATCAACCCTAAAGTGTATAAATTGCTTAATTATCAGGGTTTAGTCAGACTTTGTGTGTTCTTTATGAGTAACATGCATCAAGTCACTAGTGTGTGAGTCATTTACTCTGTGTTTATATGTAGTGTCAATAAAAATTATATTTGAAATTTCTGTTACTAAATAAGCTTACAGTGCATTTTCTGCTGGAAAAATTTGAAATAGGTTTTATTATAGTAAACGTGTAGAAACCAGGTTTTTTTGGTGAATTGATTATTATTTTACAAATAATTATCATTTGTATTTCCAGTTTACTACAAATATCCTGGTTAAACAAAATAAATAAACGTGTTTACTATAGTAACTGTAGTTAATTTCATTGTAAGGGTCATTGTAACTGTAATTGTAACTTTCTCAACAATTTTTAAGTGAGCATGTCTTTATAAATCAGCGTATGTTGTGTTTAATGAGTAAAGAAATCCTAAATTAAGTTGGTGTGTGTGTGTGCAAATAAATCTGTTTGCAAGTGGAAAGAGCAGAGCACTCAGCATGCAAAAAGTCAATAGCAACAGAAGCGAGTGAGAAACGTCTTCTGCATAATTCAGCTCATTTACTGCATGGATATAATTAAAGAGGCACCAGCCGCCTTAACTTGACATCCCATCTAGCACTCGCACTGAACACTTTCAGCTTATGTGTGCTTTCTGCTTATGTGTGTCTCATATTCAATCAGAAATTAACATCTCACTCTTTTTCTTTGCAGAAATTTAGGAGGCGGGTTCAAGAGTCAACTCAGGTGCTGAGAGAGCTGGAAATATCTCTTAGGACCAATCATATTGGGTGGGTCACATCGGTCCAGTGTTGATTTTGTTGACAAGGTTTTATTATAGTTTTCGTCAACTATTAACAGGTTAAATATATGGTAACTAAATAAAAAGATCACATCAGTTACATTCGTGTCTGTATTTACATTAAACTTAGTCAGTTCAGCCTGATAACTGTCAATGCACATATATTTGTGCATACATTTAACATTTTAGATATTAGATTTTTAAAACTTTTTATAAATAACATTAACTTTATTTTTATACTTTTTTAGTTTGTTTATTGCTATGAAAATTTGTCATATTTATTCTTCTGAGTCTTTTGAGTCTTGAGTCTTTCCATCAATACATAGTTTGTCATGATTAGATTCAACTATGAAATATTAAATTAATTGTTGTTGGGTTTTTTTTAACGTTAAGGTTATTTTTGTTTGCTTAAGGTGGGTGAGAGAGTTTCTCAATGAGGACAATAAAGGGCTTGATGTTCTGGTGGAGTATCTGTCCTTTGCCCAGTATGCCGTCACGTAAGTTGTTTTCCATTTTGATGTTCACTCCTGTCTGTTCTGCTGTTTTTGCTTTCTTTTGCTTTCCTATTCTAGGTTTCACAGCCCTAGCTTGGTTTCACAAAATCAATTGCACATAGGAACTAAAACATTTATTTATGACAACATTTCAACAGCAGCTCTCATTTGCACATAATACATTACACATAATGACTAGTCTAAATGTGTCTCAGAAGTTTGTGACAGGTACGCACTGAGATCTAATATTGCTAGTAGCAGACTCAAAACATCAAAGGTGTTGATGTTTGCCTCATTCTGTGTTTTCAGACCTTATTTTATTTTTTACCACATCCACATTCATTGACGTGCATCTTTAAAACAGCATGCAGAAGTAATCTGACATCTACAGGTCAATACAGTGTCTGCAGAAGCACTAAACCTGTTATTAGATTGTCCTTGAATAAATTGTGATGTAATATGTTAAAACTTACATAAGAAGATGACAATTTTGTCTTATCTTTCTCTGGCTGGGACATTTGAAAACACATTTGCACAAACATAGATACACGGAAACTAAAGCTGCATTATATTCCAGAAAAATGCAATATGCGATAACTTGCTAAATAAAGCAAGTTTCCAGAATCACATTAAAATATACTTGAAACTAAAAAATTATATGTCCCATTTACATGTTTCGGATTCTTTCTGGAAAAAGAAAGCATCACGTCCCCAGTTGATCTGCTATCTGCATCCACTTAAAACATTGACTATGTCACTTTTTGAAATAATAAATTCGTCCTTACAAACCATTGTGATACATGCAGTTGCAATATTTTGGTAATTTCTTGCAGCCCTAAAAGAATAAATCATTTACCAGACCCAGTACTAATGATCATATTGACTGATATGTTGTTTACCCAAATGTAAGGATGCTGGAATTCTTATAAGAAAGTAGTCCGTCCAATATAAGAAATGCTGGCAGCGTGGCAAACATTAGTTATGACTTAAATTCAGTAAGTCTCCACAATTCAGAGGTGCTACAAATGTTGATTGAGAATGGGCTGGGATTAAATTTGGTCATGACACGGGCTAGTGAGCTTTGGCTGTAGTGAAGTTAGTGGAGAGTAGGAATGAAAAGTGCTTCTAATAAATAAATAAAGGATTAATTAAAAGAAATTTTGGAAATAGAATAAAGAGTAGTGGATAAAAAGGAAAAAACAAGTGTGAAAGGGTTAGAAGTGAAAGATTTAATTATATGCCTGGCTGAAGAAATGAGTCTTAAGTTAAACTTGGTCCCAGACAGCCAAATCTCAAATATTAAAAGCCATGTAAAAATACTGAAGTCTAAAACTTTTTTTTTAACATCATTTTACTAGTATTTTGTATTATGTAACACACAGATACTGATGAAGTATACACTATGAATGTCTTTGTAAGTTTTAAGTTGCTTTAAATTCATATTCTCTGTTTCAGGTTTGATGGAGATGTAGCTGAGAGCACCACAGGTGAGATTTCTGTGGAGACCCCCTGGAGTAGGTCTATAGAAGATCTCCATGGCGACAGTAATCTGCCATCACCGGTCAGCGGCAGCAGCATACCGCGATCCACACGACACTCCTTAAGGTAGACACACACATATAAACACAAGTGTATGTTCACAGTGTTAATGTCTAAAAAATGACAGGGAAAGTATTTTTACAAGAGAGCACTTAATGTTGTAATGCTTTCTTAGGTCTAATACATTGCCCAGTCGCAGGACTCTGAAGAACTCCCGTTTGGTGTGTAAGAAGGATGACGTTCATGTCTGCATCATGTGTCTCAGAGCTATTATGAACTATCAGGTGAACTATCAACTGTCAAATGAAAATAAAAAAATATAAATTAAATTTAAAAATCCTTAAAGTATTTCATTATTATTTTAATTACATTTTATTTTAAATTATTTAATATTTTTATTTATAATCATTTAAAATTAAATAAAAAATAAAAATATTACAATTATTTTAGTTTAATTTACATTTTTTATTTAGGACAAAAGTATTTAAAAGGGCTTTAAAAGCTTTATATTCTTATTCTAATTTGTAAAAAAATTGATTTAAATTTTTCATCTCTTATACTTTTTGTCTGAAGTACGGTTTCAACATGGTCATGTCTCATCCCCACGCTGTCAATGAAATTGCTCTGAGCCTTAACAACAAAAATCCCAGGTAAGCACACGCATACAAAGTGTCTTTCTTCTAACCAGCATCTGTGTGATGTATTCATCATTGCTCTCAAATGTTGTATAAGTTTCTGTGTTTCAAACCTCTGGACAGGTTGATATAAAGTCTCTTATCTCTCAGGGCTTTTATGAAAACCCACAGCTATTACATTTGATCAAAGCTCCTTGTTCTTTTGTAACTTTAGCTGTAAATAGAGGAATTGTGAGTCAGCTGAGCTGATTAAAGTCAATAGGAGATAACTGCTTGTAACTGAGATGACTGTGATACAGAACCTTTGAAAATGTTTATGAATAGCTTCTTTTATTGGTGAGAAAACTCCTTCTGTAATTTGTAAGCTGTAAACCAATAGGATCACTTGACTTGCCCCTAGGAGATTTCTTGATTGGTTCTTCAAGGAATTCTTAAATTTTATATGGAATGTTTGATCAGAGCTTATAGGAGGATTAAACATTCAGATATAGTTGATATAGTCTTTTTGTCATCATTTTGCAGAACCAAAGCTCTGGTCTTGGAGCTGCTGGCCGCTGTGTGTCTGGTCAGAGGAGGACATGAGATCATCCTCGCTGCTTTTGACCATTTTAAAGAGGTAAACGACCATATTATCTTGTGTAATATTTGCATTATGTATCTCATAAAAACATTTATTTATACTTTGTAGAATTCTAATGTCTTTTTGTCCCTTAAAACAAAAAGAAGAACCCAAAAATCACTGTATTGTCTGTGTTACTGGTAAATTACAATTTCTGCTTGCGTGTGTTCAGGTCTGCTCAGAATCCCAAAGGTTTGAGAAATTGATGGAACACTTTAAAAACGAAGACAACAATATTGATTTCATGGTGGGTCTATATTACCGAGTTCTTCCCCTCTCCTCCGGAGTGCCTTTTGAACAGACATTCTCTCAATGATGGTGAAATCTACTGGTCACGTCTCATCTTCTCTCTGTTTTGCGACTCAGGTGGCGTGTATGCAGTTTATCAATATTGTGGTGCACTCAGTAGAGGACATGAACTTCAGAGTTCATCTGCAGTATGACTTTACCAAGCTCGCTTTAGATGACTATCTAGAGGTATGAGAGAAGAAAATGTCTTTGCTGCATCTTTGCTCTTCATTCTCACTTGAAAAACTGATGTCTGTTGTCTTTGGTGTACGTGTGTGTGTTGTACAGAGGCTGAAACACACTGAGAGTGATAAACTCAAAGTCCAGATTCAGGCGTACTTGGATAACCTGTTTGATGTCGGGACGCTTCTTGAGGATGCAGAGACCAAAAACGCTGCACTGGAACGTGTGGAAGAACTGGAGGAGAGTCTGTCACATGTGAGATTGCACTACCTTCTCATTTTTTCAAGATCATTCGAATCACATGATATCTGTATGTCCTTTCTCATCTGTTACATCTTTTTGTCTATTTCTCATGTTAACAGATGAACGATAAACTCTTGGAAACAGAGAATGAGGCTATGTCTAAACTCGTTGAGCTTGAGAAGCAGTTGATGCAGAAGAACAAAGAGCTGGATGCCGTACGGGTCAGTTCGCTGGTCATGACGATAGATATTAAAACATTATAATTTTTTTTTTCACAACGTGAAGCTGTGAATGTGAAGCTTGCCTTAAGATTTCCTTTTATACTATTTTATACTATGTTATTTAAAAACTGCAATCTGTAACTTAAATTGGTTAAAAATAAACAAAAGAAACATCAGATATCAGAGCAAGTACACAAAAAACAGTGTTCAAAACTGTCTCCTTATCTTATGGCGGTTCACAAGTAGTCTGTAAGTTTATAATAATAAATATTTTGATTTGTAGAGGTATGATTTTGTAGGAAATGTTTTATATCACCAAAATCCCTTTAGTAAAGTCGGCGGACATGTTTGCAAAAACTGATATCTCTGCAATTGTTGGTTAAAATCACAATTAAATAATATATTTCCAACAATATAACCTGATATTAACTGTGCCACAAGGTTTGTTCTTAAGTTTAAATTTGTCCCTTTTTACAGACACTTCAGCTACTGTGCAATAGAAAGTCAAACGTTATAGATTACAGCTTTAAAGAACTGTAAAACTGTTTTTCATGGTAGATTAATCACTTGCATAACATGTACATATATTATGATCTCTGTGTACAGGCGGTGTACCGGGACACCAGCTCTCAGGTTCACACGCTCCGGCGGATTGTTCGAGAGAAAGACGAGGCCATTCAGAAGCAGTCCACACTGGAGAAGAAACTTCATGAGCTGGAGCGCCGTGGCAGTCTTCAGATCCAGGTGAGGGGTGAGGGAGACGGGGAAGGAGACGTGTCTCCGTTGCCGTCGCCTCCCCAGCCCATGGCTCTGTCTCCCTGCCCCGACGCTCTGGCTGGAGCCTGCGCCGGTGCTTCATACAGCTCTGGCACTGCTTCTCAGACTGGCACTCTTCGGGCAATGACCACGCCTCCTCCTCCGCCCCCTCCACCGCCACCAATAGAAGGTTCCTCTGGTGAGTAAGATTTTCAAGAAATTTGAAAGCAGGACAAACTGGATACAGTCAAAAGTTAATACCTCTCTCTCCAACTTCTGTAGTTCCAAACGGACCTTCGACGTCTCTTGCGCCACCTCCTCCTCCGCCTCCCCCACCTCCCCCTCCTCCTCCCGGTCAATCTATTGAGATCTCTGCTCCCTTACCCCCACCTCCCCCTCCATGTGCTCCTCCCCTCCCTGGCAGCGGCACGCCCACTGTCATATTCAACTCGGGCTTAACAGGTACGTGTGGGAGTTTGCAAGGGTTTCGATGCGGATGTGTTACTTTGTATGATGCAGAAATTATTTCTTATTTTTGTTGCACACTTTTTAGATGTTAGAAACATTTTCTGCTTTCTCTTTCTGCTTTTATAACTCTGTAAACATTTGTTTTTATCTACTCCCTTTCTTTCCTGCCCACAAAGATGGACCAATCAAACTCTTCTGTAGGTTTTCTGATACTTCTCATGACTCTTATTTACATACATGTCATGATTTAATCACATTGTATGTTGTGTGTCTGTGCGTGAATATATTATTTTTAACATCATTGATTAGTTGTCACACTGTTCTCCCTTTACAGCTGTAAAAATTAAAAAGCCAATCAAAACCAAGTTCAGAATGCCGGTTTTCAATTGGGTGGCTCTGAAACCCAATCAGATCAACGGAACGGTCTTCAATGAAATTGATGATGAGAGAATCCTGGAGGTATTTACATACAACAGTGTAAAATATGTAATATATATTTGTTGCACCACCACTGCTTTTTGGTTTTAATCCTGCTACATATTAAAATTTTGCCACAAGGTGTTTATTCTTCGGTTTTCTTTTAGCTTTACATTTTTTGCAATTATAACTGTGGGTTTTGAGATACTATAAGCTAAGGCAAATGCAAATGCATGGACTTAGGCCACATATTCATGACATTTACCACTAAAACAGGAACAGTTTTGGCAGTTATTTCACATGACAATGGTGTTTTGGAGGCCTTTAGAAAATTCATAGGGTCGATTTTAATTTTGTTACTTGAACACTGTTTTCAAACTTTAATAGAAGACTTTTGATTTGTAGGATCTGAATGTGGATGAGTTTGAAGAAATGTTCAAGACCAAAGCCCAGGGTCCTTCCGTTGACATGACGATGCAAAAGCAGAAGGCTCCTCAGAAGGGTCCCAATAAAGTGTCACTACTGGAGGCCAACAGGTCCAAAAACCTCGCCATCACTCTCCGCAAGGCGGGAAAGAGCCCAGAGGAGATCTGCAAAGCAATCCAGACGTAAGTTATGAAAGAATCGTTGTTCTCCTTACAGTCAACTATTTGTAGTCCTATTCCTCCGACAGTTCCAAGGAACCACTCTGAATTTCTCTGTTCACTTTAGGTTCGACCTCCGTACGGTGCCGGTGGATTTCGTGGAGTGTTTGATGCGTTTCATGCCCACCGAGAGCGAGGTCAAGGTGCTCCGTCAGTATGAACGGGAACGACGGCCGTTGGACGGCCTCACCGTTGAGGATCGCTTTATGATGCTCTTCAGCAAGATCGAGACTGCCGCAACGGATGACCATCATGGCCTTCATGGGCAACTTCACTGATAGCTTGCAGATGCTCACGCCGGTAGGTTGGGTGGATAATACTGGAACAAAAAGCCAAATAGCTCTGTTACAAAATGTGGTGAGGTGTTTTGCCAACAATGATCAAATAGCTCACACACGTCTTCATTTGTGCTTTTATTTGTGTGTTTATTTCCAGCAACTTCATGCCATCATAGCTGCATCTGTATCCATCAAATCATCACAGAAATTGAAGAAAATCCTTGAGGTAAGACACACTAACTTAAACATCAGTCTCTTTATAGTCTTCCTAGTAATTAATCTTTGCCTTCATGTGATGTCTCTCATCTCAGATCATTTTGGCGCTGGGGAACTACATGAACAGCAGTAAAAGAGGAGCTGTTTATGGCTTTAAGCTTCAGAGCTTGGATCTGGTAAATGATCAGTTCTACTAACGCTGAGTTTCAAAAACAACTTTAATCCTTTTTCGGATTCATTTTTCAGTTCTATATTATGTAACTTGTAACATGTTTCATGCTCTTAGCTGTTGGAGACTAAGTCCACAGACAGGAAGCAGACACTTTTGCACTACATAGCCAATGTGGTTAAAGAGAAATATCCAGTTGTGTGCGTTTTCTACAATGAACTACATTACGTCGAGAAAGCTGCTGCAGGTAAGTCACCTTTGACCCTTTAAAATATATTTGGCTTATTGTAATAAAACGTTTGTTCTCACATTAACGAAATGTTTTTTAGAAATACATATTAAGGTTCTTTATCAGTCCTGATCAGCACTAGATCTCATTGATCTGTTATTGCAGTGTCTCTGGATAATGTCCTAATGGATGTCAAGGAGCTACAGAGGGGAATGGATCTCACCAAACGAGAGTACAGCATGCATGGACACAACTCTCTGCTTAAAGATTTCATTCATCATAATGAGGCCAGGCTGAAGAAACTTCTGGATGATGCTCGGATCGCACAGGTAGGCAGAAGAAAAACTTTTTACCCAGCCGTCCAATCACAGTGCAGGAGGGGCGGGACAAACACCACACCGACCAATCGGCACATCTAAATGACTGTATTTCTGTGTACAATGACTAAAAAACAATGCAGAATTAATATTTCTGTCTCTGAGTATCTGTCGGTGTACCAGATAATGACTACCAATATTAATATTTGTTGATAAAACAACTACCACACTACTTTTTTGCGGATTTTCTGCATTATAGCAACCAAAGTCTTCAAAATCTTGCGTAGAACAACCCTGGAAATTCATTACAACTGCAATATTGTGACTTTTGCCTTATACTAGTTTTTAAAATAGGTTTTTTGGATTGTAGGTTTTCTCTGTCTTCTTCTTCTCTACATGTAATTGAAGGGGCGATCCCTAAACTACCCGCATTACTGTGTAATTCATTAAACAGATTGACCTAAATAAATTGTGATGACATGTGACTTCCATATAATTACAGGATGCCTTTGACGATGCTGTCAAGTTCTTTGGGGAAAGCGCCAAGACCATGCCACCCTCAGTATTCTTCCCCGTGTTTGTTCGCTTCATCAAGGCTTATAGGGTGAGACTCTTGTCAGTGAACCGTTGAGAGACCCCACATTTCCCACATCTAATTTGTCTGCTTTTATTCCCAGCAAGCGGATGAGGAGAACGAGCAGAGGAAGAGACAGGAGCAGCTGATGATGGAAAAACTTCTGGAACAGGAGGCCATGATGGAGGAACATGAAAATCAACAGGTATCATGTTGAGGAAGTCAAAGTAGACTCTGTAGTTAAATGCAGAAATTGTATTTGTTGCAATGCATTATGGGATATAAGTAATTAAGGTCTAATGTTGTTTTAAGTTAATAAACAATTTTATACCTGGATATTTTGTCTAATTCTTTTACCTCTTTTTGTGTTCCTCTTCAACACAAACACCAGTCACCATCTCACAAGGGCAAGCGACAAGGGCAGCAGGAGCTGATTGCCGAGTTACGGAAGAGGCAGGGTAAAGACAGCCGCCACGTCTACGAAGGCAAAGATGGGGCCATTGAGGATATCATCACGGGTAAGAAGGCGACCGGACTCCAAACATTAACTCAATTTTTCGAAGTGTGTTTTGTTGCTGTTGCAATAGTACCGGTAGATGTCATGTAGTTAGTAGTCGGAATTTAGAGGCTGATTCTATGCTTGAAGAGCTTCTAGCTTGGTGTTTCTGTGTTGTGATTGGCTATTATTTTGCTGCAGTGCTGAAGACCGTCCCCTTTACCGCACGATCAGCCAAACGTGGCTCGCGGTTCTTCTGTGACCCCGCCCTCTCCGAGGACTTCCATTATTAAACTAAATTCTCTCCCCTCAGAAAGGTGCTTTTTTATGTCCGCCTCTTCACTTGTCTCCTGGTCATCCCATTCCTGTCTTTAATTACTTCCTCTTTTGTTCACACTTTAACTGCATAACGGCGTTAAACACTGTATTGAAAAGCATGTCTTCCTTTCACTTCTTTTATTCTGCATGACACTTAAGTTGAGTGTACTTTACTTATTTATTTACTATTCACAACTATTCTTTTATTTACTTTTTCCTTCATGGTCTGTTTTTACTGCACACAATTTAATCCTGTTCAGAAAATTCCTGCTCATTGTGTAGTCTCCGTTACATTTCTGACCCCGTCTGAGAAATCTAAGCTTAAGTTTTTTATAACACTGAAATTAATGATTTTATTGACACCATGTTTTATTATTTTGCACAAACAATAGCTTCCTTTAGCACTGATTTGAATTTTTGACTGAGACAGTATTAAAAATATAAAGGTTATATTTTCACAGAATACACATTATATAGAAGGGTTTTATATACAAAACAGCAATATCACAGACCAGGTCACCTTTATGTCCTCAAACCAACATTTCATAAAGACCTAAACTCTAAAACTAACCAAATTTCCACACTACTCCGTCTTATGCCCATCTCTGGCCCAACTCATCCATCTCTAGACTAGGTGTGTTTACTGTCTAACCATTTACCGATTTGTCTTCAGACCTGCGCAGTCAACCCTTCCGACGGGCCGACGCCTTAAGGAGGAGTGCGAGGAGGAACTTTGAGGGTCAGCACCTTCAGCTGCTCAACGTGGAGATCACAACCTGTTAAGCAAGCTTGATCAGCCTTTGAGGACAGAGGCTGGGCCAGTTCCATCAATGCCATTTAGACAAAGAAAAACAAGCACACAACATATTTATTACGTCTCTGTTTGGACTATGGAATGGATGGGTAAATGTTTTGCTAAGAGACATTCAACATTTCTTGCCTGAAGTATTACGTCTGGGATCTGGATATAACAGACTGAAGTGTTTTTGATAATTCATGTCAATGCACTGTAAAGTAAGGTATGATGATACAGTCTTTTCGTTCAGCTTTGAGAAACTGCATTTTAAATACAAGAAAGGACCAGATACGTGAAGAGCAGAAATGACAGATGGACTCCTTGGATTGGCCCAGCCCATAATTTGATACAGTGTTTGCTGATGTAGGGTACGAACTCCAAGCTGAGCAGCTTTTTTAGAGGGACTTTGGATTTACAAGATGCACTTTTTTCTTTTTTTTTAAACATTGAACTTGGATCATTTTAAAAACTGAACTTTGTCTTAAAAAATAACTGGATGAGAGGAAGGTTCAAACATGAGCTGGACTTGATACCGTTGTGCGGTTGAGGACATCTCCTCTTTGTTGACCGAACCGTCCATGAAATGTTGCGATTAACTGTTTACTAATTAGTGTTCACAACCAGTGTGACATTGTATGTATGGTGCATTTCATTTTAAACTCATTTTCTCTGGTTTTATCTCATGTGACAATTGTGAGCTGTGGAAAAAAAGAGTTTGCCGTTTTTTTAAAGACATTTCATTGGACAAAAAAGTCTTTTTTTTAAATGTACAGATATTTTGCTACAAAATTGAGCCTCTTATTTTTTACATTGTTCATTCATTGTGGTGCTGTACATATTGTTAAAACAAACCGACATCTCTTGCGAAGTCACTGAAATGTTATTAACTTTTATGTTGTTTAGTATGACAGTATTATTTAATTAGATGGTGAAGACAGTGAATCAACTTAATCTGTGACCTGAATTGCTCTCATCACTATTGTTGCATATGGTAAATGTCTGTGGTTGCACGTAACACTTGAAAGCTTGAACAGACACTAGTGGCACATATAACTTTTTTGTATTTGATCTCTTAAACTGGAATCGATGGTTGTGTGCAAATAAACAAAGACACCAGCACCATTAAAACAATTCTTTTGCTGTGGTTGGTGTTATTTTTTTCACTTGCATTTTTAACTAGACTGATAAATTGATCAAAATAATTCACAGCACAATTGTGATGCCGTCTGTGAAATCCAGGCTAAACTCTTATGGCTAGACAAGCCATAAATATGACAAAAATAGATAATGTGTGTTTATTGCTTTAAATGAATAATTATTTATTATATTTTCAGATACAGTACCCAAATTTGCATATGATACTGAAATGAATTGTTTTATATACAGAAATTATTGATTTTTAATTTTTGCACAAAACAAAACTGGAGATTGGCTTTCTAAAGATTGATATCAGTCTTTAAAATTGTCATCTTCAATTAATATTGAAGATATAAAGGTTGAATTAGAAAAGGAGGTTCTTTACATTGTTGAATGATTTTATGTAGGAAAAAAACGTAAAACAATTACATTTTAATTTTTTGACATCGTTTTCCTTTTTTCCTCTTACAGGTTACTTGGTACTTTCTATTCAACTACAGGTTACATTTTTACAATTTCTATGGCATGGACGGAGGTAACACAATACTGCCACAAGGTGACAGCAAATCCTTACGTGCCAGGACCTTTCCTTTTTGCCAGGATCTTTCTTTTTTTGCCAGGATCCTTCTTTTAGTAAGTGTTTCTAGCACAGGATGGATTTACATCGTTTTAATTAGAGTTGGCATTTTCTTTAAAGAACCCTAAATTATATAATAATTTAAGTAATTGCATAATATACACTTTAAATAACCAGCTCATTCAATGCATGTCAAAACTGAACAAGTTATGCAAAAACATGACTGTGATCTTCGATATGGATGCAAACATTACACAAAATTACGTTAACAAACTTCCATTTGTTTTAGATGGCTTTTAAAATATTTATTTATAAATGTTGCTATATTCATTCCTAACCACAAAATGACGGCACCACAAAAAAAATCATCAGGATTCTTTCAAAGCCCAGGCTAATACTGATTTAAATGGATACGTGCTATTTATAGAATCCAAAATGAGAAGCATGTAATTTTCATCGACTTCAATGCAACAGTTCGTCTAGTCTCGGCGTATCTTGTCTTCTAGACATTACACAAGGTTGGTTACAGTCCATGCAGCAAAACTAAAGAGGAGAAAGATGAAGGATGACAGCTCCACACGCTACGGAGAACATGTGCAGATCACTGACACTGTCAGAGGCTTTACGAGTGCTGCTGTGTTCCATTAAAGAGCTGTAAAAACCTAAATGAATGCAATAAATAAGTACTTGGAGAAAACAAAGGTTACTAAAACATTTAAATAACTGCACTAGACGTGCTCACCGATCAAATTATGCCCTGAGACAATACATAAATCTCAGTGACGGCCTGCTTTCAGTCTTCATCAAATCAAACTTTTTCTAGAAATTAAAAGACTTTTTAATATAAAAAAATCGCTTCTAGCAGTTTATATAGTTTGACAACTTTCAACCAATCGTCGCGTCGAATTGCGTGAGGAACCGATTACCATTGGATAATGCGGTTACAGGAGGCGGTGCTTCACAAAAAGGAAGCTCAAACCGCGATGTTTTGAAACTTTACAGTTTGACTTTTTTAATAAATACACGTTCACTTTAGACAAATTCCCACCAAATGTATTCATTCGTTGTTGGACATTACATACAATTACTTAACATTCATTTTAAATACCCAGTATAAATAGTAAATAATAATATGATAACGTCATGAAAAAGTTACCAAACCTAGCGTGCTAACTAACTAGCCAGTTTCCCGTGTTGTCTAGGAAACGGAAACGGACTACACTGTCGTAAAACGCAGGATGTGACTCACTAGCCAACAATTCCAAGTTTAGAAAGTTTTGTCTTAGCCAGAATGTTACGGTCTGCCAGAAAAACAGACCAGTCTTTAGACATATATTCTGACGACGATGATAATAGTGTATTAACAGAAAGAAGAAACTCATTTGGGAGTTCAAATGCAGCTGTAGACGAGAACGGCGCGGACCGCAGGGCAGCGCCTGCACGACAGCGGTACTGGAGAGACACACACCTGTGGCCCGCTCGCGTAGTCTCTGTGCTGTGCAGCATTGTCGTTGTCTCATTTATTGCTGTACTTGTCTCTTTTTTGTACATCGTATTAAAGGGTAAGCACGTCAATACGTTTACTTAAAAAGCTTCTCTATTGTTTCTTAGTTGTGTAATACCTTATGGAGTGCATTGTCATGTACTGTATGCATATTTTGTTTCATAATTCTGTGATAAATAGATTTAAGAGCAGAAAGAATAACTACTGAAGATGGATCAGAAGTGAGACTCTTAGGTTGGTCCTGATTTATTCCTAACGTGTGTTTTATATAGTAGCAACCTGATGTTTTATTTATGTTGTACAACGTATGACTTTTACTTGCAGGGTTTTGGAGTATTTTGGTCCTGTCTTCTGTTGCTGGAGTTCTGTGTTGCAGTTTCTCATGGACTCTAACCTACTTCGACTCATTTGAGCCCGGGATGTTTCCTCCAACCCCTCTTTCTTCGGCCAGACTCAAGTGAGCCCATTTTATCTTATTGTAAAACGTATAAACGTCATATCATATTCCTCCAAGCTCAGTTTATGTATAGAGTAGACATATTTTTTTTGTAAATGCTTTAGTACTCATTATGTGGACAGTTTGCAAACAAGATGATCTTGGGCGTTCTATTTTCCCTACATCAATATTAAATGTATTATTTTTAATCAATATGACTGCATATGGGAAAAGTCTCGTATACTAAACTATGTAACTGATATCATCAGCTGAATCATTTTCAGTCATTTATAGCCTCTAAATTTGTATGAGGGCATAAAAATGCAATGCAATAAAACAATAATTAGTTAAATCGAATCATTTAGATGTCTGTCACAGACATGGTTACTGGTCCTTTGCGTTTGGTTCAGCATCAGGTAGAAAGATGAAAATGAACATGCAATTTTTTTTACTTTATGGCTGAAATAAGCATTTAGAATATTTGCTCTTACTCTTGGATTTATTCTCATGATTGGACATTCCCTGCAACTGATCTGAAACCATTTGTTTTACAAGAAACCATCACATAGAAATGCTGTCTATTAAGTCTTGGACTGTCTTTCAGCTGCAGAAAAGGATTGATTAGTTCTTTCCAGTGTCACAAAAACTAATCATTTGCAAAGAGCTTTTGTTTGTTGTGATTCAAGAAAAATCTTTTTATTTCTTTTTATTAATCTGTTTTTATTTTCTAAAACAATCCGAGGATATTTTCATTATTTTAATGAAAGTTTACATGTGCTTGCACTTGCCTGAGCAGCTCAATATCCAAGTATACGTGATCAATGCATTTATTCCAGACTCACCCATCATCATGTGGTTCATTTTCCTCTGAAACACCTTCGACAATCATTCTTATGAACACTGTTAATTTATCTAAACGCTTCATGACATTGATTTATGACTGTCTGTACAAGTGTCTCCATTTCCACTGGCTTAGCAGTGTGTAATACCCTGGGAGAGTAGAGGAGTTAAAAGAACATGTTATCAAAGCTGTTCCTCTATTCTAAGGTTATTCACCCATTTTCCTATTTTGTTTTTAGCTGTCAGTGCTCAAGCAGCTTGTCAGCTGGTAAAATAGAAAATTGTTCCCATCTCTTTGCGCTAGTTCAGCTCGGCCAGGCGAGAGCGCGAGCTCGGAGGAGAACAGAAAAGCAATTTTCCTGTAATTGGTTTTCATCTTCAGACCTGAATACTAGCACCAAGCGGAACATTCAAAACTGCCCCAGAATTGGTCCGCAGGGATTTTGTGCAGCTTCAAGCCCCATCAAATATGTCTAAATGTCCCTGTACCCCAGCTGCTAATGTTTTGACAGAAGGGAAAACTTTCCTCAACTTTTTTTATTGTTATTTGAGCTGTCTGCTCTCAGATAGCCATATCTATACATTATTCTACAATAATTTCAATCAAAATACGAAAATTTTATCATCCATCCTGGGAAGCTTTTTATATAAATTTTTATATAAATTATATTTTTGTCAACAAAGTAGTTTTTAAACATTGAAATATACATTGTCCAATTAAAGGATTTTTAAGATCATGAGAAACATATATATATATATATATATAGGTTATTTCTATTGTCTTGACACATTTCTGTTATTCATGGCACTGAAACTAACTAACATTGACAAGCTTTCTGCTGTTGTACAAAAAAGTTGTTCAGTTCACTTTTTTTTACTACTTTGTACTCAAAAGCCTGTCCTGAACCCACACAATTGAGCAACCTGGCATAGAAGTAACAGAGCTATCATTTAACCACCACCTAAATTGTTTTTCATCTCTATGGTGACTGAGTAAACTAAATGACGCTGTGGTAAAATAATGAGTGTCGTGCAGGAAGATGTTGCCGTGACAACATTAGTCA
This sequence comes from Beaufortia kweichowensis, assembly GCA_019155185.1. NCBI lineage: Eukaryota > Metazoa > Chordata > Actinopteri > Cypriniformes > Gastromyzontidae > Beaufortia > Beaufortia kweichowensis. The sequence goes on from CM032798.1 coordinate 15,233,768, forward strand.
CACTCCCTTAGCGGTTTCAGTGACAACCCACTGCATTAATGAAGGATGTGTTGTGAAGGTGTAAGCCACCTCGTGAGCCTATCAGACCAAGACATTCTGTTGACATTTATTACTAGGAGCTTTGTGTACCCAAAGTAGGAGGGGCTGCACATGCACAGCGGAAAGGCCGCGGTGGGCCTTATGATGGAGTTATTTAGTGTTAGCAATAAAGATGATACAGTGAATCACAATGTATAAAAAGGAACTGCTTGCCGAGTTACTTGAGACAGCAGTTGACATTTAACTGTTAAAACATGTTAGCATCATGTTAAAATTTGTTAGCATTTTGTTAAAACATGTTAGCATGATGCTTAAAAATGTTAGCATGATGCTTAAAAATGTTAGCATCATGTTAAAACTTGCTAGCATCATGTTCAAACATGTTAGCATCATGTTAAAATGTGCTACAATCATGTTAAAACGTGTTAGTGTCATGTTAAAAAGTGTTAGCATCATGCTAAAACGTGTTAGTGTCATGTTAAAAAGTGTTAGCATCATGCTAAAACATGTCAGCATCATCTTAAACGTGTTAACATCATAATTAATTGTGCTAGCATGTTGCTAAAACTTGTTATTATCATTGAAATATTGTAGATATAATTTAAGAAGCTATTACTTAATACATACTGGATCTTTTATTGCATTATTTACCAAGTTATCATATTTTTACTTATGTCATGCAGCCCTACTAGATGGATGGATGGATGGATGGATGGATGGATGCATCCTAAATATATCTTCTGTGACTTAATTTTCCCTCCCAATTTCAAGATGATATATCTCAAACTGTATACTGTAAGACAGGCTCTCCCTAAGAATCCAGCTAAAACATATCTCCCCTGCTCGAGTTTGAAAATGAGTTTAAGCTGTGCTTCACTTTATGAATCCATAACCCCGCTCCTGATTGGCTGTTTGGGAGGAACATTATTGATTGTGTCTGGAGGCTTGCCGATAAAACCCAGGGTCACTTCATCACAGTACAAGTTGGTTATCTAATCGCGCAGTGGTGCTCAGACGATGCCTGTTTTGAACCTAACTTACACAGCCAGTTCAGATCGCAAACAGGCTATTGACCAGGCAGCATCCGCATGGAGCGGTATTGACTGACCCCTGCCATAACTTCACAGAACTGTGACGGGGTCCGCTTGTTCCTTCACGCTTGCATAGCTTCGTTTCACCACAACAAAACAGCGGTGGTAGACACACATCCTCTTCTACAAGCCTTCTCTTGATGCCAGGTTGCATTGTGCCGCTCGAACAATTATACTCCTGCTCTTTTATCCTCGAACGACTTGTGCGCTGATAGAAGCTTTTCAACTTTTTCTTTCGTTTCCCAGAGCAGATATGCGCACACACACATTATCATAATGCAGCCATCACTTTGTTTCCATAGAAACTAAAGCTTTCAGTCAGTGGGTACATATGGTCACAGTCAGTTGTTTGCGGCTGTCTTCAGTAGATAAGCTTTTACTTTATCTGCTTCCGTTGTAGGTGGGGTTCAGGAAGTTTACGCCACAAAATTGATTCACTGAATTAACTGGCTAATAGTATTTAGTTTAGTCTCTTTCAGTGCTTTGAGTTTGTAGTCGCGTCATTTCTTGATTAGATCTCATGACGGTAAATTATCTGAATGGATGACTTTAATTATAATCTGTTCCCAAAGCCTTTTTCTTACAGATACATGGGGAAATGCAAGCTTTCTAATGTTCTGTATCAGGGCCACTGTCTGTCTAAAGTGTCATTAATGTGAGCGTTATTGCTTTTAGATAAATTAAACTAAGTTTCCTTGCTTTGGGAAAAGAGGTTTTAACAGACACGAACTGATACAGCCATATCTGAGCATGTGATGTTCTGGTTAGGACACATCTGCTACAGTTACAATAAGACAGAATATGCTTGATGTCATGGTCATCGTTATGAAAATGTGTCAAAAATGTGTCAAAAATTTATTTTTGACCTTTCCATCAGTATATATTTTGTCGTGATTAGATTAGAATGAAATGGTGAAATATTAAACTAAAAATGGTGAAAAAGTGTTCCACCTGTGGAACGATGACAGGTAACAGGTTAAACATTATACAGTCTCATGGCTTTGTGACAGATCTAAGATGATAGACAACTGTTAAACCTGCTACTCTAAAGGTAATTTAGTACTGTAAATAATCCATTACAAAGGACTCATGGGTAACATTGGACATCTGGATGACTCATAATGGGATTTTTATGGGCATCTACACTTTAGTAGAGCAGAATAATGACCAACTGATAAGATCAATACACTAGTCTGTGTTCTATACATGTAATCGGTTTTGTTTGTTGTGCTTTTAAATCTCATGCATTGCAGTCACACAACTCCAGTAAAAGACTGATTGAGTGCTAAAGCGGCAGTACATCATGCAGCAGATGCTGGGAGTATTGTGTAGAGTAATGCCATTTGATTGTGTGTGTTTTGCAGGCAAGTAACCGGACACTCTTTCCATATGGGCTACAGCATGGCTATACTCAACGGCATAGTGGCTGCGCTTACTCTTATATGGTATCTTACTTGATGCCAGACACCTAAATGCCTCAACTGACTTCATCTTACGTCAACATGGAACAATCTAAAGAAGCTACAGAACGATCTAAAAACATAAAATAATAGATTCAGGTACTCAAAAATGTTGTTTGAAGCTCATGTGACTTGATAATTAAATGTTTACGCTGCTATACATTTTTAAATATTGCTATTAAAAAGTTTTTAACCGCAAAAAATTATACAACAGTTGATCACACATTTACGTCTTGCTTACTTTTGTATAGCTGAAACATTAAAGTGAATTATAATGTATTGCCATTGTACTGAAGCAACCAACTAAATATTCATTTTTTTCACTTTGTGTCCTGATGGAGAAAAAAAAGTCAAATGGGGGCAGAGAATAACAAAATCTTCACTTTTGGGTAAAGTAATGCTTAAAAAATTAGGAAAAAAATCTTGTTCATGTATAAATTTCATACACAAAAGTATTTAGTGAAAGGTTTCTGCCACTTTCATCTGTTTTAATTTTGCTAATTTAAACCAAACGCACAATGATTCCTAATGGATTACATTTTATTGAAATACCATAAACAAAATCAGGGCCTATTTGTTATCCAGTTTTTTGTCTTTTAAAAGGCTTTTGATTTATCATTGCCGTAACAATTTACCATTACAATAGCGGAGCATGACAGTCTGCTTTCTGTTCTTTTGATGTCACACATCACATGTCGTTCGACTGTTTCCAAATAAATTAGATGTGCATTTGAGGACCTCTGCTAAGCAAAGACCAGAGTCCCTTCGGATTTGGGCTTTATTAAAGCTGCAAGTTGCTGCTCTATTGAGCGTTTTAATGGAGGAAATCATTAATACAATAGCTGTTTTGGGGTTGATGGAGAATGGCCTTGTTAAAGCTTTGTGGAGAACCTGGCAGAAGGTCAGAAGTGTATATGTGTGGATTTAATTTATGACTTTAATTATTTGATGCAGACTTTGCCAGCCCATGATTACTTTTTTCTTTTCATTAGATTAGCAGGCCCTGTAGCGACTCATTTTAGCTAATGCACTGGTCTGTCTCGTATATAGAGTATTAATGTACTGCCGTGGGAGTGTGTTTAAATGGACATTAAAGGAATACTTCACCCAAATGTGAAAATTTTCGCATAATCTATTCACCATTATGCCATTCCAGCTGTATATGACTTCTTTGATTCAGTTAAACACAAACTGATAATACATTAAACTGTTTTTTATCTTATTTTATGGGGTTCAAAACAGCAAAGCTTTAAAAAAGCACATACATCCATTATTAAAGTAATCCAAATGACTCCAGTGGGTTATAATGTCTTCTGCAGTGAAACAATATGTTTGTGAAAGAAAACAAATTTGAGCCAAATTAGATATTGGTACATGATTCTGTCTACATGTTACCATATTTGTACTGTTATTAGTTCCATCTACGTCTGGGGTGGCATGAGCAAGAGTAAATTACAAGAGATTTTTCTTGTTTGCTGAAATTATTTTTGTGATTTAAAATGATCCAACTAAAAACCTGTTGCTAATAAAATGTCTGTTTAAGGAACACTGTCCGATTGGCCTTTAGAAACACTCATGTATTGCGGTTGTCATATACAATATCTCATCCTAAAACCACCCGATTTGGAACTTAAGTGGTTTGTTTTTCTGTTTACTGTCATTTAAATAATCAGGGATTGGAACACACTGGACAATTCATTGCTTAACCAAATTGTGGAATGTCATGTCAAATAAATATTTCGAGAAAATATTTTTGCTAAAACAATAAATCTGCAATACAAATAAACAGTTGTTCTACATTGGTGCTTTATTATTCCTTCTCGCAGTGTGTGATTGCCACTGCCATTTCCATTAGGATGGAATAAATGCCTCCAAATAAAAACATAATGTGCTGCAATTCACACAGACATAAAAGCTAATAGAAACTGTTTTGCAGTTTGTGGCTGAGTGCTTATACAGATCTCTGCGGAGGCCTAAGGGCTCAGTGGTTCAGAATACAGAGTTCAGACATTGTGAATGACAGTCAATATGAAAGCATTTGCTATGGAGCCTTTTTACTTGTCACCCCAAGGCTAGTTTTTCCAAAAGGGCAACGAGACATGTAATCATTTTGCGGAATAAAAAATTACGCCCACGGCTCACTGTGTGCCTGACAAAATTGACTCCAAATCCGTCTGATAGTCACAGATGTGAGGGCACAAGAAAAAAACAAAAACATTCTACAAATACAACATGAACTAATAACGGAGCTACTTGACTCATTGTTTGAAGTTCAATTCATAAAGGTGCATTGATGCTTTCTTTAAGCACGGGACTCAGAACTGCTTTGCAATTTGAAATGAGACATACCTGTTTTGTATTTTAATACAAGAAAATGGAAATTATATTTTTTCTTATGTGAGAGTGGGGTAGGAAATGAACATATGTAAATAAGAAAACGTTTTGGTTAAAGTAATTTTTTATGGTCTCACAGTGTCTTCATTTTTAGTGATAAAATAACACTGTAATAAATAAATCAGATGCTTTGGCAAGTTTCAGTCAGCAAATCCATCAAAGCAGTTAATGGGCCAGCTCAGTGTTTGACCTTTTCCTGCTCACTTAGTGCTTTCCATCTGTCTTTCTATGCTCGCTGATCTTGTGACGGTATTAAAACTAACTTCTTCGCAGTCATCTCTGTCATCTCCCGCTATGCGTCATGAACTCCGCCATCACAAAAGTAAACTAAACAGATTTTTTTCAGTAAACAGCAGTCTGGAATCTGCCTGGTTTTGGCTTTGTATCAGATATGATGCTGAACGAAAACAGAGATATTGTGTGTTGCTTGGATACCAGCTAGAATAAGATAAAATATCTGATGTTAGCCTTGGTCCGTCTCCACATGAGAAACTGCGGAACTAAATGTGAATCAGACTAGAGATTCTTGTTCTTGGTGTCATCTTTCTTTTTTTTATTGATTTTTAGACATGTTGGCGGAGTCCAAACCAGTCTAATTATTTATGATTGACCACCTCTTATTATGTACATAGTTTAAAGTGCCAGATAATTATCTAACTATACTTTCTGCAGTATACACTCTGCTTAATTCTGAGTAGTCACTCGTTTGGTAAACTTATGGTGTTTATCATTTGCACAGCTGTTCACCTAATACTGTATGTAACAGAGGGAAAGTATGCCGAAAGTATATAAACACAGCTCTGGACCTAAGCGTCAAGGTAACAGGATGGTCTATACTGCTTAATGGATGTGCGTCATGGCGGTTGTCTGAATGTCATCTCGGTTTACATTATTAGGTGAATTATTGAGTTGTTATAAGACAGTTTAGATGGATTCTTGAAGTTTGTTTTTTATGTTAGGAAATGTTTGAAATCACATCAGGGTTGTGGTTAGTGTGTATTTCATGTGGAAGTTTACAGAGGTGGTGTCTGAATCTATGTTACATTATACAGATGATCTCAGAGATGAACTGAGTGTTTATCTGATTTGGCTGTTTTTGGACAATCATCACTCACCAAAGTCTTAACTTTTAAACATAACTATATTAGGCCATATTACTCTTTCTATAGATTCACTCTCATCTAACTATCTCAAACACAGGCATCTGCAGAAAAAATTTAATAATTATATAGTTATTTTAGACTTGCCACATGGCAGTGCTTTATGTAATTATGATTAGTTCTTTGAAAAAAAGTTGGGTCAGAAGTTTTGAGGTCACATTGACACATGGATATCAGCATTGCATTTATCAGTGGCCAATTTACGTCACTGTAATAGTTCAACTACTTTTTTTATTTAACGTGAATTCACCCATTACCCAACTCTCTAAAACAATATGATACAATAATACACATCAGCTGTGCTGGATACAATAGAAAACATTTTGTAAATTAAAACAAGTAAATAATGTTCCTTGTACCACATACAAATATGCATCCAGCTAAATAAATATTTAGTTAAACCTACAATGTAAAAAGATTTCCTTGAAACTTTTAATCGCAACAGTCTCGATTTAGTCGTGCGTTTTTTAAAACGCATACAATTAAATCTCATCGGTGAGAAAAGCATCAGTTTGTTCAACATGTGAGCAATTAGTCAAATTAATATTCATTATTACTTTTATTAAACAGTCCCATCCATTCAGTATTTCCCATTCTGGAAATATTGTCCACTTACTCGATATTCTTTCGTCATGCATTTTTATCTTTCTCCTAAGGTGAGGTCTTATTTTAATTAAGGAGGCCATTTGTTTAACCCTGGATTGGTCCAAGAAGACCGTCTCTGTAGTAAAAGAACTGTAAATGGCGCAGTCTTTTCTAATCTCTTCGATTCTAAAAACCAACACAGATAGCTTCACCAGACTGCCAGTCTTAAATTTCCAGTGCTTGCGTCCCACCTGCCTGTTATTTGGCCAGGGCATCGTGACCATGAAACTTTTCCGCACTAATAAGGTCCCACGATAACCGCTTCCACGTCCTTTGACGGTCTTCTGTCCGTGACCAGAAAGTTAATCATGCCCTCGGATTTAATGAGCAAATTGCAGCCTAAAAAGAATATGCCGAAAACCACGGTGAGCGCAAGCACGCACATCACCGCGATCTGCACCGTGCGCATGATGAACGCGCTCCGCTCGTCCAGCGCCGCTGACTCGAACCCGCTGTCCGTCACCACAGAGGACAAATTACAGCACGAAAGAAAACTCTCGCTGCTTCTGTTGGAAAACAAACCACTGTCTGTGCCGTTGAAACCAGTTGAATTCATTTTGAATGACTCTCCGGGGTCCTTTGGATAATAAGAGCAGGTGCGCCAAGTTTTCTTCTGTTCTGTAAAGTCACAAGAGCAAAGAAGATCCTGGAAGACTTTGTGGGCAGACATGCAGTAGAGAGATCGGATGTTGTTGGACCTGTTGTGGAGGTTATTAGGGGTTCAGGTTGGTAGAGGACAGGGGTCTGACTCCTTACAACTCACACAATCAAGGATTCAGTGTTGAGCGCTTACTGTCGTTTTTGTTCACATTGCGCCCCCTTTGACACAAGCCGAAAATGATATCGCTGCCCTACCCGCGAAATTAACCTGATAACTGTCACTGCACATATTGACCATACAAATAAAATGCTCTATCCGAACTAAAAAAAAATAAGTTTGAGATATATAAAGTTTTTGAAAATATAAAAAAGTAGTGCATATTGCAAATACTACATATAATTTTTATTAAATACAGCCTGCGCATGACACCTTAAGGTTTTATTTACTTGCATACTAAAATCTCAACCTACTGTTTTAAAACGTGTATAGCAGACCAGATCTAGCTGTCACACTTTTAACACCACTCTTATAAGTTATAATGCCATAGAAGAACCAGTTTTGGCTAAATGGTTCCATAAGTAACCTTATCATCTGCAAAACATTTTTGTTTCAAATTATGTAAAAAGGTTCCTTAGACTATAAAAATGTTAAAGAAATTGTTATTTTAAGAACCTCTGAGTAAATAGTTCTTTTAGGAACAAAATGGTGCTTCATATCATATTACATAAGGAACCTTTTTTATTTTTAGTGTGTATGATACACTGTTTTACATTTTATAAATTAATTTCCAGATTAATTTTACTATAAATTAATTTCCAGTTCCATTCACGCTTCTATCCAAATTTCGTCCACAAAACGATACTAAACATTTCTATCATTGTTTTGTAGAAACAAAAAGTAATCAGAGGGTTATGTTGTCACACAACAATCTATTATATCTAAACAGTACATTTTAAAACACAAGGAAAACCTTAAAAAAATCAAAATTGTAACTATTGCATAACATTACCTATAACACGTGCATAAAATAACACGTAAAATGTAGGAAAGCATGCCAAGTATGACATTTGTGAAAAATACTCTACCTTTATTATGTAGTTGATGCTTGGCTTATGTGTTTGTGTGTGTGTTTGTTTACTTACAGCACATAATGATATTGGAATTTTAGAATACATCTCACACACAGACACAAATCTAATTGTTGAGCCTTTAAAACACGCTTACAAAATCCCTACTAGAGAAAAAAAGCATTTGCTACCCTTGTATTACTGGCCAGATAATTTACAAGCCAGGAGGCACATTTTTATTAAAACAATACAATTTCGAAGAATCTAGTCAATTGACATTCGTTCATAATGGTTTACTGTCATACAGCAGAGGGCAGAGTTGCTCTTTCCAAAATGTGTCTAAATGCCTGGAGAGGTCTGGCAGTTTTTTATGTCATGTGAATATCTAATGCAGACTGTTGTGTAATGTTTTAATTACAGCCATGTTGATTACACACAACCCAGTTCCCACTTTTGACTTAAAAGCTTAACAACCCAATAAATAAATAAAAAAAACATATTAATGCATAATACTGTGAGCTGGGTTTGACTTGATGAAAACTCATAATTAATGAATCTACATAAACCCTATGGAATCTGCCTGGTGTTTGTAAACATGGATATAGAACAGCAGGGTTACCATGGAAATACATGGCAGCAATTTTTCCATTAGGAACCGCCAAGAGGTTGTGCATCGTGGCTGTTAAAGATAATCTTTTTAATATATTTTTGTTACCACTCTCCAAGGTGAAGAAACATGTGCCCCGGAGACGCATTTAACAACTGTCTTTACCTACCTGATATGTCATCCTTTGCTCCTGTAAGTACGTTAATGGTTCATCTAATAATGCTTCAAAATCTCCTGAGCTTTATTATTTTTTATACGTTTAGAGTTAAATGTGTCTTGAACGAGCACTTAACAGCATCAGGCGTATAATACGATCTAAAAGCCACTTTTGTGAAGCAGGCAACGGTGGGAGGAGAAATCGATCATAGAGGGTGCTTAGATCCTCTCTTACCTGGCCTTTTGATTAACAACCCGGTAAACAGGATCTGCGCAATGTAAACACAACCCACTACGCACCACCTGGAGCAGGCCATCACCAAGGGCCTTTGAGCAACATTGGGGGTCCGCTCTCACGTAACCTGTTTTACATGCCCTCTCTGTTCCAAATCACCCTCTCTGTGTGTATATGAATCATCAGACCCATCCAGGAGAGAGAGAAAGAGAGAGAGAGCTGTTGTGCTCTCAGGACATGGTGCTATTCCTGTCTGGGTGTTTCTGAGCACAGTGAAATGTACTCTTCTCAAATGCTTTCACCAAGAGCTTGTTTCTCTCCCTCGGTGGTGGAGGGGGTGGAGGCAATGAGGGAAAAGAGAGAGAGAGAGAGAGAGAGAGGAAGAGTGGGTGGCTATGGGTAGAACAAGCTACAGATGGAAGAGTAGAGATATTTGTCATATGGAGAGATTCAGAAGGTTGAGAGATAACAAGGCAAACGAGGAAAAGCAAACCTAATTCACAGCACAGTGAGAGAAATGAAGCAAAACAAATACCTCACATTTTTATCACTATGTATTTTAAAGGGATAGTTCACCCACAACAAAAAATACAACAAGCATAATGGAATTATGGTGAATAATTATTGGGTGAATTGTCCCGTAACTTAATAACTGTCATCGCATATATTAAGCATACACATGAAAATAAAAAAATAAAACAAATTTATTTTATTTTAATTTATTTTTTATTTTAGGTATTTGTAAAAATAACATTAACTTTTTTTAGTTTATGTTTATTGTTATGAAAATGTGTCAAATATTTATTCTTAAACTTCAGACCTTTCCATTAATATGTAGTTTCGATAGATTTCAACTATGAAATATTAAAGTAAATAGAATTTAGTTCAAATAAACTCAATCTAATGCTAATAATAAAATGTTTTATTCAACACAATCTCACAGGAATTCATACATATTTTACAAGGTGTCTAACTTGTACAATCTCATTCGTAAAGTTTTGCATTGTCCTCAGTGAGGTTAGGGTGGGGTTAGGGATGTGCCTTTTTTCCAATAATTCTGTTTTTTTTTTTTTTTGCTTGATTCACATCGTACACATTCATTTGAATTAGCTACCTTGTAAAATATGTACAAATTCTCGTAAGATCAGGTTGGTTTTATCAATATGTTAAAAAGATATAATGTTAAACTATCATATACCATTTTCACATGACAATATATAGTAGTAGGATTTTATTATTTGTGTATAAATGGAAATCTCAACTTTTTTCAAAAGCTGTGTATTACAATTAGGTAATTAAAAGGCAAGTCATGTTCACAGGTAGGAATTTTGTGAAAAAATTCATGTGAGATCTTTTTGTCACATAATGAGTCTCCCAAGTTATATAACAAAATGCATTTTGAATAACCGGGAGCACTTCTGCTGAAACGTCAAATCTGTGAAACGCTTCTGATTTATTTATTGGACTAGACTGAAGTATAGACGGTTGATATTTATATGTTGGTGCCTTCTTCACACAGCTCTTCCTAAGCACTGGGGACAAGAATGTTTAATGTCAGGGCTTTTAAAGGCCATCACTTTAAAGAACTCTGCCATCTAGTGATTATCACATGAGAGGAATAGCTGTTACTGATTGGACCTTCCCAACCTGTCATTAGCTCCCCGCTGTGCTGATGAATCTATTTAGTAAACAAATAGGCATTTTCTTGTCAAGAGTCAAAGAGGGCAAGAGGGCGTTTTAGTTACTCTGCCAGTGGTGGTAAAAGTTCTCTCACGTTATTACAACCATAATGTGTCGTTCTCACCAGTGACATCATTAGAAGCTGTCTGGGCATGTTTCGTCACATTTCATTATGCTTCATCAGTCCTATTCCAGCGCTATAATTATTTCTGTGGGTCATTTAGATGTTCCGGAGACGAGCGAGAACATCTTGAGAAAAACCTTTTTTGATCATGAAGCAATTGCAGTAAATTTTTGACAGCTGCTAAAGTACATGCTGTTGATTTTTGCATGTGTGCCAGAATGTCCTTGGTGCAGACACCCTTAAGCCTGTTCTACAAACTGAGCATCCTAATAGTGCTTCTGTGTAAAATAAAAAATATATATATTAAAACTGACTTAAATAACCAAAGACTTTATTTTTCTCAACCTTAGGCTCATGCTGTACTTGCTTCTGTCTTTGCTTTTAAAATAGCACTCACACACAAATGGACACGGTGAATGTGTGAATGTGAAGCCTATTATAGCATATATGGTAATAAAGATCAGAAGTGATGTGGAAGAGAAAGAGAGAGAGAGAGACAGAGAGAGAGACAGAAATATCCAATAGCTCTCTGTCACAGTCCAATAGTGGATAGTACTGACACTTACAGAGCAAAAGAGTCAGTCCATTACGGTCAGGGAGCGATTTACATGTTTCTAAAATAACACACTAATAGAGCCTTTATCTTCTAGCACCATGCCTGGCTTGAAATGGGAACAGATGGAGAACCTCAAAAAAGGACAAATGGATGCCAAAGATATTTGAGAGGGAGGTAGTGAGTGCATTAAGTGAGTGCAAAAACATGACGTTTAATACTGGGTCATAAATTAGCTGTCTGCTTTTAGAGGTTTATTAAATAAGAAGTGCATTTAGTCAAAAAGAGAGCGTGTTCTCTCTTCCTCCATCTGACACCGATGTGGCAGTATATTAATAACAAATTTTGACACATAAAAGACCTCATATATTACAAACTGGACATGGAATTATTTTCTGATAAATTGCGTATTGGTGGTAAACGCGCATCTTTGTATTTGTAGCGCTGCTCAGAGAGAGAGAGAGAGAGAGAGAGAGAGAGAGAGAGAGAGAGAGAGATATTACAAGCGCAGCAAAAAAGAGGTATCCAACACAAGAACACGTGTTCATTCCACCCCCACCTCCCAGCTCCACCACCCTCTCCGAGAAGTTTCTCTTATTTGTCGGGCTGGAGATGGAGTTTGAGAGCAGGAGGCGCGCAGTGCGCAGAAACCGAGAACAGTGAGAGACGAGCCGAAGCGCGTAAAAGATCGCAGCTGCGAGAAACGGCTGTGAGTTAAAACTTGGATAGGATCATCTGGGCGTCAACCAACGAGGGTCTTATCAATTTGCTGTGATACACCTGGGGAAACAGAAGGAGTGGATTAAGGTGAAGGTGGGTGCCAACGCACAAGTGCTACACTGCGCCAATCTTAGATTACACATTACTCAGATCCATATTTTCCACATTTTACATCGTTGGCTGACTGAGTCTTGTTTAGTTATGTGGATTCGGAGAGGAGATCTGCATCGTTCCGTCCCAACAGAAGCCCGCTGTTACTAAGTGGCGCGCGCAGAGGCGCGAAACTCCTGCGGTAAGACTGCAAAGCCTGTTCCACAATTGTGACTTTTTAAATGGTCTGCTCAGAAATGCGAGAGACTTGTACACCCGAAGTGTAAAGATCATTTTGTAAGGAACAAGCGCAGCAAACGTTCTCAGATATTTGGAATAACTTTAGCGGCGAATGATGTCGGCGTTGCGCAAGAAATTTGGGGACGATTATCAAGTGGTGACCACCTCGTCCAGCGGCGGCGGGTTCAATCAGTCTGCTCCCGAGAAGAAAAGGAAACGTCAGCGCTTTGTGGACAAGAACGGACGATGTAACGTCCAGCACGGGAACCTGGGAGGCGAGACCAGCCGGTACCTGTCGGACCTGTTTACCACGCTCGTGGACCTCAAATGGCGCTGGAATTTATTCATCTTCATCCTTACCTACACGGTGGCTTGGCTCTTCATGGCATCAATGTGGTGGGTCATCGCCTTTATACGCGGAGACCTTTACAGGGCCCACGATGATAAGTACACACCTTGCGTGGCCAACGTGTACAACTTTCCTTCAGCTTTTCTGTTCTTCATCGAGACCGAGGCCACTATTGGCTACGGTTACCGATACATTACAGATAAATGTCCGGAGGGCATCATTCTGTTCCTCTTCCAGTCCATCCTGGGGTCTATAGTGGACGCTTTTCTCATTGGTTGCATGTTCATCAAGATGTCCCAGCCGAAGAAACGGGCGGAGACGCTGATGTTCAGCGAGCACGCAGCTATTTCCATGCGTGACGGCAAACTGACCCTCATGTTCCGAGTGGGTAACCTGCGGAACAGCCATATGGTCTCCGCGCAAATACGCTGCAAACTGCTCAAAGTGAGTATGCAACTGTAGCCAATTAAACAAAACCCCCTCACGCAGCTTGCGTTACGTAACTGGTATCCATAATTAATTTACATAATTAGATCGCAATCTAGTTAATATGGGCGAAGTTATGAATATGGAACAAACGGGTATAATTGAATATACTGTACTGTCTAAGTATGGTTTATTCTGGTTGGCTTCTTGTCAACCTCTGAGCTAAACCCTTAGCTTTACCTCAAGAAAAAGAGAGAAAGAGCTGTAATTTAATTTTGGCCACTTAAGATGGACAAAATACTTGATCTTCTGCATGTGACCTGTGGATGCAACCTTGCCCTTTGTATCAGATCTCTCTCTCTCTCTCTCTCTCTCTCTCTCTCTCTCTCTCTCTTTAAAAATGCATTCACTTACATATATAGAAATTAACCTGTAGAAAACAACACATAAAAATCAGTAAAGTACTACAAAAAGAGAAAATATGACAACAGTGTCCGATCACTCATGGCCCCACATTACCTTCAATCTCTCTATTTTAACTATTACTATCTACTAACTATATTTAACTATCTACTAACTATTTCTTTGTCTACTTCTCTTGCTTAGTCCCGTCAGACTCCAGAAGGAGAGTTTTTGCCTTTGGATCAGCTTGAGTTGGATGTTGGTTTCAGTACTGGAGCTGACCAGCTTTTCTTAGTTTCTCCTCTGACGATCTGCCACGTGATCGACTCCAAAAGCCCATTTTATGACCTCTCGCTCAGGTCCATGCAAACGGAGCAATTTGAGATTGTGGTTATCCTAGAGGGGATCGTGGAGACCACCGGTAAGTTTTTATGATAACACAAATGAAGGATGACACACAATTTTAGAGGATGCCATACATGTGTTTTGAAAGATGTGGAATGTGGATTTAAATCAAATTCCACTGTATTATATATTTCCAAGCAGAAGTTTAAATAATTAAAAAATCAGTTACATTATAAAAAATGTCTACTTTTGCTTGTATTTGCTTAAACTTGTTGCTGTTGTGTTTTTTGTTTAATCATTTAAACTAAATGAGTTTGTATATTCATGCTTTTGTCTATTTTTTCAAGATATATTTCCAGCCTATTATATGTGTAATGTGTATAATAGGAACGTTATATTCTAATGTAATTTCCTGAAAGTAGTGGAGTTTAGTTTCATAGTATCTATATTTGGACGTTGGTATTGCGTGTCTGTTTTTCTGTGCATTTAATGCTCATCAGCCAAGAGTAGAGTATTTTATCAGCGTGGGGGTTGTAGGTGCGGTGTGTTGTAGACGTGTGGTTCAGTGTATACAATGTGTGTGAGTCATTTCAAAGAAGCAGGTTTGCTGGTGTAAGTCAGCTTTTTATGATTTAAAAGAATAAACGTCAGTGTGTCTATAGCAATGAAGAGAGAGAGATGTTATGTAAGACATGATACACAAAGTTAGTCTTTCACTTTGCTCTCTGCCTCATGGTTCTGTAGCCTGGCATGCTCTGAGATTAATCCGCCTGTCAATCAAATCACAACTCACCTTTACTTTCTCACCCTGCAGCATTAAACACATCTATCTAGACAAAAATCAGGGCTTAGAAGTCAGCACACACTTCAAAAACACAACAGCGTATACACACGTACCATACACTTACTTTTGTGTGCTTTCATGGTGTGATTTAATTGAAACAGAATGAGCAAAACACCGTAGAATAAAATCATATACTTCTCCTTGTGGACGGCACATCTTTCCGCCCACATAAAGTGAAGGGATTTGTGGGTAAAAAAAGAAAAGAAACAGAAAAAACAGAATTATGTACAGTTAGTCAGCACTCTGTTCTCCCCATTGTGAATCAGTTTCCATAGCAACTAAAACGGCCCCTTCTTAAGCGTTCTCCATACAGTAAAGTCGTACCGGCTGTTTGAAGTATGGAGACAGAACTTGTGTTTATCAGCCACATAAATCAAATACTAATTACTACTTATCAAATAAGTCGTTAGACATTTTTAATTATGTCCTTGTAATTATGTCTGGGTTTGTGACATGTGCGAGACAGCCCAAATTTGTTGGGTGCGTGTGAATGTTTTCGTGTTGTAATCTTTAGGATTAAAGTCTGAGTTTGGACACAAGTTTTTTTTCCTTTTGGTCTATAAGCTCATATTACACATGTATGAGTCTCACAGTGTTGCTGGAGGAAGATTTTGACATCAATACGATAGCTTTCTTTAGGCACAGAGACAGGGACTTCCGGGCCAACGACTCGCTGGGGACACGCCTGGAGCTGTTCATTGCTCTAGGAAAAAACATGACAGCTGTGGCCACATCCACATCTGTCGAATTATTTACAGCTTTTCACATTACATTTAAGAAAGCCTTAATTCACCCAAATAAATTCTCTCATAATTTACTCAGCCCCATCCCAGATGTAAATGACTTTGTTTCTTCAGTTAAACACAAATAAATCATTTTTATAATATAATTTTAATGACATCATGTCATCTTCATATCCAAAATGTTGAATCTTTAAAAAGCACATACATCCATTATTAAAGTAATCCAACTGACTCCAGTGGATAAATGAATGAAAAAGTGTTTTATGTGTTGAATATTGAACATTATTAGTGAAGGTTGCATTAAAATGGTATTATTGATTCATTTACATGTGCTTGTTTGAAGAGTTTGCCTCTTGAACAAATACTATAAAACATAACTTTGAAATTTCAAAGAAAGACTAAAGATCTTCTTAAGTGAAAATCTTTCACAGAAAATTTACCCAATATAGAATTAAATCAATATAAGATAGCTGTAATGTTAAACCATTACTAAGGATGAACTATAAGAGAATTTTTTATTTATATTTTATATATATGTATAAGAGAGGTTTTGCTTTAATGAGAAAAACATTTTTTTAATGTGACTCTATTGTCCCCATTACATTTTTGATACGCTTTTTTATTTGAGCTTTGTGTCCCTTATTTTTTAGAAACTCCTGCGACCATGCATATAATAAGAGAATAATGCCAGAATCGGACACAGACTGAATCATTTGGAGCGGTAAAACTATAATTCCCAAATTTAGTACATATAAAAAACAAGGACACTACATTTATATTGTAGTGTATGTAAAATATAAATTATATTGTTTAAAATGAAAAAGTATTTGCAAACTCTATCACGGCCGGACACGCGTCTGTGTGGCCAGAGTTTCAGATTTGAGGCAGAATGCAACTTCAATTATATAGAATGAAAACAATAAACATCATATTCAATTTTCTAACCATTTCATATAAAAAATGATATCATTCTTGCCAATTCATACAATCCCAAGCATGATCGATTAAAGAGATTTAGTTATTTTTTAATATGGTTTGGGAACAGGACAAGACAAACCGAGATCTCTCTGATGAGATTTTATAAACCAGTGAACTCCTGAAACAAGATTCTTTACCTTGATGTTCATCAAACCATAACTGCCACCAACATCAGTAACAAAAAGCGTAAAATACTGAGGGATATAATGAGACAATTTTGTGTTTTGACAGGAGATTTGCTCAAAAGAGCATGACATGACTTCTGCTGACATTCTGCTGGCGTCAAACCATTCAGAGCTGCACACTTTTACATTTATTCATTTTGTAAACAGTTTCATTCAAAACATCTTACAGTACGCAGTTCCACAAATCTGTGGTCTTGTCTTTGTACAGTAATGTGAATTGCTTGCATGCCCGTTGACAATGAAGCCTGTGGTAATTTATTGCGGTCTGTGTGACATTAATCACTGAAATTGCGCAGGTCAAAATAGCAACATAAAGGTGTGGCCAGCCTGACACCTGCTTGCCTCACTGGTGAATAATGACTGTATTAGATTGATGGATTTTAGTACAAATGGAGCAGCATGGACACATTTATCCATCTATGCTTGAAACAAAACACATATTGGCTCATTTTTAATTCAGCTCTGTGGTTACCGAATCTCTGTTTTATTGTGTGTGCTTTCAGCAGAGAAAGTAAACACAGCGGCTCACTGTTACCGTCCTATGGGGCTTCAGGAGATGGAAAGCGAGGCATAGCCTCATCCCCCCCCGAGGACCACACACTGTGTGTCAGAGAGATACAGGAGAGAACTGGGCCCAGCTGCATGGTCAATTACCGTTCACAGCAGCCAGATAGTAGAGTTTACTGTTATCTCACACCACAGAGAGAGAGACAAAGAGAGAAAGCCAGAGGAGGAGAGTCATGATGATGATGATGGTGGTGGGGAAGAAAGAAACATTCGTTGACGGGAAGAAATGCAAAAGGTTTAGGAAGGTTTAAGAAGTTTAGCTGCTAGTAACAATGTCAATGCCGTGAATGTAGTTCAGCATCCGACAATAGCATCTGGCAATTGCATAAATGTAAATGTAAAAAGCAAGTGAGAGGGAAAGAAAGACAGAGATGGAGAGAGCGAGATGACAGAAACAGGTCAGACAGAGCACCTCTGTGGCAACAGAACCGAGCACTTGATGACGGTCACCATAGAAACAGATTATCCCTCTTGGAAATATAAATTGTTCTCATAACTGTCAGACGTTGAAGTGTAGCAATACCATTTTTTCTGCCAGAGACTAATGTGCGCAAATGTTTCCCCCAAATGCAGAAATGAAATTCGTTGTAACCGAGGAATATGGAATGGTTGCGTAAGATGGATTCGCAGGGAGCCGGATTTCAACTTACCTTTCCCTCTCCTAGCGAACAGCGGAAAGCCTGTTAAATATTTCATAAGATGAATAATATTATGTTATACTGCTAAGCCTGGGATTTGTCAGCTTGGAAAGCTGGGATTTTTCCTGTAGTAGAAAAGGATAACCGTGCCAACGTTTATGCGTGTAGGTGTTTTTCGATTGTCATAGGCGGCCAAGAGAGAAAATAACAACCATCATGAGTTTCGAAATGTATGATGTTCGGTCTACCCGGAGTTTGTGTGTGTTCAGTTCTTTAGACTGCGCCTGGTTCTATCTGTCAGGTCTCAAGCCTTCTTTAAATCCCTGCATAGAAAAAAATGTCCTCACAGTGTCTCTTTCGCAAACTCCTCAAATCTCTTCTACCCCTCGCTGCACAGAGACAGACAAAGAACCGTGTACCAAATTTAAATGGATAAAAGAGCCCTTTTTCGCCTCTGCAATGTTGCTTTTCACTGGACAATTATCTTATCTTAGATATGCTGATGTCTGATCTGGAACACAATGTTGGGGATCTGTTCACTTGTTAGGAGGCTCATAAAATGAGCTCTTTATAGTGAGGGTTTTGCACTTTTTAATTAAGAAGGGATGTTCGCCGGTGTTGGCGATACACAGATCTAATCAATTTCCTACAGATAAAGCTCTTGTTTTCATGCAACCAAATGGACCGTGAACAGACGTTCCCGTGGGTGTTGCTCAACAGTAAATGTTGTCTTTGTGTGTGTGCGTTGTCAGTAATGCAACTATTAGTTTTAGTCACACAATCAAGTTCATCCCATGTAAATCATTTTTCTTATTAATATTTAGTTCCATGTTTTGCTTGTTCTTTTATTTAATTTGTTTCCTTTACGATCCCAGGTATGACATGCCAAGCTCGTACTTCGTACACAGAGGACGAAGTTCTGTGGGGTCACCGCTTTTACCCAGTTATTTCCCTAGAGGAGGGGTTCTTCAAAGTCGACTATTCGCAGTTTCACGGCACTTTTGAGGTTCCCACGCCTCCACACAGCGTTAAAGAACAGGAGGAGAGCTTGCTTCTGTCCTCTCCTCTGACGGCCCCCTCCCTCTGCCACAGCGCGGGTGGGATTACCGAAGGCAGCGGCACGTTGGAGGGTCTGGAACTTCAGAGCGACGCGGAAACCGCCTCCATCAATATAGCCACCCCCATGCCCACCACCAAACTGCCCGCCAAACTTCAGAAGCTGACGGGTCGCGACGTTCCCATCCGGGACGGAATGCCTCGCAAGCTTCTACGCATGAGTTCGGAGATCACCTACAATCTGGGGGACCTGCCCGTCAAACTCCAGCGAATCAGCTCGGCTCCAGGCGTGGCGGAAGAGAGGCTTCAGCCAATCGGTGGTCTGCTTAACCCCCTGGAGGACAGGCTGGCTGCCAAACTGGGCTTGGTGGGAGTCGAAGCCATCAGCCAATCAGTAACAGATCTCCCCCCAAAACTGCAAAGGTTGGCTGGAGGCGTCGGGGTGGGAGGAGTCGGAATTGGAGGAAGAATGGATGGTCATCTGCCTCCGAAACTTAGAAAAATGAATTCTGAGAGGTTCACAGGGTTAAGTTTAAAATGAACTGACTTTTATATAAATACAAAGGTTTTTTCCATTTACCTCCTTTGAAATTGCAATTCAGTAAAATGGACAATCTGTACTTATAGCAATTTGTATATGAATAAAATAATGCACAATCTGGCATGTTTTTACCATAAACAGCATGAAATAAGAAAAATTCTTTTTAAATACCGAATTACAGGTAATAGATATAACAATATTCAACATGTTATATTAGCTTCTATATTAAGCCAAACTTCTTTTGAGGGCTTGCCTATATTATGTATATCCTACTATAGAAATAAATACATCAGTATGATTATCAGAGATCAATGTCAGTGTTCCCTGATAAAAAAAAGCCAATGGCTATAGGCCTAAGTTAGCCATGAATTGTTTTATGTTTTGTTTTGTTTTATTTCAGTGGACTGATTGTTGTGGTTGCTCTGGTTATTAAACCAGGAATGGACGCTGTGCAATTTGGAATTGTGAATTTTTTGAAGAACTGACTCAGGATTTGTTTTTATTTTATTGCATGACCTATCGTTTCATTATCAAGCCAGAATGAAGACTAAGCCTTAATCATAAGGTGCCAATTGTAAAATACTGTAAAATACCAAACACGACAGCCCAATTGCAGCCATTCAGTTCAAAAAGCATTTTAAAAGGGAATTTGAAGACGTGGACTTCTCAAATGTCACTTTTTGAGCTATCTGTCAAAGGACAAAAAAGCCTTTTGGATTACACAGTATTTCACATTTGGCTCCCGGTACTTTACTGAGCTTGTATGTGATGTTTTGTCATTGATTGTTTTATTGCTGTTCTCCGTTTAGCAGTTTTTTTCCTGACCTGAATGACTTGAGTATTGTGAAGAGATGGGTTAAAGTGGGGAAGAAAACCATCAAAGATGATAAAGAGCACAATGGATGTGTACATCTGTTTTATTATATTTATAGATAAGAAATGGTCAACATTGTTACGGCTTTGTTTAACTCTTGTGTTTGGAAAACTGAAGCAATAACACATTGCAGTGCAACTTCTGACTGGAAAATCACGTACCTTATGTTAACGTTAAATGGTTTTGCAGTTTTCTAATTGTGTTTATCTCAATACATTCTATTCTTCTTCTCACAAAAAATTATAATGCCGATTGGAGTGGTTTATGATACTGAAATAAATGTGTTGTGATGTGTAACATGTCTATTATAACAGAAAACTTGAATGATAAATCTCCACCTGAAGCCATCGACACAAAACCAATCCAAGTTCTAGGTGGACTTTGCCTGTGTTTGAAGCGTTTGTGCTCATTAGTATTGGCAGAGGTCTTCCCCACAAATAAAGCTGTTTGATCTGGTTTGACCCAGCTCTGTGGATGACTGGCAGCTTGATGCCCCATGCTGCTCATTGGAGGAGTCACAAAGATTGCTTCAATAGCCTTGAGACTTTCATACTTCTACTGTCATTCAAATAGACTTCTGTTTCATAATGAAAGCATTTGTATGTAGAGATCAATTAACTATACAAAATGTTTTAATCAGCATTCCGGTACATTAGCAGACCATTTATTAAATATTAACTTCATTTGCATACAGTGTAAAAAGTGTAAACATACCATTTTAATCCTAAGAATTGATTTCTGTTAGATCCTTAGACCCTTAAAAATGACTTTGGGGATGTAACATAATATAACAATTATGTACCACTTGAATGAAAGAGATCATTATTTATTTACCCTCATGTCATGCAAAACCTGTTTATGGGCAATTCCAGCATTATGTACATGACATTTTTTTGTCAAAATTAAAATATATAAATTCTGACAGAATGTATTTATAACCAATATATCATCTGTTTATATTTTACTAAAGCCCTGTTGATCGAGTCCAAACATTAAAAATGTCTATGCATGGTTTTAAAATATGGAAATATACAAGCATAATAGATGTAACAAAAAACTCATTTTTGAAAGCCAACATAATTTGAAGGATTTCTGTGAATTAAAATGCAAAAACCAGAAGCAATAATACCCAACAAATGGAGAAGGATTGACTCTTTAAAGAACATAAAACAGTTCTTTTATTTTAATTTTCAGGTCCATTTATGAGGAATATGGACTGTTATGGATGTGACAATTCTAAAAAGAGCACTTTAACTGACTATGAAGGTTCATGCTTTAAATATAAAATGCTTTAAAATCAAAATAGTGAAAACCTTAAGAAGATATTTTGAAAAATATTTTTTCAAGTGGTTTTGTTCCCATACAGTGAAGCGCATTGTCTACGTTATCTGACAAAAAATTTTTACAGTCCATAATGAAACTGACACAAAACCCACAGACAGCTGCCTCCTAAAAGGCCACATCAGTTTATCAATGACAACACTGACAAGTGTGAAGTATTACATGCTTCCGTATGTTTCTCATTGTTTCTCACTATTAAGTAAGTAAAATAATAAAGCTCTTTCAATGACATACAGATAGGCTTGTCTTGTGTTCTTTAAATAGTATAGAAAATGTCAAGTTGAACCAGAAGTCTAAAAGTCAGCCTGCATCTGACACAGACTGTTCTTTACTTAGCCTTTCAGAACAGAGAAGTTTACGTTAGATGTAGAAGCTGTGGGGGTTTCTAGCGGTTTTCCGTTAAATGAATCCCTGGATGTGACTTTCCCAAGAAACATTAACACATTAGCTCTCCACGGGGGTCCGGTATCCTGAACTTCTATCAGCAGGAAACTAATTATAAAAATGTGTGCGTGTCTATGTGTTTGAGACGGTGAAATACAGAGGGAATATTATCTTGTCACTAAATGTCAGATCCAGATGAAAAGAAGAGGTTTTTGAAGGTCAGACTGCTCTGCTTAAAGACCATTATTGCTATGACCCGCTGATCTCTTTAGAGAGCTCTACCATCCATTTCAATTTATTTTCCCCCGCAGCCTGATGTCAAATGCTCCTTATTTCATTTCATCAACTTCATGCTTAGTGATTTAATCCCATCCTATATAAGATTAGCTAAATTAATGTACTATCAAAGAACTATTAATGAGTCGTTCCTGCTCTTAAAAATTAAATCACTCTTGTTCTAAATTGAGCTATTCTGATGAAGCAGATGACAAACGGCTCCTTTCCATTAATTATAGCTAAACAAAGGCTAGGCCTTTACCAAACTCACAGTCAAATTATTGGTTTTTCCAAGATGTTTCGAATCTCCAGACGTCTGGGTCGGCAGCATAAATGTATTTGTGCGCATTATGAATATATCAAATTGCGGTAGAAATGTTATCATGCGCCGTTCAATAGCAATTTAACTGCATAAATAGGGTGGCAGTCACAAGAGACAAAAATATCTACTTCATTTGCCTCTCTATAGGGTTGGCAAAGAATGCATTTGCCGCTAGTTGCTGGAGGGCAGGATGGGTCTGTGGGCAGCATCCAGTTACACAGAGAAACAGGATGCACTGTGTGTATGGATTTTCCTTGCAGGGACAACATGCTCTCTGTTCTGAGGTGTGTGCTCACTGTGCCATTTACCTGCTTGTTGTGTCAGGGGAATGGACCTAAGAGACTTTGTGTCAGATTATCGACCCAATTTAACACTTGATTGTGTTATAGAGGGATTAGAGATAAGTGGTTGTAGAGTAATAAAATGGATCATTTTAACCCTGAAAACTCATTCAATTATTGATTTTGTTATTGCTTTAATAAATCCATTGAAACCCATTGTTTTCGACTGATTGATGATTGATACACATCCAATTACAGTTACTATTTTTACAGTTAATATTGCTCATCTGCAACAATACCACGTGTTCTATAATACTACGGATCCTTTTTTAATAATTTTTTCCCCTTATTTCTATCTCTACTGCCTGTCCTAATATGTATTTACAATTTCATGCAAATGTCAACCTTACCATTAAAAATTAAGTTTTTAACTTTTTTTCAAAATTTTACCATAATGGTTTAAATGCAGTATTTTTTTTAAAAGTATTTTTATGTTTAAAGATTGGTGGTCAGGTAAAGTGCTGTTTTCAGAATTGTCACATCCATAACAATCCATATTTTTCATAAATGGACACATGGAAATAAAAATAACCATTTTATGTTCTTTGACAAGTCGTGTTCTTTTTTTGTCACACCCACGCATGTACATTTCCATTTTTTAAAATAGATAACTCATGCATAGACTGATATTTTCTATGTCTGCACTCTGTCAACAGGGGTTTAGTTGATTATAAACAGATAGTTTAATATATCGGTAATAAATACTTTCTTCGTTTTGACTGAAAATGTCACGTCCATAACGTTGAAATTGCCCATCTGCTTTGCAGTGGTGCACAATTGTTAAAAGCACAATAAATGAAATGAAATAAACTTGAATGAATTAATAAGAAACAGTTTTTTTTAATGTACTAATTCTAACGGCTATAGGTAATATATACTAGCTATATATGATATAGCTAATAATAAGTGATCTATAGCTAATCATAAGGTTGTTAACACTCGATTCAATACAGTAACGTATTTAAAAAGCATTTTAAAAATTCTCTTATAACTATTATCATTTTTCATGGTTGATCTGTTATCATTAAAATAAAAGCTATAATAACAAGCCATGAAACAACACAGCCAACAACAAAACAGAGAGGCAGCTGAATGGCTTTAAAAAAAGCTGGAGTGAAAGAAGCGTGTGGGTGTGAAGAACGAAGCTTTTTTTCTGAGGCATTGTGCAACGCGCCCGTTCACCGGTTTACTTTGGTGCCTGGCGGTCAAGAGGCCTTGAACAGATGTTTGCGATGCGCCATTGCGCACTGGACCACTTTCATCAACGCATCATCGCGTTTGTAGAAACTATTCATGTGGAACCGTGGGGGCGTTAAACCATGTCATGGCTCAACAGCGGCCCTGGCATATCTAGATGCATAATGATAAGATCTCATCACTGTGACAGTTTATGCAACTGCCATTTCCGTCTGTCACTCCTTTCCCTCACCAAAAAACACAAGAGCGCGACGTTATCGGGTTTTCTCAGCACCTGCTTTAACAATTGTTTTGTGGCAAACACATGCAGGCGCGAGGTCGCAGTTGTCATGTCACTGGCCATAATAACATCCATTACACGAGACTCAATGAGCTCATCCCCGGAGACGGTAGCCCGTGATTAACTGGTCTGTCACCCATCATTTGACGCGCCATTTGTCAGTATCACTCGGCGCGGTGCGTCGGGCAGGGGCAGCGCTTCAAACTGCAACATTGCTGCAGAGGCCACATGCTAAGAGAACTGTGCTATGAATGTTTTAGCAGACGGCGACTGCGACGCTACAACAGAAATAGAAACAGCGCTAGAGTTGAAGGCAGCCGGAGTACAGTATGGGAACCGTTGCTAGGTAACGCCAGAGCCCAGGCTCGCGCGGACCATCTTCGTGCCGCTCTTAGCGGAACGGTGAAGGAAATAGATCAGTACTGTCGTTACGGGCAATATCTTCACCTTAAAATGCTTGCTTCGTGTTAAATATGTTTGAGATGTACAAATATACATTTCTCGTTTTGCATTGTCTCGGTTTACTTCACTCGCAACTCATATGGTCCTCATGGTCATATGGTCATATACATTATAATGCCTTTGGCGCCATCTGCCGTCGTTTAGGTAAGTCAAATAACGTTCAGAACAATTTTTATGACGGTGGAACGTCAACAGTAAAACCAATTAGATCAACTAGCCTATTGTAAGGCTACAATAAAAAGCAATAAGGGTCCAAAAGTAACAAAATAAACATCTTCTGTTTTGCATTTTAGTCATTTAATTCCGTTTTTAATGAGAAATTATCATAAAAAAGCTGAAGTTAAATTGAAGTTCAGTTTTTCTTATTAAGCATGTACCCTTTAAATCACAGTATGAACTCATTTAGCACGGACTCCACAAGTTATTACAATCTGATGATCCATGTTACCCTGACATGATTTAAGAACTTTCCAAAATTAATTTTGTGTGCTTCAGAAGAAGAAAAGCTTACCTTTAGCAAGATATATACAAATTAAAAACCCAGAAATATAACAGAATCTCACCAGTTCACCTTTACATCATAATTTGAAATTAAGTATTAAATCTTTCCAAATACTAAAAGATTTTGTTCATGTTGATAAAGATAACATGAAAACTGCAAATTGCTGTTGACGGGACATGAAAATAACAACCGAACACCAAGTTGTGGTCATAGCAGTTTTAATTCACACATTTCAAATAAAACAAATAGAATTTCTCTTACACATTGTCTATACACACACATACACACGCCCACATCCAAGCACTTAAGTAACAAAAGTAAACATGTCAATACATAAAAATACCTTGAACGAAGAAGAGGACCATAACATTTTAATAGGTTATAATAAACTTTTTTGTAGACTCGATACATTCAGTGAATACAAGTATAAAAAGTACAAGACGACCCCTGGTGTGCAAGGATAACATCTGTCAGTATGCCTGTTGGTAAAAGCAGCATTATCTGGTACAACGGCACGTCTACCCCGAAATGTTATATCATTATTAAACGTTCACTGTTCTCTTTAAAAGTTAAAACTGCCCAAACATGATTTTACTAAACTGGCTAAGTGAGATCACATTTTTCTCATGTGGACATAAAGAGGCTTTCTTTAAGTCGCTTTGGTAAGAAAGCACCTGTTAAACGAGACGTGACGTGAAGGCATCAAAACTACTGTCTTTAAAAGCCATGACAAGAGTAACCGACTATAGCTTTACATCATATATTTCCCACAAATGCTATCACTTCAGCTAAACGCCTTACAGGAGCACATCAAACACTCAAAATAGAAATTTAACACCCTCGTGTAACTTAACCTCACGTGAGAAGTCAAAAATAGGGATGCAAATGCTACTTTTTAAGTAAAACGTTGTGCATTACTTTATAGGGTTTTACTAAGTGTAAATGTTTCTTGATTTGGAATACACTGATTATAAAGGTGTAACATAGCTTTTATGGCAGGCACTTACACTTAGAGCAAGACCCCATAATTTGACAGCTACTAAAAGCACATAACACTATCTGAGCTTTTTAATCATCACACAGGACGAATAGTGATACAACCACAACATCTTTCCTCGTGTGTTTGCCATTGACAAACTTGACCAATAACCACATGTTTACCAGTTACCAAACATTTGCACTCATCGATAAAACTATCTGTGCAGACCGCTACTCTATAAATATATTAAATATGCATTTAAGGATACAAGTGATATTAATGGCTAAAATCCATCTATTTATCTGTTTGCTTTCGAAAAAAGCAACTATTTAAGCTGAAAGTTATTGCTTGACGTGCTTTCTGTGTGAGCGGAGAAAGATGCAAAGGTTGGGGAACTCAAAAGACAGATGGAATAAAACGAATCACAATGTTCCCTGAATACTGTGACTAGAAGAAATTGTTGGAAAAATTGGTTCTGCCTGCAGTTCAGGCCTGGTCCATAGGGGGTGCCGGTGTGCTATGATGTGGCTGTAAGTCTGTTGGGATCCCACAGTGGTTGAACAGTGGGGGGAGAAGGTGCTTGGTTTGGGTGGTTGGTGAGGAGGGGCTGGATGTAACAGATACAGTCTGACAGCTCTGAGGCAATGCAGAGAGGGCCGAACTGGTCTGGCAGGGGGCTGAGGGTACCGGGGTCAGGGGTGTCGAGAGCGCTGTGGACATCAGCAAACCGTCCGAGGCTATAAGGCTTTGAATCTGTGAGGAGTCACTGAGGGGAAGCGTGAGAACGCCCCAGGAGCCATGAGAGATGTCCTCATCCTTGTCAAGGGGCAAACCACTTAGATCCGCTTTGGGGTTATCCATCTTGGATAGAAGGTGAGGTTGCCTCTGCGGGTATGTGCTGTCTGTGAGATGACCCACAGATGACGGGGGAGTGAGAGGGGGTTGTGGCGATGGAGGTGATGGAGGGAAAGCGTCTTCAGAAGTGGGGAGCAGACTGGCATCCAGTTCAAGGTTGGAAAGAGTCTCAGCAGATAGCCGCGCACTCAGTAGATCCACAACTCCGCCCGGCATGCTACGACAATCGACCCCTTCAACAGGACCAAGCTCAGCCATTCCACTGAGACATGCAAGGGATTCTGGGTAGGAACCCATGGCCTGAAGAACACGAACCAGTTCCTCAGCTTCTTCAGAGGTGGGCAACAGTTCACTGTTCTTACCTGTACAACAAACAAAACATGAAATACAGAATATTGTAATTATAATGGATTAAATTTTGAATGCATGCTATTTTTATGGAGAAAATGAAAGATGGAAAATCAAAAGTAGTCTAGAATTTGCAAAATCATACTCTGGAAAATCCTCTCAACCTGGAAAGCTTTTTAAACAGCACTGAATACATTTTTATCTTTGCGGCTTTTTATTTATTATTTGGTCCAAGTAATCCATTTCCAAAATTTCTTTTTTAATAACATTTCAGTTTTCTAATTAAACAAATTAATGTGTTGGTACAATTTTATTTTTGTGTACAAAAGTAATTTTAAACACTAAAATATACACCTTCCGATTAAAATACTTTTAAGATCTTACATCTACATTGGTACTGTACATTGGTACTGTATATACAGTATGTATGCATGCATGCAAAGCAGCTTTGCAACAACGTAAAATTGTGAAAGTGCTACAGAAATAAACTGAACAAGATACAAGATAAAAAACTCTACAATATGTTCTGGGGATACATTTTTATTTAACTGTTAGATGAGCACGACTACCTTCAAACAGATCAAAGTCCTGCAGGTCATCAGGGAGCCGAGGTAGAACATCTGAGAAATCCTCTTGATTCAACTCCAGGTCGTGTGGAATGTCACTGATGTCATTGGTGATGTCATCGGGAAATTCATCTGCGCTAAGATCGGGAGTTAAAGGGCTCCTGTGCAAAACAAAGAAGATAAGCGCACGTACACATAAACACACTAATGTGCACAGAGACTTGGTTCTCACCTTATGCCAGATGGCTGGGTGGGCAGGCACAAGACAGAAGGCATGGCCAGGTTGCCCTGGGGCAGCGCAGGGGGAATGGGTTTCTGAGGGCGCCGTGGTACTGCCTTTTTGCCTTTCTTTTTATGTTTTTTACTAAGAGGTGGAGGCTTGGCTTTCTTCAGCGGCCTGTGCCTTTGAATCTGCTGGTGGTGGTGGTACGTCCTACGGCTGATGTCACCTCGAAGGAAATTGTCCTGCGTGAAATACGCATCAACGGTTAATCACCGTCAGTTTTGATTACAGGCAATTTTGCATGCAATGAAACAGTCTACCGTATCTCACCATTTTCTTGGCGTGCTCGTCACACAGCGGCGTCTGGTGCGTGATGTCAAAGACGGGGATGGAACACTGAGCTCCATCTGCGAAGCGAGCGGTACAGCTTGAGAACAGCTGCTGAGATCGATTCTGAAGGATATCTGCAGAGTTCAGTTAAGGACACAAAAAGACAACAACCAAAACAGATGGTCACAGGAGACGGCACTTTAAAGTTTTTGTCATATGTAGTTTTTCGACTAATTCGAGGATACGTTGAAAGCAGTGCCTGGAGAACGGTAAGGCTGGGTTTCTGCACTTTTCACCTATTACGACAGCCAAACACAAACCTGAGTCTGCCACTCCAGCCCATGGTACTGCAGTGCTGTGAAATGAAAACATAACCTGTAGCATCAGAAAATACTCAGGGGAATCCCTGAATGTCACGCAATGTGAAATTGGCTTCTGTGTGTGTTTTACCTGGAGGGTGTGGAGGTCTTTTTATGTTGTTCCTGAATAATCTGTGCAGTGTGCTGAGGTTCCTCTCTCGCTGCCTGAAGCAGGGCTTTTTGAAGGGCATGCTGGGATTTCCTCTCTCTTCTGAAACCCCTCTGCTCCCTGCTAAGGTGCTTGTGTTTTTGTCTCAGGTACGAGCAGAAGCCGGCCAGACGCTCACCACGGGAAATGCTAGCACTTGGAAAAGACAATTCTCAGGTTTTAAACTCCAAATATTACCATCTTAAAAATCAGACCGCTGTGTCACAACGTGAGTTATAGCACTGACTATTAAAATAGTTCGTGGATGAATGCTTGTTGATCATACCTCTTCTCAAAGTATTTCTCTTGTAGTCTCTGGCACTGATGTGACACTAGTTTTCCCAGGCCTCCATCCTCCTCCTCACTGTCTTCTGACCAGTCAAACCCTACAACACAAATTATGTGTTTGTGATGGAAACTAAAGCTTGAATTATTCCTAAGGTCACAATTCCCTACCTAAATGAGTGTTCAGGTCTTGGTGTTCCCTCTTGCGCTGCTCCATCAATCTACTGAACTGTCTCAAGCATGGAGCTTGATGTTTCATAGCAACAGAATTCTTTGTCGTTAAATATCTATGTATGTCATTTCGACTTGGAGGCATCGCTGACACTCCAGGGACAACCTTCTTGTCGAAGTCATGATTAAGGTTCAGATTAATTTTGTGATCGACTTGAGACGTTTCTGTGGAACTCTTGTGGCTGGTCTGAAGAGGTGATGCAGTTTTCAATAGTGACCCGGACTGGAGTGTGGGGGTTTGCGGAGTTGATGGAGGTTTGCGAGGGGCAGAAGGCATTAAAGGTGTTTGTGTGGTTCTTCCAGTCTGCGAAGGAATTGGACAAGGATGTGCATGGGTGGAGGTAAGAGAAGACAATCTTGGATGTTTCTGGACGACTGGATCCACGATGTGATCTTGATGTTTCGGCTTATGACTCACAGCTTGGCTTTCTTTGGGATTCTTCAAAAACGTGCTACTTGCTTTAAGCATTTTCTCCTGCCTGTAAAGGGCAAACGGATCTGAGGGGAGCAGACGAGCAAGAGAAGGTGGTGGGGATAAATGCTCAAGCCCGTTGTGGGTCTTCAGAGCCAGGGATGGAACAGTGATGTTGAGGGCCAAAGACTCTATGGTATCTTGTTTCTTCTTTCGTTCCTTCTTGGGGAGGACACCCATAACCTGAAGGTGACTGTTACAATACCTAAACCACACACAGGAACAGTGGATATCTTCAGTATTCTGTAAATGTGCAGACATTCTTTCGTTTCAACATTCATGAACTTACTTGCGGTCTTGAGCCTTGGGTATGGGGTTGGTGCAGCGCTGACTGTTGTACTTGGCTACATATTCACACTGCCTAAAGGGGGCACTCCGGTCTTCAAGCACATGGCGGATGCAGAATGCATAACCATTGAGCCTGCGTTGCTTGCACAGCTTTGGACTATATGAACACAGAGGCTTGTGGTCCACCTCCGAGTAGTGGATGTGTTTGCCTTCATACATCCCAAGGCTGGAACTCTCCGGAACATCAGCTGAGAAATAAAATGATAGATTGCTGTAACATTCACTATATAAAATATTAAATTGTATTATTACCTTTTAAAGTGTGTTACAATAAGGTATTGTGCAATGACACGTTTTTATATTTTGACACAATTAGTTAGGATTTTAGGATTTAGGAAGTGTATTTATATAGACAAACATGAATTCATGAATGTTTCGGGAAAATCCACTCTCCAATCTGGTTGTTCTCTCCAGGGTCAAAAAGGGGCTGGAGCCTATCCAAGTATCTCGGGCCTGGATAGATAACCCCTTTTCATCATCATAAGGCTTGTTACTATTTGTTTCTAGTTTAAACAAAAATGTGCATTCTTTAAGTTAATTTCCCAAATCTCATTTAAAGTAAAGTCCACTCTACCAGACGGTCCACTGTTTTGTATAGTTTCAGTGGATGCTATGACGGTTTACATTTACAGGACAATAAAATCAATGCTTTCCACTCTTCCATAACAACTGGCCTTTTTCCTTTCAAGTTTCTAGCCCTCACTCAGATCTATATTTATACATAATGCAGAAACATCCAAACAGCTATAACAAAGCCACAAATTGTATAATGACATGCCTTTTCATCTTTAATTGAAGTGGGAACTAATTTAAAGCAGCTTTTAATAATTGCTGAAACCACCTCAAACATCTAACAATCTGAGTTTACCAAAGCATGTAGCGTGCAGGTTGCTTAGAGCCTAAACAGCACAGACCATTAAATATTAAAGTGACAGTCAATGAGGAAAGTAGTCTCTGTTTCAAGCAATCAATGGCACTTGAGAAAAAACAGCTGTTGTAAGCAGAGCTTTTAGCAGGTGAGGCACTAAATCATAAAATGATGGCTCATAAAAGTGTTCGGTCAGAGTACAATACGTTTGACATGCAAGCAACTTTGAAAACGCAAGGGGACGGTGGACAACCCGCCTACTACTCTATCATGTACTTGGGCAGAACTATCAGTTACTTTTGAGGCAAGGATTGAGCAAGTTGGGTGTAGCGCCCGCAGTAACAATTTCATTATTTTGTAGCGAAAAACGCGATTTGAACAAAGACAGCTGCGGAAAGAATCAAAGGACACATTTGTCGTTCCGTCACAAATATTTCGAACGCATTTTGTTATTTTTTAACGGTCGTCAAAAACATTTCTTTAAGCGCGAGGCGCGTGTAGGTAATATTAAATAAATATCCTGTCAATACGCCTTGTCGACGACCAGAGTTTTTGTTTTATTTATCTCGGAAAACTGCATTTGTTTCGTGAGTTCATTTGTAAATAACAATACAGGGGAAACCAAAATCAGGTCCACATTTGATTAAAGATATTTCTTTATTTCTGCGCAATTCGTAGTTACCGTTGGCCTGTGAAACCTCCTGAATCCCCCCGACTCGGGTAACGAGACACCCGTCTTGCCGTGCGTGATAAGCGGCTTCCGCTCTTACTCGAGTCTGGTGCTTTCCGAGAGCCTCCGTTCGCTGCGGCCTGCGCTAAACAAGCTACGCTGATCTTTTCATACGGTCGACGGCTATTGCTCACAACGGGGATATTCCGCCTCTACTCTCCTACTTTACGCTAGCGGATTTAGTTTTTTAACGCGTGCGTATAATTTTACAAGAAACCTACTGGCACATCTTTGTCGATTATTGAAATAAAAGTATCCGTACACAAGGAGATGGGGGTGTTGGTTTTGTCATCGGATGCGAGGCTTCTTACAGCACAACTACAGGCACTGGGGGGACATGACAACAGCCGACAGTGCAACAACAACCTCTGCAACCATTTTGGAATTCAACTTTGTGTGTTCATTGTCGGCTTTTAGACAAATGACAGAACTTGCAAACGCAAAATGCAGAAAGAACAATTAGGTGTCGACTGTCAGAAGTGTTCAGATCAACGTGAAGTTGTATTTAAACGGCGATTATTGATTTTAAGTTTCAGGGATCTCCCCCAAAGTCTTCCGACAGCCTCCTCTCAGGCGTCTCATCCATGCCTGAAATGACATCATCAACTTTAAATTCACAACAGTAAAAAACACGTGTCAACATCAAATTCCCGTCAATCACAATTTCCCTTCACTGTTATCAGTAAATGTTAATAAGTTAATGTTTGGGCGTGTAAACTCTAAAGCTTGCAGGGAAGCAGGTGGCAGTGGTGTACTACAGATTTGCCTTAAGTGTGTTTATGGTTGCCCCCTATCAATCCCGTCAGTATGGTCCTAAACTACACAGTTGTTGTAAAAGGTGTCATTTATGTTTTGGCATATAAAACCATTGACAATTCAGGATAACTTCATAACTAAATGACAAGGCTATTAAATGCAATTTAAAAACTCTCTCTCTCTCTCTCTATATAATTAATACATTTTAAACTTTTTTTGTCATCAACAACCACAACACAGTCAAATAAAACATTTTAACTCAAGTAAGTTAAAACACCTTGCCTTATGTTGCAGTAATTTAGATATTATAAATACAAGAGGAGGGTTCATACCAACCAGATGCCTATTGTATGCATGTAATATTGATCATCTTCCTTTACATTACCATTTTAACTAAAAAAAACCAATGTGGTTATTGTTTTTTTAAATGAAACAAATGTAAACAGTGACAATGGTATATTGATACAATACATTTTTTATTCATATTAAGAGCTTTCCAAACAAAGCAGACCTCTTTCAGTTTAAGCATGGGAATGAAATCTTTACAACACCCTTCAACGCATATTTAAATAGGAGCAAGATTAAATTCACTGCTCTGGTGAAGTCAGACTATTGTAAAATAAGAAAAACAAACGGTACAATATGCTGCATCCTTGTCTATTGATGTACACGTATAATTAATGTGTGTGCAGTGGTGTGCTTGATGAAGAGTTTTAACAAATGGAGGGCTCATCGACTGCTGCTGCCCCCTCTGTCACAGCCTTCACGCACTTGGCCATTGTCTGAGAGGCTCTGCTGATAGGGTCTATGGTGGTAGAGAGAGGAGAATAATGAAGGACAGGTTCAATGGATCACATAGTTACAACATATATAATATAATATAACACAAACTATTAAAGCAACATAGGGTGAAACATTAAAGAGGCACACAGTACCTGTCATGTAAAAATCTTTCACCGTAAGCTGAGGAGGGACAAGAGGAGCTGCAAGCAATGCCTGATTCACAGCCTATTGAAAACAGGCAGACATTACTAAACTGTTTAGCAGTAAATATGTGATATGAACATAAAAAGGCACTTATATATTATATATTATACATATATATAAGGAAGAAAAAAAACACAAACCTTTGAAAGCTCATTGGCCTGTTTGAAATAATTGGCTTCTTCTACGTCATCATATCTCACCAGGTTAGGGGAGACATCTGCCAGCCTTCCCCGTACCTCATCCAGTGTGTCGTAGGGCAGCGTGACTCCCGCCAGCTAAGCACACACAAATGTAAGTTACATGCATGAAGTATACCTTGTTTGGTAACGTGTGAAAGTTTCAGTGTATGTACCTCAGAGACGGCACGTAAAATTTTCCAGTCCTCACGTGCCACACCTGGAGCAGTAACTGCAACCCTGGTCTGCTGGGCACGGCCCTCTGTGTTTACATATGTGCTGTTCTTTTCTGTGTATGCAGCGCCGGGCAAGATGACATCAGCCATAAGTGCACCTACATCTCCGTGATGACCTGGATCAGCACAAAGAGTCATTAACCTCTTAAAATATATACTTGGAAAGAAGCCACTTAGCATTATTATGATACAGAACATCAAGTAAGTTCACTGACCCTGGTAGATTATGAAGCTATCTTTGGAAAGGTCTGCTCTGGTAATGCATTCAGCATCGGCTCCCAGAAGAAACAGGACTTTTGGAGGGTTCTTCCGGATGGCATCAACACCAGGCTTATAACCCAAATCCAGTGCTGCCACTTGACTGGCCACCCTGAGGTCATAAACATGTATAACAAGGTGTTAAACTATATGCAATATGTCCACATACACAAGCCAAAACACAAAACCCCAAGCTTACCTGTGTAGCACATTGAGAACCTTCCATCCCTCCTCTACACCACTAGTGGCCCGAGCATTCTGAGAAATTGTAGACACAGCTTTAAATATGGCTGCCCCATCCTCCCTTTGGAGAGCGGAACTGCCCACTATGACAACAGGCTTCTTGGCCTGGGCAATGACCTGAAACATGAAAAAAACAGCACTCCTTATTCGTTAAAATTATTAGTTCAATCTGCATTTGTTCAGGAAAATTATATGACATGAAATAAGCTCAATGCCTATAACTGTTACCTTGCAGAACGGGTGTGTTCCAGCAGCGATCTCCTGCAGCACCTGTGTGGATTCACCCAGATGATTGTAAGAGTAGCTCAGGTCCACATTATGACCCACCATGGCCACCTGTAGCTCATTATGCAACCAACTGAAGACGTTAAAAAGAAAACAGTGAGGTGAAGAAAAATTACTTGAATCTTGTCAACTTCTCACTACTGTTGCAAATTTGCAAGAAAGATTATACCTCTTGCGGATACGTGCATTGAAGAGAGGAGCCTCGTATCGTGGGTTTGTTCCAACCAAGAGCAGAAGGTCACACTCCTCAATGCCAGCGATACGACTGTTTAACAGGTAATTGGAGCGGAGGTCGATTCTAAGAAGACAATTGAACAAAATTAGGTTAAAAGCCCATCCTTAAGTCTCTTGTGCACAGATTCTTCAATTAGCCTCAAGACTCACCCTGCACCAGCCATTGGGAAGATCTCCTCAGTGCAAAGGGTTTCGCTGTTCAGTCTGTTCAGCAGGTCCTTCAGGGCCACCAGTGCCTCCGCATCTACCATCCCACCTGCAATGGCTCCTACCTCAGACCCCTGAACTCCCTGGAGCTACAAACACAAGCATCAACTACTGTCAGCAAATCTACTGTCAGCAGATGCATGTCTTCATAAGAAATAAATACAAATCTAATTTACAATATTATAATATGCAGGTACTTACTGCTCCAGCTACACGTGTAAGAGCATCCTCCCAGCTGGTGGGTACCAGCTGCCCGCTGGCATCCTTTGCCATGGGCTGGGTCAGACGCTGCCTCTTCAACCCATCATATGCAAACCTTAGAGAGAAAGGACAGTAGACTAAGTTTTGGTATGTTGCATGCGCAGTCAGTTTAACTAAATACTTAACGGTATCTGAGACAGTGTCAAAGATGATAACGTGAAATTAGCACCAAATTTACTACAACTCACTTTATCTAGTTAGTCTAGCTTTAATAACATCAATTTCAGGTCGACTAAAGCATTTATGACATTCAAAAATACAAATTATTATTTTATTCCAACTGAAATCTGTGCAAGTGCAAGTAATCATAAAGTATGTGTACAAACACAATTATAAGCATTATGTTCTTTTTAATTCTTACCTGGTTTTGTCTGATATCCATTCCTCATTAACATCCTCATTAAGACGAGGCAGAATTCTCATGACCTCACCACCTCTGGTGCTCACCACTATATTGGAGCCCATTGCATCCAGCACATCAATAGACTCTGTCTTTCTGCAGACGAATGCACAAAGAATGTTTTTAAAAAAAAGAATGTTTACACACGGTCAGCAAGTGAACAACTATTAAAAAGCAGAATGAAAAGTGCACAAATGCCATCACTAAATATCTCAGTGCTGTACCTGGTCTCCCAGGGTCGTGCGGTGAAGGCGTATGGTTTGGACGTCAGTGCTCCAACAGGACACAAGTCAATGACATTTCCAGACAATTCGGACATGAACATCTTCTCAACGTACGTACCGATCTGCATTTCATTACCACGTCCTGTAGTTCCCAGATCCTCCACACCAGCAACCTCGCTAGCAAAACTGTAGAATTACAAAGCTTATGGTCTGAACCTAAAGGTAAATTATGCTTTTGTTTCGAATGCTGAGAGCTGCATGAGATGTGTATTACGTAGGCTAAAGTACAAGAGATCTACCCACCGTACACAGCGTGTGCACTGTATGCAGCGCGTCATGATTGTTTTGATGAGCGGGCCGATGTTCTTATCCTCCACTGCTCTCTTCCCCTCTGTGAAACGGCTTCTGTCTGTGCCAAACATCATTGACTGGTCCTACAAACCCAGGTTACACCAACAAGGTGATTAAAAAGTAACTGCATTAAACTTTATTATAAGTGGTTAATAGTGATGTCAATGTTGGTTACTAGTAGACACAGCAATTGTATCACCAGTGGTCACTAATGATAATGTTGCAGGACACTGTTAACTCTTATTAAAAATGAATGATTCCAGCCACTTTCATTTTTTTTTTTTAGCAGATACTTCAGATGACTCTTCAGCACTGTAAAACAGCTGTAACTGATTATTTTCTTACCTGCAGATCACATTCTCCTCCCTGATCACAGATTGGACAGTCAAGAGGGTGGTTGGCAAGGAGAAATTCCATGACTCCCTCTCTATCAGAGACGGTAAATGGGCCTTTATATATGTATTTAGAAGAGCATGTCGTGAAAAGTGTTGTTGAGAAGGATTTGTAAGATACCTGGCCTTCCGTGTTTTCTCTGAGTTGGTCAAAATGTTCCACCCTTTCATGACAGGCATTGCACAAGCTGCTACAGGCTGCCAATGAAAAATGACAAATTGCATTTTAAGCAAACATTGTGTCAATTACAATATTTCTTTACAAATGCCCTCCAGATTGAATGCTGCACATTACCTTTGGTGCTTTCTCGATTTCCACCAGACACATGCGGCAGTTACCAGCCACTGACAGACGATCATGATAACAAAAACGTGGAATCTGCACGCCAACTTTCTCACAAGCCTGAACACAATTAACATTTGTCAACACAATGTATGAAACTTGCAGCTCGTGTATGGTAATACAAAAAAAGTCACCTGTAGTACAGTTGTCCCTGGTTCCACCATGACAGGCTTTCCATCTATGAACACTTCAACCAAATTGCTCAAAGCCCGGACTGATGTCCACACTGTCAAAACAGTGTAAGAAAATACTCTGAGGTACTGACTGACAAGAAAGTTACTAAACAACTTGACGAGTTGTAGATGGCTGAACTTAAAATGCTACTTTCAGCAACCCTTAAATATAAATTAAGATGATGGGTACAGAAAACTCAAAGCTTTGTAATTTTTTGTAAAAAAGAGATGCATGGAGTAATTACCATTGCTAGAGGTGGCGATGGAGCCCTTGGAATGGGCTGCCCCAGCCAGTGCCCAACTTACTGCTGGCAAACGCAACATGTCGCTGTGTGAAGAAAATGCCAGGTGATATAACATGTAACATGTTGTTCACCACCATTTCAGTGCATATTATCTACGTCAGCTGTGCCACAGTATTTCCAAACATAATAAAAGAAATATTCTTAAAAGATTCTTATTTCTTAAAAGAAATATTATATTATATAATATTGTATTATACATTGCATATATCGTAATATAATATTAACGATACGCCTCTCAGGTATGCAGACAGTAATACATTTATATAACCAATTCACAGCATAGGGCAGACAGAAAGTATAACTCCTGTGGCAAGTGTTACAAAACCTGCACTTTTACAGCAAGAATACAACATGTCAATAATGCGTAGGGCATAGTATTTTTAAAAGTCACAATAAATAAAATACGTATATAGGTATGGCACTCTAAAGACAAATATTTTCAAGCAGTTTAATGTAAATCTGATGCTGTTGACATTTCCAGTTATGCACACACAGGTTAGCAGGCTAGCACCCAACAGCTTTATGGTCAAGGGCAGGGAGAACGTTTCTGCAGTTTTCGTATTTTTCTCTATACAACTATCATGCCAATAGTCACACACAATGTAGCTCTCCAGACAAAACACTTTATATCTTTAAATCTTTACAAAGAGCAGTCGTTTACTCTTACCTTGACGCTATTTGGCCTTCTGGACCAGAACAGCGCTACTGTCGTGGGTTCAGATATAAATGTGTCCTCGGCTTCTTTCGGAGGCGATTACGGAAATAGACGATTTTCATCAATTTAAAAAATAGAAACAGATTGCTCTAATTAACAAAAAGAATTAATGAAAAACAAATACGTTGCATTTATGTTAGAATAAAAGTAAAAAATATATATAAAAAATACATTTAAAAATAATCAATACAATATTTTGTGTTGACCTTTTACATTTGCTCACTCGTCATTTCCGCTCAAAAACAAAACCATTTCCTTCTTGCTTTTCATCTTAAAAGTCAATAAATGAAAACGTTTGGTGATACTTTTAAATGTGTAAAAATGTTTAGATCTTGTAAACTGCTTTAAATGAAAAAGTTAACATTTAACATGTACAAATATTTTCGAAAATGGCCTGTTTGTGTTTATTTTTTATAAAGAAAGTTGAAATGGGAGGAGTCATTGCGTCGGCCGTATAAAGACCATCTCACGTTATTTTCTCGTTCCTTCGCTCTTCCTCCAAGCTCAGGGCTCCACGTCTCAACACGAGGTCTCACAGCTAACTTTTAACAATGGGGTTTGGTGATTTGAAAACACCTGCTGGCCTTAAAGTTCTGAATGACTTTCTGGCAGACAAAAGTTACATCGAAGGGTGAGTTATATTACGCCTTTGTTATATGTTTTAAGACGGTTAGCTAGCAGCAACTCGATTTGTTGTTTCATTCAGTGTAATTCTGACGTACAATTTCTTACTACACCAATAAACTTTGTAGGCTATAGTTCATTTTTTTGATAATGAATTAAAATGATATAGACTTAATGGCTCAATAAACATCGTCTTTCTAGGTATGTACCTTCCCAGGCAGACATTGCTGTTTTCGATGCCCTGTCTGGTGCTCCCCCAGCTGACCTGTGCCATGCTTTGCGGTGGTACAACCACATCAAGTCTTACCAGAAGGAGAAGGGCAGGTAATCTCAAGCTTGATTGTAACTTTTAATGCTTTGCACGAGTCTTTCTAATATATGATGATTCATTCTGTCACCATCTTTTGCCTAAGAGACTGATGCACAATCCTTTACACCCTGACATGGCTGGATCGAGTCAATGTCAAGTATGTTCGTGCAGTATTACAGCATTCACTTTTCTTATTAATTTCAGCCTTCCAGGTGTAAAGAAACCTCTTGCTCAGTATGGGCCAACTGGTGTGCAGGACACAACTGCAGCAGCTCCCGCGGCGGCTGATGATGACGATGACGACATTGATCTGTTTGGATCAGATGAGGAAGAGGTAAATTCTTGTTCCAGAATTTGGGTGGACTTTCCTTGACTGGTCACATGATGTAATTTTATACCATCTTTCGGCTGATGTTATGATTGATCCCTTTTAATGCTGAAAACCAGTTTGTTGTAAAATGTCCAGTGATTCCTTTTTGTGTGTACATGCATCTGATTCTAAAATGTCTTTTCCTACAGGATGAGGAGGCCACAAGGCTTAAGGAGGAGAGACTTGCAGCATACAATGCAAAGAAGTCCAAAAGTATGTTTTATTGTGCTTTTAAATGTACCTTTTGGAACATTGTGGCTGGTTCAATGATGATTTCTTTTATCACCATCTTTCGACTGAGTCATGTGATTGATACTTACTTTTAACCTGATGTTTACTAGCCATTTAACTTCAGTGATTAGGTTTTTCTGTGTGGTCAAAGGCATCACTTTTGTCTTTTAATGTCTGAGCAGAGCCTGCACTCATCGCCAAGTCTTCCATTCTGTTGGACGTAAAGCCCTGGGATGACGAAACGGATATGGCCAAGCTTGAGGAGTGCGTCCGCAGCATTCAGTTAGACGGCCTCCTCTGGGGACAATGTATGTCTGTTACATTTCCAGGTTTTTTCAGTTCCCATTTCTGTTGCATTTTTAGGGCACTAATGGATTTTTTTAACGTTTCTCTTGCAGCAAAACTATTACCTGTTGGTTATGGCATCAAGAAGCTGCAGATCGCCTGTGTGGTGGAAGATGACAAAGTTGGAACAGATCAGCTGGAAGAACTGATCACAGCATTTGAGGACTATGTTCAGTCTATGGATGTGGCAGCCTTCAACAAGATTTAAGACCCCACAGCAACAGGCATTAATCCAATAAAAGCACTTCACACATGTTTGTTTCTGATTATGATTTTGTTCGAGTTATTTGTTGTTTGCATAGCTCTCTGCATGAATCAATGCATACATGATGTTTGATTCCAAAATGTTTAAACCGTGATGTTAAAAGCAGCTTTGGCGCTTTTTCAGAAACCATGTGTACAGTATAACAAGAGTCCCACACCTTTTCCCAGTGGTAACTGTTTATTAAAAAATCATGTAAAACATGCTAAAAAAGTTTTTGCATTGACAAAGCGTAAATCCTTGTGGAAAGTGTATTCCTATAGACATTTACATGATTTCAGATTTTATTGTTTTCCACGCCGTTGTTAGTCTTGTAAATTAAACTTTGCATTATTGCGGACATCATATCAAACGTTTTAATAATGTTATTTGGCCGCAGTAAGTTTGCATTAACATTAATCACAATCCGCCTCAGACTTCTATTAAAGGGCGGATTCCCGCGCTTTACTCTTACGTCACTCCACGAACATGCTGCATAATACGGATACCAATGGGATCTAAGTGGAATAACATCTACAATCAGGTGGAAGCACAAGTCCGCAACCTCATCATGTTCATATATTTTGTTTTTGTGTAAATCGGTACACCACGTCAGTGTCTTGTTGTCACTCTGTCCACGTTGTCATGCTAAGGATCACTAGCTTGCTAAGTGAACTAGCATAGCTTGCTAGCTCATACCGCACTATTTGTGAATTAAGACGGCGTATGAAGTTTGCAATAATAGTTCAAACTCTCGAGGGTTTTAAATTACGTTGTAGGTGTAGTTGTGGTTTTCTGGTAATGTTTGGACTCGCTGTTTTATTTACCGGGTTTATGTATAAAGGCCGGGGATGAATCGGAGATGAATAGGAGTTGTTAAAGCTGGCCAACAAAGTACATTACAAATAAATCACAGGTTTATTATTGGTGAGCTGTATGTCAGTAATTGGTTTGGCGTACAAAGCATGCTAGACTGTCAGAATACGTAATGAAGTGTTATTTTCTAAACGCAGCGATAGCTGTTTGAGATTTATTAATGCATATTAATAGTAATGAATTTATGTTTTGTATTATATTATGCAAGAAGAAGAAGAAGATTTGAAAAAAAAGAAGTACGGATTTTTAATGAACGTTAATGCGTTGTGCTTCTTTAGATGAGATTCCTAACTTACTACACGTGGCTTTACACATAAAGTGCGGTGATGTGACTCGCAAACATTTCTAAACGATCCTCTCCTCCATGTAGGTGAGTACATTTGATTTAGTATGGCTTAGTATTGTTGTTTTGGGAATTAAATGTTTTAGTATTTTTGCAATTGGTAAAGAAATGTTTAAATATGTTTGTAATTGTATGCAATAGATGCAAAACACTCAGTATGCAATGCAATATCCTGCAACTCCTGTTGTTTTATTCGTTTTTGGGTTATTGTTGTCAGACAGGACCATGCCCTTGGAGGAGGGACCTCAGTCCTCTGCCAAAGGTAAAACTCCTTCATTTCAGGCGTTCGAATTTCATTCTTTTGTCTACAAAATGCAAGATTTATGGTAAAATCATTAAATGTTGCATGAATGTGTAATGTCTTGTAGATGCAGAGAGGCGTCCGGCTGACATGTCAGGCAGGTGAGTCCACAAACTAACTATACATAACTGACCAACTTTTCAAACTGAAAAAAATCCAGGAATCTGCAAGCTATTATGTTAAGTTGTGATTTTTTTAAATCTCCCAAAAGACCTGCAGTTGCCTTATCAATAATTCATTTGTTAAATTAAAATAGTTTAATTTAATAATCTAAATCTGTTTTTATCATCCCTATAGGACAAGTAGAGGGGAGGAGCCTATTGCTGGTCCTTCCTGTTCTCAAAGACAGGGTTACTGCAGCTGCTGTCAAGTTCTGTACAACAGCGTGGAACAGGTACATATTATAACATATCACATATGTTACAGTTTGTTATTTAAAGTCAGAAGACCTTTTTGAGGTTATTGTAACTGAATAGGCATTTGTTTCTGTAGCACATACTGAGTGCTCAACATAGGGAAGTGGTGCGAGCTGCTCGGACTAATGTGTCTTCTGGGAGTTTGCTGGAAAGATTCCTCCAGGATGTGCTTCAGCATCATCCACATCACTACAGTGACACACGGTATGCCTGAATGTAACCCCCTTGCACATATATAAAAATTTGTCCTAGTTTACAAACACATTCCCATAACATAGTAGCATATTAACTTGCATACATGGTCATCCACACATGTAAAGTTTATTTATTACTTATTTACAATAATTATAATAACATAAATGTATTTTTATATTTACATTAAAAAACAATATTTGAATTATTTGATTATAAATTGTTGTAAGGCTACTGGAAATTTTCAATGAAGATAAAGGCTTTTTTAATTGTATACCTGTGTTTTTTTGTAGGCCTACCCATGCTGATCTACCTTCTCTAACAACCCCACTTGTCCCAAAGGAGGAGCTCTCAGAGGTGTACTGTGGGTCGGATGATGATGGTGTCTCTGTTGGGACACGTGAGGAGATGCCAACCTC
The DNA here is from genome assembly GCA_019155185.1 of Beaufortia kweichowensis. Classification (NCBI taxonomy): domain Eukaryota; kingdom Metazoa; phylum Chordata; class Actinopteri; order Cypriniformes; family Gastromyzontidae; genus Beaufortia; species Beaufortia kweichowensis. The sequence continues at coordinate 15,277,639 of CM032798.1, forward strand.
TGATGAAGACTCCTGTCAAATGCTGCAAATTGCAGCCTCTACCCCAGCAGTAACAACTGACCTTACTGCAACCACTCATTTACTACAAACCACTTGCCAAATGAGGAAAAAGGATCCTGAACCGCCTCCCCCTGAAAAGTATTCCCCCACACAAGGTTTTTTGCACAGGACAAGTGACAGCTCTGTCAATGACCAACCACACACATCAAAATTGACACCTGTTCAGAGAGAAAACTCACAAACACACCCCTCTGGACATCCATGTGCTTCAGAGGGTCCACCACTGGCCAAGGCTGAAGTGGCTGAGCACAAAAAAGCACACAGGAAAACCAATAGGGATAAAGAGGGAAGCACTTCCATTCTAGCATCCCAAGCCCCGTGCATTACCTCAAAGGACCAGTCTGCAACTTTTAAACCAGTGGCTGAGGAATCCCCAGCGTGGATTTCAGCAGTACCGCCTTGGAAAGGCCCCCACAGGGAACAGACATTCAGTCACCTATCTGACCAGATACAAGATGTGATAGAGGAGGTTATTGAAAGATACTGTTATGGCCGCAGTCTCAAAGTTGACCAGCAAGAGGATGATGGCAGCTTCCTTCTAAATCCTCAATCTATGAGTGAATCCAAAAGCAGTGAAGAATGGGACAATGCGATACAGACAGCGTTGGGAAGAGCCAAGGGAGAGGAGAAAAATTTAGCCGAATTACTGGAAGTACATATAAACCTTAAAGACCAAGAATATCAAACTTTTCTAGACACAGCCCTAAACACTGTTGTGATGAGTATGAATAAAGGACCTGAGGGAACAACAGAGTGTGCTGCTGACGAGGTTTTTCCAAACCTTCCCCACATACCACAGTCCTTTGTTGGAAAAACATGGACGCAGGTGATGTTTGAAGACGACATGAAAATAGACTCCATAGTGAAAGAGTTCCAACAAGGTGAATTCCGTTGCTATTTTGACAGTGAATCCTTGGCTAGATTAGGAAAGCACAGTAAGAAGAGAAGAAAGAAAAGAAACCAAGACAAGAAAGATAAAGAAGATATTGCTGGATGTGAGCCTGCAGACATGTTGCCTCTGATGGAACACAATGAAGACCCAAATCATCCAATTGCTTTGTTTAAGAAAACAAGACAAAAAATTTACAGACTAGCATCACGTTGCCAAGTCGTAAAAGTAAGCCATGGTACGCAAACCATTCCCCTAAGCTGTCCTGTTGTGCGGCCAAAAGCAACACAAGAAACAGTCCCCTCATCGCACAGCCAAGAGCAATGCCCTAACCCTGAGAAGACCCCCGACATGAAGACCAGACTATGTACATTGAAGCTTCCTGCGTCCTACTGCAAAATAATGAGTCCTCTACAGCCCAAAACTGTTGTCTATGTGCTTTCTTCCCCAGATGGAGGGCAAGGAATATCCACACCCTCCCCTATTAAGAAAGTAGGGAGGAAGCGGAAGTCGTGTGATAGCGAATGTGGCCTGAAATACAAGTACAAAAAGACACCCCTGAAATTCTACGACCCTTTAACCAACAGGATATTGAAGACTCCACCAAAAGGGATGTCTTCACTCCCTAATTCCAAATCACTTTCACATGTCCGACAGTTATTTCGTAGCCTCAGCCCAGATATTAACAAGGAAAGGCAGGACCTGGAGCAGGGACAGTCGTCAGGGGTCTCTCGCAAAAGTCGTGGTAGGAGCAGCATGGTCGATCTACGTACCTCAACCTCAGGCTCTTGTCTGGAAAGCGGTGGCCCTTCAGAGCCCGGTTCTTCTTTGTCTAGCAATCGTAGAGCATTGTTCACCCGCTCTTCCATCTCAAGTAGCAGTTGTTTTCTCTTGGGACACCTTACTCCATCTGTCTCCCATGTGGATGACTCTCCCAAAGCACTTTCTCACTCTTGCACAGGCAGTTCCTATAAAGTTACAGGGTCTCAACAAAAGGAACACCACAAACAAGGAGCAGTTGACCAAACACCACTCAGACGTAGCTCACGTAGGGTTGGATGTTTGACTCCGGCCAAGAGACCATCAGCACCCCCTTATAGGACCAAAAGGAAATCCACCAAACCACAGGCTAAAGCAAAATCACAAGCAGTTAGATCCCAGATATCTGCAGAATGTAGGACATCTCCCAGAAACAAGAGCCCTGCAAGGGTCTCGCTTAGATCATCAGCTTCCTCTAAACTGGCGATTCAGCCTGTCATTGCACCCTCTTCGAAGAATATTCATACAATGCTCACTGCCAGTCAGCAAAAGAGAACAAGGGGGAGGACAACCACTGTACATATAGCAAACTGAACGTTATCAGACACCAGCTATTTGCAAAAGCTGTCTGCTGTTTTTCAATGATGTATAGTTTTGCACAGTTGATTTTCAGCTGACTGTTTCTAGTTGAAGTTCATTTTTGTCTGTATGTTGTTTGTTTTGTTTGTTTGTCATCATGCGGTTTATAACAAGTATATTTTTTAAGTTTATAATAGGTATTTTTCTCAGAAGTTGATCTTGATTGTTGTAAATTAAATTTATAATGAATATTTAACATGTTGTTCAGTACATAATTTCTTGAGTATCATCATACGTTTTTTACATTTTAATGGGAGTATATTAGCATATTCTTTCTCTCATTGGGTTGTGACACCATTGTCTTTAAAATATTAATGCAAGCAAATGCAAAACTTATGCTTATCTCAGCAGTACACATACACTACCTGGAGATTGGTAAGTAGAGAAGTAAGTGAGTAGTGGCAAAAATGCATTTGGAGAATTGTTATTCATTTTTATCACAGCTAATAGTGTTTAAAAAGCCATTTTATGGCCTTTAATATTAATATTAAATATACTAATATTCCATATACATTTAATTATTCAAGGGCGATGAAAAACTGCTTTACTGCAGTTCAAGACTACGCACAAATACGAATAATTTATCATTTATATTCTGTGTGTCGACATAACTTTCGTCTTGAATTAAAGTATGTATTCACAATATTTTAATGTCAAGTTAAAAGTTAGATAATTAAGTCGTGGTTCTACTTTGCTTAATCTATTTATAATTAAAGTCGATCTTCAATTAGAAAACGAAGTAAGAGTGCGTACTCGAAGTGAGGATGGGTGACGCGTCAACGCAGCAGAAGCGGATGCACTGCGCAAGCGCACTGGCTTTCCTTACGAAGCGAGATGCTTGGCCACCGCCTTCCACCAGTGCCGCCACCCCTTCGCCTTCTTCCCAGTCCTTCCCACCCCTCAGCATCCCGACCGCGTTACCCACCCTCAGCATCCGATGCTGCATGAAGGATTTCCCCCTCTTCCTGCGGGATCCGCGAAGATATTCAACACGCATCTCTCTCACAATAATGGACTGCGACGCTCGTTGTGAATTAAAGCGCTGATGACATTTTATTCAGCCTTCAAATATGAATCATGCGTCTGATATTCCATCTGTGTCTGCTCGCTAGCATATTTATTTCCGTGCCATCTTCTGTTGCTTCAACCTCAACGGGTAAGTATAATTTTTCCCAACTTTAATATCTTTGACAGTTTAATGTTACGTATCTATTGTACAACATATCTGTTGTATATTTGCTACATTAATGTTTCAATGTCTTTCGCATGTCTTATGTTGCAGTAGGAAATCCCTGTTACTCTTACGATAAATACGCAGACCCTTTCATACATGAAGGGTTATATCGGCTTCGATTGAGCAGCATCCATTACTTTGCTGTGTTTACGGACATTTATATGTGTCAATCTATGCTGGGGGGGTAAAAGCTTTTGAAGGCCTCTCTGTGGGCTGACAGCACCATTAGTACAGTGTTAAGAAGATGGTATAAGGTGGTCACCCAGCATCCGGACAAACCGAGTCGCGCTGAATCTTAATTTGATTACCATGAAAAACGATTATTATGACGCGCCTTTAATGCATTTACAACCCAAATATCAGATATCCCGATGCTGAAGTTAAAAATGGATACGACTGTATGTGATCAATACATGTCTCTTGCCGTTACATATAGCGCGTCTGGTACTCCCATCCACCGCCTTGATTGTGCGATCAGATGTCAGTGTTTTTATTTGGTTATGTAGTCGACTTCGCTCGATACACGGAGATCTGCATAAGAGAGATCTGTGCGCAGTTTCTCTCTCTCTCTCTCTCTCTCTCTCTCTCTCTCTCTCTCTCTCTCTCTCTCTCTGCAGCATCACAGGGCTGCAGCTGCTGGCACGCGTTCATATATAATTGACAGGATCCCTCTTTGAGATGGAAACCATAAAGCTGTAAACAATTTCCTGCTGCTGTTCCTTCTCTCCTTCAGTTTTTAGCTCCTTGCAGTATGAAGAACTCAGGGATGGGCAGGCATCTGAGACCCCGCGAGCCACAGCAGAACCGCCGGCCAATTCCACGGGAAGAAAATCTGAAGACCACGAAGTCACGATCACATATCCTTCACGTCTTATATACTACCTAAATGAGGACTCGGAGAGCGCGTATCATGATTTGGACACTCGCGCGCGGAATCAGGCCGGTGATGGACAGGTGAGATGCGAAGTGTCACTGCTCAAATACCCAGTGTGTTCGTGCCACAACACATTCAAGCCGTGGAAGGGATGAGATAAATTACAGTATGTGCATTGAAAAAAACACTGTACCAGTGTGAGGGGCTTGGTTTATATCTCACCCTTAGCAGCTGCAGAGAATGGTGCATTATGCCCAATGCTCAGAACTGATCCAGGTTCACTAGTCCTCTCTCACAAATCTCACACACTTTTAGCAAAAGAAGCAGTTTTCACTCCCCCCAACAGGGATGCTTCATACTAAACAGACGGGATGTGGGATTGCTTTGTGCACATACTTTCTACTTAGTTCTGCCAATGCAGTATTTTTTCTGTGAAACAGCACAGCTGTGTGATTTATGCTTGTTTGTTTTTGCTCTAGAGCAATTGTTTTATCTTTGCATGCACTTATAGAAATTTTCTTGCTGGGAATATGAACATAATGTGTTTTTCTGAATAACAGATCTGGCTTTTGATGTCAGGATTCATACACCATTATGTTTATTTTGTGAAGTGTAAATGAGCCTCTCTTTTTCTCCCCGACTGTAGGATGTCCACCTGGCCCAAGCAAGTTTCCAGCTGGAAGCCTTTGGTGCCACATTTACACTGGACCTTACGCTGAACAAGTCAGTGTGTTTGTGTCTTTGACTGAGTGAAATAAAAAGTAAATAAAAAATATGCCCCAGCGTTTATGGGCACTGGATGTTTAAACCATTAAAACAGTAAAAAATGAATTTCTTACTTAGTATTTCTGTCCTGTTTTGCAGTGCAAATATCTAAAAATTATTTTCTAAAATTCTTACCTAAATATGTAAAATATCCTTGAATTAAGTACTTAAATAATAAAGAGGCAAAGTTTATTATTCTTACCCTATTGGCAGAAATTCATTGGTTTAAGCATAAACTCACTTAAATTTAATTCTTTCTTTTTTCAGAAAACAAGAGTTAATATTTACATTTACATTTAGGCATTTAGCTGATGGAGAGCTTATCCAAAGTGACTTACAATTATTAGGAGACAATAATGCGACACATCAAGAGAGGCAACAATAGTACGAAGAAGTGCTTTCCTAAGTTTACAATGTTTTGCAGTGCTAGATATGTACCTGTAGAGGAAAGAAAAAGGAATTATCTTATGTCATTTTGCTTATCAAGAAGATGCATCCTGATTTAAGAATTTTTAGATATTTGTACTCCAAAACAAGACAAATACAAAGTAAGAAATTCATTTTTTTGCCATGCATACAGTAATATAATCACTGATGCAACTTTTGTTTAGTTGACACAGAATACATTGTTCTCCCAATCCACACTTACTAAGCACAGAGGTGCATGGGATTCGAGGCAATAGCTTTATTGTTGTGTTTTTGTTCTACATTGCCTTTTAAAACGATGTTACTCATTTTTTTTAGTGATTTGTTGTCATCAGACTATATGGAGATCCACTATGAGAAAGACAAGCCAGTTCTCTCCAGGGTATGACACAAAGAGTAAAACTAACATCAAACACTTACTACATTCACTAACCATATTAATAAATGTAAGAAATGTATGGAATACCATTAAGCTTTAAATTCACATCACTTGGTGAGAAGCATTATGTAATGCATTTACACATCAAGTGATGCATTTTTGAGGTCGCTGTAGCATTGAAGAATGTGCATTTTTTAGGGCGGTGAACACTGTTACTACCACGGCCAGGTGAGAGGACAGGAGGACTCCCGTGTAGCTCTGTCCACCTGCAACGGGCTGCAGTGAGTACCGTTTTGTTTGTGTGTGAGATAAAGAGAGAGAGTCTGACCTGGAGACCCACTGTGAGGCCAGATGGCACTTGGTACACATGAAAAGATTTGAATGTCAACATGTTAGTGTGTGGTTGAGTGTCACAGACACAAACAGCTCTGGTTTTCTTGTCACAAGCAGGCGATTTGATGATTTTTTTGTTTGTTTTTTCTGTTGCGTCTTGTACATTTTTTTTCAGTGGGATGTTTGATGATGGTAATTTTATCTATCTCATCGAGCCTTTGAAACAGATTCACACTGTGGTAAGATCACAGCATTGTAGTTTATCCTTCCCGGTTTAATTCACCACACAACTTGTTTGTGGACGTTACACAAGCCTTTGTACTTTTTTAGGAAACAGAAGCACGACCTCACACTTTGCGACGAACATCATCGCTGCGCATGACCTCTGCCCCTGCTGATTTAGGTAAGTGTGTCGCGGTCTTGATAACAGTACAAGACTGGATATCATGATACCATGCCCTCATCTCTATGGTTACATTTATTTCTGTTTCAATCAGCTGCTGATGACCCAGTTGAGGAATTAGAAGATGAGAAACAGATCTTCACTAGCATGCCTTGGTTGAAGAGGAGGAGGAAAAGAGCCGTAAGACAATGACCCTTAACCTTTTCTATGCGCTCCACTGTTTCCATGGAAACATATATATGCTACGCTACCTCATATTTTACATTATAGAACATACATATAGTAATACATTTGCATATTATTTATCTTCTTTGTGATGTTTGTGTAATAATGTTTTTGTTCTTTCGGTGCTTAGATGCCACGTAACATTTTTGAAGAAATGAAATATTTGGAAATAATGATTGTAGCTGACCACAACACGGTGGGTTTATCTATTTAACACATTACAGGCACCATGTCTGAAAAAATTTGAATAATATTTTTTGAAAATAAAATTATTTTAGCTGTTTTGAAGTACTAATAACATAGTCTGGACTCTTATTATGGACTCTATCAGTTTTTTTTTTTAAGGTTTATTATAGAAATGGTCCACCAGAGGGCACTTAATGAACAAATGCCATGTTGTTCACATGATAAAGTAGCCAAAAATTATTTTTGCAGTGATTCGATCTCTTGTTTTTACAGTTTAAAAGGCATAAGAGTAAGAAGCATACCCGGAACTCAGCCAAATCAGTTGTCAACCTTGTAGATGCTGTATGTTTATCGATTTATTTATTCAGAATTACCAAAAAAAATGCCGTATCTTTTCATGTTTTCAATTTTCATCTAAATTGTAAAAAATGCTCCCTTCAGATTTTTAAGGAACAGTTAAATACACGTGTGGTTTTGGTTGCTGTGGAGATTTGGACGGACAGGGACCGGATTCCACTAAGCGTAAAGCCATTGGAAATGTTACGTGATTTTTCAAAGTACAGACAACAAAACATCAACATCAATGCTGATGCTGTGCACCTGTTTACGTAAGTTATGGGTGATTTTTTTGGTAGGTAGTTGTTTAAGTATTTGGCCCACAGGGGTTGCCAGTTGTTGTCCAAAATGGGTAAATAACAAGTTTACCTAATAACTGTTACTGCACATACTGAGCATACGAAAATACAAACTACTATTTTTTAAACTCATTTTACTAATTAACATTCGAATTTTCTACAAAATTTCAAAATTTTAGTTATTTGATTTTTATTTTTTATTGTTAGATTTTTTTATGTTTATTGTTATAAATAAATTAGTCAAGTATGTTTTCTTGAGTCTTAGGTCTATCCATCAATATATAGTTTATCATGATTAAATTAGAATTCAACTATAAAATATTAAAGTAAATAGTGAAATAAGTTTTCCACCTGTGAAACGGTGACAGTTAACAGGTTACGAATTTTAAGTTTCATGAGTTTGTCTTTTTTTAAGTAAATTGTGTGTGTTTTTTTTAATTCAGTTATTTAAAGCAAGAAGTGATGTTGACAAAGTTGTCTCCTCGCAGAAATGTGACATTTCATTACGGTCGGAGCAGCGTTGCATATATCGGTGGTGTGTGTTCCAAAGGAAGAGGTGTTGGTGTCAATGAGGTGAGACACACACAGCATTATGGGTAAATAGTGTTGTGCAACAACAATTCTATTTAAAAAAATGATGACAGTTTAAATAGAGTGATATATCTGTCACACTGTTTCAGTTCGGCAGCACATGGACGATGGCTGCTTCGCTCTCTCAAAGCTTAGCTCAGAATCTGGGGATCCAATGGGATCCCGTGATCAGGAGGAGTAAGTTTGTTTCACTTCCTGTTGTCACGTTAGATTTCTTATCGGCTCACTGTACGAAAATAAGACTCGGATTGAAGTGAATATTCTAACCACCCTGTGTTCTTTCAGAGGAATGTGGCTGCATGGATTCATGGGTGGGATGTATAATGGAGGACACCGGGTATCATTAAAAGCACCCTCGCACACTATCCTATAGCATTTTTTAAAAATACCTGCCGGGATTTTTTAGTTTCTAGTTCCTCTCAGATTTATTGATTCGTGTAGTATTATTTCTGACTGTTTTCCCTGTAGAGTTCAACACCCACGCAGATTTTCCAAATGCAGCATTACTGACTACAGAAATTTCCTTCTGAGAGGGGGCGCGTCATGTCTGTTTAACAAACCTAATAAGGTAGGTTTGAACAACTACAGACATGTACTGTGTAAACCCTGAGGGGATAGTTCACCCAGAAAACACATTTACTCTACCTCATGTTGTTCCCTGTTTTTATCTTCCTTGGAACACCGAAGAAGATATTTTAGGTTCTTGTAAAAGGTACAGTACCAGTAAAAAGTTTAGACACAATTGACAAAAATGTTTCTCATAATCTTAAAAATCATTTCAATTTTGTTTTTGTAATTACTTTTGTGAACAAAAATACAATTGTGCCAACATACTATTTACTTTAATTATAAAACTTTAATTAAAAAATATTTTTGAAATAGATTACTTGGACCAAATAATAAATAAAAGTCCAGTATAGATTCCTTTCAGTGCTGTTTAAAAAGCTTCTCAGGTTGAGGTCTAGACAAAGGGTGACTTCTTTAATTTGATGCTAAAATATAACACCGTGTTCATTCAATTTGGATGCTTTTAGTCACAATATAATTTCCAGTTACAATTATGTTATTTTATGGTTTTGATAAGCTTGCTACTATTCTAAAATGAAAAAAGAAAAACAGCAGTAAGTGTTTCCAAACGTTTGACTGGTACTGTAGGTTCATGAGCGATCCATGGCTGCAAAAACTTTGTGCTTTCTGTTTGCAGCTCTTCGAGGCTACAGAATGTGGGAATGGTTTCGTGGAAGTTGGAGAGGAGTGTGACTGTGGGGCACGAATGGTGAACACTTTTTCAAATCTCTAAAATATACATGCTTGAAATACGTACATGAAAATACATTTTGTGTGTTTCTGTGGGTGTGTTACTACAGGAGTGCTATAAAGGCTGCTGTAAAAAATGTTCTTTGTCTAATGGTGCTCACTGCAGCGACGGACCCTGCTGCAATGGCACCTGCCTGGTGAGACTCTTCAAACTCCATACATCATAACATTCACCAGTACTTTTCAGATTTTAACATGATAATGGACTGATTTATGTTCCTCTCTTTTCCATTTTTGTTCTGTATCTTTCCCTATCTTTTAGTTTTACCCACGGGGATACAGCTGTCGATATGCAGTGAATGACTGTGACATATCCGAGACTTGTTCAGGAGACTCAGGACAGGTCTTTGCTTTTTTCATAGACTATGTTACTGACAGAATGACATTAATTTCTGTGCCTTTTATGGAGAATAACAGAAATATTTAACAGATTTTAAACTTCCTCCTTCTGCAAAATGGTCGTTTTATTGACCTCAACTGTAAAATATGAAATTCAGAAAACATCTATGAGATCTCGTGCTGAAAAAGACTGTGTACTAGTGACTGCACCTCAGATGTACATCTGCAAAGCAAATCTTTATATTAGTAAAAAGAACGTAACAGTTGCAAAATGACAGCGGGACATAATGATGTTTCACACAATACACCCCCAAACTCAGTATCACACCCACATTGTCAGCCAGTCATAACTGCCATAACAGAAGGCGTGTTATTGACTAAATGACAGCCTGCCTGCAGTTTTAACACTTTAACATGTTGTAGGCTTAAAGGAATAACTTTGTTCAGTTGACTTGCACGGATTTTATTTAATGTGCTATATTATATAATGAATTATACTGTATTATAATAATTAATATTATTAATATTTCAGAATCGTCTCTCTATGGCTCGAACAAAATGTAAGATTAAACAAACGGATTGCTGTGAATTACAATTAATAATATACGTAGTTTATTAATAACAATATAGTTTAATATTCTTTACATTTTACTGTCATAACTAATAATGGAATTCCACACTGATATACACAATTATCTAAACTCATTTGTAATTAATAAACAGTAAATAATAAAATAGTTCAGCATATAAACAATTATATTATTTTTTCTGAAAATCAAAAATATATAAAAAATCAATCAAAATTTAATACTGAATTAATTTTAATATTTTAAATATTAATAATAAATTATGTCATGTCTTTGTCTTTACAGTGCCCTCCTAATCTTCATAAACAAGATGGTTACTCTTGTCAGCTCAATCAGGTCAGACACTATCTAAAAAAATGTATGACATAAATAAAATGTATATTATCATTTCCTCCTCACTATTTTTTTTTCCTTCTTTACTGTTTGTTGTTATTCCAGGGCCGCTGTTACAGCGGTGAATGTAAAACCCGGGAGAGTCAGTGCAAATACATCTGGGGTCCAAGTGAGTGACACTGATGCCTTCAGAGGACTTACACATCTGCCCATGCCAAATAAAAGCATTTTACGTGCTGTTCTTCCCATTTCTTTTCTCCTCTCAGAGGCTGGAGGGTCGGAGAAACACTGCTATGAGAAGTTAAATACAGAAGGGACCGAAAAAGGGAACTGTGGTAAAGATGGAGACAAATGGGTTCCCTGCAGTAAACAGTGAGTTTACTTCTTATTTTCTTCTTTAAACTAAGAAGAATTCACTTCAAAGTTGTTAGTTTGTTTGTGCTAGAACCTGATTCTCTTACAATACAATCTATAATAAGCCTAATTTACATAGAAAGAAAGCATGCTTTCACTGAAACAAATGACTTTTCTGATGCTGTTTTAAAATTGCAACCCTATAAGTTCCTCTGCTCACAAAACCTCACCCAGATAGAAAAGATAGTTGATTTAATGTTGATTCAATGTTAAATTGGTTGTTCTTAACATTGTTTCAACATTATATCATTTATATTTGCTATCTGGATAATAATAAAAACTATATATATAATGTTTCCCCAAATGTGTGAATTTATAGCGATGTGTTCTGCGGGTACCTGCTCTGTGCTAATATTGGGAGAAGCCCAAGGATTGGAGCCCTTAAAGGTGACATCACTCCAACCACCTTCAACCATCAGGGAAGACTGGTGGACTGCAGGTGTGTTCTTTTATTTAATCTCCCAATACTTTAATGAAACTGAAAATACATTTTTGACTGTATTGTAATGTCTGTTGTGTCTTAGTGGAGGTCATGTGCTGTTAGATGATGACACCGATCTAGGATATGTAGAAGACGGGACACCATGTGGCCCTTCTATGATGTGCCTTGAGCGGAAATGTCTACCTATCTCCTCCCTCAACCTCACAGCTTGTCCGTCTGGCCCGGGAGGCCAAGTCTGCTCTTCTCGCGGTGTGAGTGATCGCCATCTGACGCACAAAATAATTTGGTTTGAATCCAGAAATCCATTCAAATCCACTTCCTGATATTTATTCAGTATTTCTTTTGCCTCACAGGTGTGCAATAATGAAGCCACCTGCACCTGTGATGCTACCTGGGCAGGAACTGACTGCAGCATGCACGACCCCCCGAAAAAGCCCCCTGTCATCGAGGACCCGGGCCCTAAGGGTTCGTGATCTCTCCTTTCTCTTTAAATATATGAAACACAGTCAGCAGTGCCGTATACACACGCACAACTTCCAATGCACATACACCTTAACATCAGCCACTGCAAAGCCACTTCCAAATATCTCAAGTTTTGGGACCCTCTCAACTTTTAGAAACACTGGTATTTATACATTTTGAAATGGGCCCTCAAGTGACATTTTCTCTGTTGAATCACCCCTATTTCCTCTGCACAGTGAGCGTGGCCACAAACAGGCTGATAGGGGCAGTGGCAGGGACCATTCTGGCCCTGGGGGTGATTTTTGGAGGCACAGGGTGGGGAATAGAGTAAGCACCTCTTAACCCTCTAATGCCATTCCCCCAGCAAGAGGGAGATCTCGCGATCCCCCGTGTGTGCGCGTGTACGTGCGAGTTGTGTGTCCGTGTTCTCCCAGTGGCTTTGTCCGTTGTGTTGAATGTGATGGTGCCCTGTAATTTTTCTATGTTGTGTAATTGATGGACTGATTGATTGGTATATATATATATATATATTTCTTATTTTCTCCTCTCCCCTGGCTGCTATTCTCATGGATCTTTTTATTATCACCCTGTGTTAATTAAGTGTTGCGGTGCTTCCCTCTTTGGTCCATGTGGGGCATTTACATAAACACAAGAGAAGCTTCAAAAAAGGTGTAAGACGTACAGACGAATCCCCCCAGAACTGACCCACTTTCTGTACTTTGCAAATTATCAAACTCTACCGAGGTCTGATGGATGCGTGAGTGAGTGAGTGTGCTTGTAGGTTACTGTTTCTTTGTGAGTCTGCGTGTGGTCCTTTCTTCGTCAGTCCCGCGTCGACGTAGGGTAACGGTGCTTTTAAGATCTTACCCCTGTGCTAAAGCCAGTACATTCTAATAACACCCCACACATACACTTTCAGAGTTACTCCACGGGTAAGTTCAGCAAAACGGATTCTAAACATAGTGTATGACATAATTGAAGTCCAACATTTGATGTGTCAACCCTGCATGCTGTGCAGGTGCCCCCTGCGGCTTACGTCATGTTTCTTTCCCATCATGCCCTTCTGCAGGTCCTAGCGCCACCAACCTTATCATAGGCTCCATCGCAGGGGCCATCCTGATGGCAGCCATAGTGCTGGGGGGTACGGGATGGGGATTTAAGTAAGAGCTACACCGCATGCTTCCTACTGCCTGCCAGCCTGGAACAGGCTAACTCTCACTAACACACACTTTTTTGGATAAAAACGCACACACATAGCATTAAGCACTCATATGCACACACACTCAAGGGCCTGGGCTTCTGCTACAGACAACAGATACTCAAATTGTTGTGGACCGACTGCTTAAGATTGTTGTTTTGTAGCCATTTTATTGTCATTTTAAGTTGTAGTGTATTCAGTTTTTAAAATACTGATGCTGAGACAGCAAATGCCTAAAAGCCTCACAGTAACGCAATTGCTTAAACCATCTATTGAATGTAGCAGAACCTCTTGCAGACTGGCCCAACGCTTGACATGCATGCGAGCAAAATGGTAAAATAGATACTGAGCAAGATGTATAAATACAATTCTGAATTTACGACAATGTCAAAGAGGTTGTTGTTTTATATGCTAACAATTTCAAATTTTAATCAAATTTCAGTATGCAATGATCAGTTAATGTTGCAAAGTGGGAAATGTTGAGAATGTTATTTTGTGTGCTCCAAGATCCAGCTGTAGTATTTTTTTCAAGTGCATTTGGTCTCAAGATATCAAGATTAGCGATCTGTTTGTATAACATAGAAATGAAAGTAAACATGTAACAGCATTTATTGTTCACAATGGCATGCTTGTGGCCAGCATAGACTCATGTTCACCCACTTAAGCTACTAGGAAAGATGTTCTGAAGAGCTAGCCTTGAGACCATTCATACTGTTAAGAAGCTCACCACAGCATGCTCGTTTGCACATAGCATCTTGACTGAGCCCATTTAGAGTTTGCATGTGGACTGGCGCAAAGCCAGAGCTAAAGCGGAGTGCTATCAGAGCATCGCACAAAGGCTGGGCTCACCTCATGTGAAGGAAGGGGTGTTTATTTCTTTCCTTGGTTTGGGATTGTTGGGATGGGTTGGGGCGGGTAGGGATGACGACTTTTTTTCCCGCTCTCCTCGCCGTGATCTCTCTCTCAATCCCCCCTCCGTTGTCTGAAAGGGTGAGAGTTTGAGCGGAGAGGGGTGGAGGTTGTGTCGTGGGCCGCCTTTGTGCCATGGCTGGCTGCCACGCCCTCTTATCTCCCGGAAGGCCCCGAAAACCTAGAACAGAGCAAGAGCCCTCACCCCCCACCCGGACTCGCCCGGCACCGCTGCCTTTACTGCCTGCTTCACAGAGACCTGGTACAGATACACGCGCTGCACCGCACCTGCATGCTACCCCAAACACCCCCACCCCTATACACAGCGATAGTGGCGTCTCCCACCTAACCTCTCTATGGCCAGGTGCATGTTAAACTGCTGGGATGCCCCACATCAAGCCACACTACGGGGAGGTTGTGTCAAACCCCTGTCGTTGTCGGTGTTGTTGCAGTTGGTGTTGCCTTTATTGTTGTTCCTGGTGGTATCGTCGTCGTTCGTGTTGTGGGTGTGACGTCCTTTCTGACCCTCGATGTTGTACACTCTTTCTTGCTGTTTTTCTGTCTGTGTCAGTGTTTTCTATCCCAGGAGGTAATGTTCTTTTCCACATCCCTTGTTGTCTCTCTAACACATACTCACCCAGTCAGTGGAGGGACACTCCGTGTCTCCTCTCGTCGCTGTGAAGGACCGCCGCTTTTACCCACGGCAACCCGGCACAGGCTCGGGCGCATGGGGGATGTAGAATGAAATGTTACGCATAGTTTAAGAAATTGATTAAAAAAAAAAAAAAGACCCATGAACCACTCTAGCGGGGTTGCCGGGGGTCAAGGCGGTTTGTAGAAAAGTTGCATGTTGATGTTTCTGGCATTGCCCGCACTAACCCCCCTCTCTTCTCTTCTGTCCCCGTTTGTTCCTCTCGCCAAGAAATGTCAAGAAAAGACGATATGACCCTAACGCCAGTGCCATCTAAAGGCTTAGAGAACTGCATCCTTGCCTTGTGTGCCCCCTGGTTCTGTCAGAACCTGCTGGACTGTACCTTCTCCTGCTGCTAGCTCCGCTGCTGTCGGAGTTAGCCTTACTTGAATAAAATAAGAAAAGAAAGCGAGGGAAGACGAACGATTGAACTTTTTTTTAATCCAAAGTCACGTAGAACTGCTTCTTTAGAGTCGCCCTTGTTCCTTTGCCCTCTGACCTTGATGAACGACTGTACCCGTGGAGGACTCCGCCTGTTTACACGCCTCCGGTTCCGGCATGAGCAGCTTCAGCTGTGGACCTCGCATGGCAGAGGAGGGACACCAATGCAAGAATGTCATTAAACAATAAAGAGAAAAAAGAAGAACAAAACGGTTTCAGAACAGTCGCATAGGTCACAGTAGGTGGGTAAGCGCATCCGTGTGTTTCAATCCTCAAAGAGGGAATCATATCTTCTTCGACAAACATTTCAAGGCATAAATTACAATTTTGTTTGTTTATTTTGTTATTTCAGCATGTTATATTGCCGGCATCTTTTGTAGTATTAATAAAAATATTAAATCGAGAGGAAAAAGAAAAAAGGATCCATTTGGCCAGCAGCCTATCAAGCTGCATGATGAAATTACCTTTAGACTCCAGAGACTTATATATGCCTGATGACGTCAATTCCCCTTAAATAAACTATTATTCTACCGGTTGGGCCCTGTAGGACTGCCCTGACCTGAATGCCGTTACTGGCCAATCAGAAAGCTGCATGATGTAATTGCACTGGGGCGGAGCCCAACGCAGCCTGCCGCGCTTTTTAAGGTATCTGCATGTCAAAGGAAAAACAGTTAACATTTACTTACTATGCAAAGGGGAAACATTGCACAAACCTTATGGTTTGGTAAAGAATTCTCGACTGAGACTAACAATGAAATTGATCTCAAGCTAACAGATTATTATTATTATTATTATTATTATTATTATTATTAGGCGGTCTTTTATATGCTCGGCCATCTATGTTTCACATTATAATAAGCTTCGGATTGTTTAAATTGAATGTTTCTATGAAAATCTCTGCTTCTAAAAATGAA
Organism: Beaufortia kweichowensis; assembly: GCA_019155185.1. Lineage (NCBI taxonomy): Eukaryota > Metazoa > Chordata > Actinopteri > Cypriniformes > Gastromyzontidae > Beaufortia > Beaufortia kweichowensis. The sequence continues at coordinate 15,294,084 of CM032798.1, forward strand.
AATATCATTTGTCATCTCTGTGGGACAGTGTAATTCAGGCACTTGTGATATTAGTTGATACTATTAATAGAATGGGGCTGTTGAGGTGGAGGGAGCTCTGATTTAGGGCTGAAATAAGAGCAGAGAGAGAGAGAATGTTTTTCTATACCATCACTGAGTGACACTATCAGGTTTTTGAACTCATCTTCTTAACCCTGTTCCCTTTTAAAACCATCTCATGTTCCCATGGAAACATTGCCAAAAAAATTAATAATGATAATAAAGAACTTGACAAAAACTTTACACTTTGAAGTCATTTTCTTGTGTGCTGGGAAATGTTGACACCAAAAAGTGTTCAGAAGACAAATTTATTGCAAAGTAAATAGAACTGATAAGATATGACAATGTTCATGTATTGTAAAACATACTTTTTAAGTAAACATATGTTATTAAGTTTGAGATTGATCACTTTTATTATAAAATTGTTTATAAAAATGAATCACTGGTGAGGTGATGTCAAACATTAACAGTCCGCTGTGAGCATATACAGTATCATTCTGATGAATTTTCATAATGGAATTGTTGGCAAATGTTTTTTATTGATTACCCAGTATAAGAAAATGAGATTTTGCAATGTGATTGGTTGCCATCATGCCAAACTAGCAGACACAGAAGTGACAAGACGAGAAACAGAGTCTCTGATTCCCTCTGCTGCCATCATTAGCATCTCTTTCGCCATAGGGTCAGATCCTAACAGAGAATAAAACAAAAAAATGGTATATATATAATTATATTTATTTATTTATTTTTTACATTTTTTGCTTTATTATTTATTTATTGTTTACTTAATTTATAAATATTTATTTAGGACAATATTTAATGTACTTCTAAATAAGTGGCTGCAGACTATTAAAATAAAATATTACACAAACATCAAACACTAATGCCACATTAGTGTTTTATTAGTGCCTAAATTAGTGCCTAATTCTATCAGTTTTGAATACATATAACTATAAATAAACTATAAAACAAACCTGTAGGGTGCATGAAGATAGCTCATTTCTTAGTTGCTGTACAAGCTCACAAAGTTCCTCTTCCACCTCTGAATCATCTAAGCCAGATTGTTCTTCCAGTGCAAAAGCGTAGACACATGTCTGATGTACATAAACATCCTGTCGCTCATTCAGTAGCTCCTCCTCTTCCTCCTTTGGCCCCTCCCCCTCAACCTTCTCAGTTACTTGCTGCCCCATTGCCATATTTACCTCCTGTATCAGGACACTGTCTGTGTCATCCAGATTTGTGCAGATGTCTTCTGATATCTCCAGCTCAACTTTGTTTTCCAGCTTTATTTGTTGTTCCCGTTGGCCATTTCTCACTTCCTCAAGCTCTTCTTCTTTACTTGAGCGCTCATGAGGTTTAAAAGACTCTGGTGGTGTCCAGTCATTCTCACTGATGCGCTCATCATCTTGTGAGGTAAGGTCGATTCTGAGTTCATTTCTGTCCTTTAGACTCAACACCTGAGACAACAAACATCAATTCAGGAAGATAGATCAATCTTAGCTGTTTTCATAGTCATCATTTACATTTATTTATTTAGCTGATGCTTCACAAGCATTACAAGCAATTTGTCATAAAAGCCATTATATTTGTAGTATACAATGCCAGGTTTAGCAAGATTATAAGCAAGATTACCATAGTAATCTGGTGACTTTTTTATAAACAAGAGTAATAGTAATAAATGCCTTTGTTTATGGTTGCATTATGGGATACCATATTATTTGCAGTAATATGGCATCTCATTTAGGAAAATTACGTCCAGGTATTTAGGTACAATAGACAAAGTGCATGCTACTTTCTTCCCAAAACAACAGGTATTGTATGCCATTGTAAATAATTTCATCTTACATGTCTGACTTTTTCCAGTTCTTCCTCCAGATGTTGGTTATGTTGATTCAGCGCCTCCATCATGGTCTTTAACTCAGTGCATTTGTCCTCCAGTGAATCATGCTCTGACTGGGCCGCCACTTTCCAAACCTGAAACTCCTTCTCCAGGAACCTGGACATAACATTTACACAGCGCATAAGAGTCGAACTCAATATTTTTCATCATCATCATCGTGTGTTTACAGACAGCTTACCACTTATCTCTCTGCAGATCCTTCATGGCTTTCTGGGTAACATTGAGGTCTTTTTGGAGAATAGCAGTTTCTCTCTGTAAAGTCATAAATAAAAATATCCTCATCAGTGATTATTAATTAAAAGAAAATTTATGTGCTACTGCGATGATGGAGGTGAATTACCTGATCTGTTTCTGTGTCTTCAGTCTGTAGACCTTTGGTTTCTACTGTAATTACAGCAGGGGCAAAAGTTTCAACCCCTGAAGCTCCTTGTATGTCAGAAGCTTCTACTGCATGCTGCACTGGAGACGGTGCACTAAAGAGAAACAGAGATGCATGAAATTATCTCATGTTTATTATTTCATGCACACAGAAAAACACACATGCAAAATCTTTACATGTATTGCAGCTCCACGCTGGAACCTGCTCTCAGAGCTCTCTGTTTCCTCTCTGCATCTCTCCGGGTGTGATGTCGAGGAAGCAAAGCGTGTCGTGCACTAGAGGCCAGTGATGCCACTGATTCCTTCCAGGATGGCTTTAAACGGAAAGTTTGCCCAAAATTAAAATTCTGTCATTTATTCTTTTTCAAAACAAAAAAATTGACGTGTTTTGAAGATTACAAATGAAGATAAAGTTAGTGGGGTCTAAAACACCATTTTAGAGATTTAGAGTTTAGCAGATGAAAGATAAACAAGACAAATGATTCCTTTTGGAAATATGTGTGTTCTACACATTGTTTTACACGTATGTAAAATGTATTGGTGCTAAACCTGCGTGCAGTACTCCAGTACAGGATGAGAAGGTTTGTGCTTCCTGCTGCGTCTCTCAGTTAGAAAGCAGTTTTGGCAAAGATGTGTGTTCAGACATTTCAGACAGCGATACCTGTGGAGAGGTCATTCCAGGTCAGGTTTTCTAAATGTGAAATGATTTTAAATTAAAGTAGCAAACAGAATGCAGAAATTAATTTTCAATCTGCTGAACACTATTCACATGCATTGTCAATGCTAGAAAAACATTCACATACCTGAGGCCGGTGATGGGAAATGCTTTACAGGCATGACAGTGAACTCTGTGCTGTACAGTCTCACTCACTGAGAGTCTGTAAAGAGTGGAGAGCCATAACAACAGACGAGGTTCTGACTGTAGCCAGCTGATAAAATGTTCTTCAGTCACAATTGCACTGATTACCTGAGAGAAAATACAACAAAAACCCTATTGGTGCTAATTACGGAAGGGTTGTAGGATCATATCCTACATAGGGAAATTTATCTAATTAATAAGTAAATAAAAGCATGTTAAAAATTTACTGTACCCCATTAAAGCAGGAGGCCACAGCGGTTTCAACATGACCAAAAACATGGTTTTCCTGAACCACTGCTGGAACCTAAACAAACAACAGACAAATTTTAGCTATGAATAATTTATTATAGATAATTATACTATAGGTTAGCGTCTCATTTGTTTTCTCTTACGTCTCACCTGACTGAGGTCCTCCAGCAAAATTCGAAGTCCCTGTCGACTGATAGTGCCGCTGACATTATTCTGATTCCCATTGTAGCTCTCAGTCAATGCAAAAAAAGCTGCCAAGATAAAAGTGCAAACAAACCACTAATTCATGATTACAACATGAACAACAGCATTTAGTCTCTTTTAAGTAGGGTATGTTTGTAAAAAAAGATTATAAAGCTAAATGAAAGTTTAAGTTTTTGATAGGTTTAATGAACATGGGCTAAAGCACCAAAACTCTCATTTTGAAATCATCAGGTCATTTATACAACCCAGCACACAGTTGTCAATATCATTTGTCCTGAAAATAAGAAAGTCCTCAAAGACAACTGTTTGTGTGTGTAAGTGTAATCCACATGTATGTGGATGTGGTACAGACCTCTATGTTTAGCTGAAAGTGTATCTCCAGAAAGAGCGATCAATGCAGCCTCCACTGACCTAAGCAGAATAACACCTGTCTGCTTTCTAACAGAAGTCAAAGAACCTAAATTACACACACAAATGCAACATTACAGTGTATCATGTTGAATTAATGTTGATCACCTCCCACCTGTCAAACAGCCTAAAGAGGAGTCTGGTGGTTTGATCTGTGGCTTCAGACACAGCTTCACCAGAAAGTTCCACTGAAATGTTCTGAAATAACTGTTGTAGACTCTGTTGTACATCCTCCTGAGAAAGTCCAACCAATGGGTCTCCAGAAGTGTTTAGAGAGTTTAAAACTGGATCCAGATCCTGAAGTGTCACCAAGTGCACTTATGCAGTACAGTTGATGTGAGACACACAAATATAAGTTATGCTGTGTATTACATGTGGATAGGATAATATAAAGTTACAAGCCCTAATAGGAGTTAAGGAGAAAATACAATATTTGAACTAGAAACAAGGTAATACAAGATCTACAGAATATAGATATAACACAATGTTGTATTTTGCAGAAATGCAAACACAGAAAGACTCACTTTGACATAGTTTTTGTAAAGAGCGAAGCTTCAATGCAGCACGATACACTGCAGGACGAACCTCATTCAGACCTTCTATGGGAGAAATACATAAAATTATATACAAAATAATGTGGTTTAAAAATAATACATGCTGTAGAACTGACTTGCATTTAATGGACAAATGCAGAAAACAATAAAACAACATAAGAAATCCACAAAAAACAACAATTAATTAATTAATTAATTAGTGAATTAATTTTATCAGTGGACCAAATCGAACTTACCATCGAACTTACCAATGTAATTCAGTTCCATATCAGTCAAGCTGCTAAAATTAAGATAACAATCTTATCTTCTTGAGGTAACAAGTTTTATTTCTATGGACATTTTAGAATTTAGCACTCTTTGCAAAGTATAGCTTCACAGAATTACCTCTAGCACAACATAAGAAAAACTTCAAGCTTTCAAAAACATCAACAACATTTTACAACCTTTTTAGATTATATTGCATTGTATAATTAATGTAATCAAACAATTTAATGAAACGTTAAGCATGCTGCTCACCTAACAGTTATAACATGAAAGAGTTCCTCACTTTGTGCCCTAGTTGCATCTGTTAAACAGAACTTTACTCTCTGTTTTAAACGTGTATACACAGCCTGACACTCTCCCTGGTTTGTATTACAAATTGTAAATAATGTATGAACACAGGTTTTATTTCACACAGTCCATGTTAACACTACAGGTTAATATTAGGCTACAGACTCGTTGTATAGACTTTACAATATACTGACATTGAAATAAGACAACATACTATTACATAATGTTTCCTGCTATATGCTTGATTTTGTTTATGGAAAATGTACAAAAACTGTAAAGACGTATAAATCTTTCTGCTGTGCAAAAGGCTGCAGTTACAAATTCGTTCATTGGCATTTTTATACAGTTGATACGATTATCACACAAAAACATGTGGCGTTATATTCCTGGTTTATTTAATGAAATGAATAAATGAATTACCTCACTCTACCTCCATTTAGTTCATTCTTTTCTGTAAATGCAAAAATTAAATGCACTATATTAGTTTCTTCTGCCTGAGAACCTTTAAAGGTATTATTGCTGCCTTCCAGACAACTCGGATTTAGGATATGTCCCACCTTAATCCAAGAAGTAACATTTGGATTTAGTAATCAACGTTACAGGCGTCATTAGGAAAAAAAAGTAAAAAAAATTATATCAAGCCCACCCTAAAAATTGTAATTTATTTAGCAGCACGAATTCATTATAGTTTTACTCCCCTGTAATCATCTGAAAACAGTGGCAGGCTTCGGCTCTAAAAACTCATCTTCGTAATTACGGTAATAAGCGCCGCACACTCTTTGTTGACATGATATTACCCTTATGATCGTAATAAAGCGCACACATAACTGTAAAGAGGTGCTTATCAAGTTCAGTAGGATTCTTTAGCCACAGCACAGGGCGGAGCGAACGTCAAAGTACAGTGTGTTCATTAACTGATAGATCGGTCGCTTCCTGTCCACTGCAAAAAGCGTTCACCCACCGAAGTGTTTATCTTAAGCGAAAATAGAGTTCTTACACATGAAGGCATACTTTAAAAAACATAACATTTTGAAATTTATCGGCCCTGGCTATAAGAGCGGCGCTCCAGACGCAGCATAAATCCGTGAAGACCAGTGAAGCTTTTCTACGTACAATACTGGTTGTATTTTCTAAAGTAAAACTATATTATCTCACATAATTCCAGAAACAAAATAAATGTTACTTAATTTACAGGAAATAAAAGTCTTAATAAACATGTGATGTCACACAATGAGAGGATCCAACACATGGAACAGTATAACAAACGAATATCTGGCAACCCGGTTGAGTCAAAATGCTGGATCTACAGTACGAGGGAAAGTATTTGTCGCCTGGCTGATTACTAAGGTGTGTTACGTTATGAAATTTTAATTGCAATATATATATATATATAGAGAGAGAGAGAGAGAGAGAGAGAGAGAGAAAGCGAGGTGCTGTGAGTATTGCAAGATAGATATAAATCGATTTTAGCAAACTAATTTAACGAAAAAGTGACAGTGGCAAGAATACAGCGACACTTTCATCCTTTCAAAACGAAAGTAAGACTTTCTAGGAAGTTACTTTGTAACTAGCAGCTTAATCTAAATGCTTTCTAGATCTAAATCTAAAATCTTAAGTCACTGTTAGAGTTGAAAAACATTATTTTGACAGGTCGAATGCTACTGTACGTTTTTTACATTTTATACTATTTAAGATTGACAGCGCTATATGCATATCGCGCGCTATTATGACAGATATTGAGTTCATTTAAGTTTAATGTTAAAATAGCACACGAAGTTGATCACGAAGTAGATTGTGATGTTTTTTGTTAACACTGTCATTGTATAAACAGATCTGTCACATGAAAAAAACAGGAAAAACATCGGATGTTGTAAACGTTTAAAACAGGCCTGACTCCAGCTCAACGATGAAAGGTGAGGCCATGGGGTTTAATGGGGCTAATGATTATTAAGGGTTTTTTTTATTTAAAAAACTTTGTTATTGATTTAACATATATATATATATAAACAACAGTGTTTAGCACATGCTCAGACTTAGTACATGGTCAGAAAACGTGTAACATTATTACTTCCGTAGGCAGCAATTTTTTTGCTTTAAATACTGAACCACTAACAGGAAAACTACACTTTTTTTCTAAAAATTGTGTTTTAGTGTTGATTTTAAACCATGGAATTGAATCAGGAAAACTTTAGTGAAAGAATTCGTCAGTATAAGGTCTTTCTCATCAACACCTTACGGGAAGAGGCCGACTTCATCTTGCAGCTTGTGCATCAGGATAAACTCGTTACTGATCGTGAATACCTCAACTTAAAAGATGGTCAGCGAGAGAAGACTGTCATTAACTTACTTGACAAACTCAGGGACAAGGGGGAGGAATCCTGCAGGAAATTCACAGAACTTTTAAGACAGGAAATTATACTGGAGACCTTTCCAAAACTGAAGAATCATCCTATTATTGCTGCAAATGGTAAATTCACCCAGAAAGCTCTTTACCTTCCGATTTGATTAATTACTATGTTTTGTGCTGTTATTTGTTTAAATTATTTAATTAACCATGCACTTTGGTTTTTCAGACACTCCAGTCCAAGATCCTGTACAGGTAATTTACGTTAATGAAGCATAGTAAATAACAGATCTGTTTGTCGTTTTAGACTGCAATGTGTAAATTCTCTTATTTACCTCAACTGTACGTTTTTTAATTGGCATAGAGAGATACATGCATACAGATAGACGTCACAAAGATATACCCTTTATCTTGGTATACATTTAAGCAATCTACTCTTTAATTGCTTTAAGTAGCCTTTAATTTTACTCAAAGTACATTTTTGAAAGTAACAGTAGTATTCTTTGTTGTAGGAGGAATATTATGCCATGACCCAGCGGCCTTCAGGATACTGTCTAATCATTAACAACAAAAACTTTCAAACGATGGGCAAACGGAGAGGCACAGATAAAGATAAAGGTTTACCATATTTCATTTTTTGTATCTTCACATTTACTGTACCACTTCTAATATAGCCTCCTAAACTCTGTCTCACTGTATCTGTAGATGATCTCAACAGAGTGTTTGACAAAATGCATTTTCTGGTCGAGGTGCAGAACGACTTGCAAGGCCCAGAAATGCTGAGTGTAATAAATAAGTTTGCACAGAAAGATCATTCCAGAATGGATGCTTTTGTCTGCTGCATCCTCTCCAATGGAGCAACAGGCACTGTGTTCGGCATAGATGGCAAACAGGTTCTAATCCGGGATCTCACGTTTCCTTTCGCTAAATGCCACACACTTGAAAATAAGCCTAAGATATTCTTCATTCAGGCCTGTCAGAATGGGCCCCAGGAAGATGTGTGCATGGCAGATGGCACTTCTGAACCACATTACAATATTCCTACAGATTTTCTTATTGGAATGTCCACAGCAGAGCATTACCAGTCATTTCGCCACACTATAAAAGGTTCAATCTATATTCAGGAGCTATGTAGACAGTTAGAGAATCTCTGCCCCAGGTGAGTTTGAAAAGGGATGACAAATAAAGAATATTTAAATATGGATTTACATAGTAATTTTTCCTTTGATAGTAGTTCAAGATTTCATTTGTCTTCATGTTTTCTCTGACAGAAAAGAGGATATCTTGTCCATTCTGATAAAGGTGAACCGTGAAGTGAGCAAAAACAATTCTAATGGTTGTAAGCAAATACCTGAACCTCGATATACCTTAACCAAGAAACTGGTCTTGCCTATGGACTGAAGCTCCTGATTGTCTGCTGTAGTTAACAGCAATGGAGAATTACATACATACTTATCTTTTGGGATGGTGCTTCATGCTATAGATGAATTTGATCTTAATGTTTCTGTGAATCTGGTGAATAATATTACATATGACTGTGATTATTGATCTCGGACTAAATTGATATTATTGTTCAGAGGGTTGGTTAGACTCTCGTGACTCTTCTTGTGCAGTAAAATTGACAAGCCATAATCCTCTTCAGAAATATCAGATCAAGACTTTTTGATCAGTGAGTGTCGCTGTCTCACACTGAAACCACACTTGCTTTTTTTGTGTCCATTACATACTTGTGACGACACCATTAAAATCTTGTGATTTTCATTTATTTAGTCATGTATAATACACCAATTTTGTGGCATGCACCACCTGGACAGGACTGAATTAAACATGGAACAAATGTTTTTTTTATTTACTTTTTTACAGATGTAACACAAGCTTACAATAAAACATGTACTGTAAGCAGTTAGGGTAGTATGTGTTTTACAGACTCTGTCCATCCTCTCTTTTTACATAGATTACGAACACACAAGGTGTAAATGCTGTATTTGTACTGACAAACTTAAAGATTTAGGTTTGAAAGCTGTTGAATGATGTTGTAAAAATGTTTAAAGCTGTTGAATGATGTTGTAAAATGTACCAACAATATGGTTTTGAACTTTCAGATTGAAATATCCATATTGCATCAGCACACTGTTTATTACCACTTATCCACAGTTATATAAAGTATATAATACAATTTTATTCAGGGTATTAATAATATGAAATTAATATTTTATTTTTAAATTATTAAAAAGTGCATCTTATCAAATTATTTATTATAAAATAAACATTGGAGTCTTTAATAATATTGCATACTTTTATAAAAAATTAAAGCCACATGAGTGTGTTTGTTATAATGATTTTAACATTGGCAAAATCTGTAGAACACACAAACTTACCAATTTACCACATTTATACCATCTGTCAAAACTAAGTACATAAGTAATTAAATGTAACTGACTAAACCTCTAAACCAAAATGACTTCATCCACAATAATGAGGAGTCAACCCCTTACTAAGCTTAAAGAAGTAGTTCACCAAAATCTGTTAATTAAATTAAAGCTGAAACAGATAGAGATGAACAAAAAAATACTAACTTGTATTTTATACATCTTTTATACGTATCCAAAGCCCTTCAAACCTATCTTGTTATGAGTACCTGCAGTACCAGTCAAACGTTTAGACAAAATTGATAAAAATGTTTTTCATAATCTTGAAAATATTGTAATCTAAATGTGTATATTTTAATGTAAATATTAATTTCTTTAATTAGAAAACCACATTTTTTATAAAAAAATTTTTTTTTAAAGATCGATTACTTTGATCGACTACAGAATATAATTCCCACAACTGTGTTGTTTCTTGGTTTTAATGACTATTCTAAAATGTGGATAAAAACCTAAACATCATGGAGTAAGTGTTTCCAAACTTTTGACTGGTACTGTAAATACATAATGAACACTATTACGCAAGGAACAATGGGTTATTAACATGTAACGGACGCTATGGGGAACACTAACTCCGGGGAAACGGGGGGAACAGACTTTGACGGAACACCAGGGTGCTCCATTACGGATGTAGTTCTCTGCGTTTACGACGTTCAATTTGAAATCTTGGCTACATAAGTTCAAAATTTAATTGTTTTTACTTGACATACATCTTGGACTCGCGTAGTTCATGATAGTTTCATGATAGTTGGATGCACTCTGGAGCTTAAAAGAACTGGTGATCTAGAAGTAAGGAAGTCGTCTAGGATCGCACGAGGGTAAATTAAGAGTAAATAATGGGGAAAAAACTATTTCTTTAAATGTAGTTCATCGTCAGTTAATCGGTTTGTAGGTACAAGAAATTAAATATGTGCTATATTTTTTTCTGCCCGGAAACGTACATGTAAGTCATAGGAACATGTTAAACGTAGATCAGATGGAAGTAGTTTGAAGAAGTACGTAAGAAGAGTACGAAATGATTTTTCTATTTAAAAAAATAAGTAATAGAACATTTGCCATTACTTATCTGAAAATGTTGTTATTTACAGATGATTTTAAGCGATGGAGTCAAAACTGGAAAACTTTAGTGAAAGAATTCGTCAGTATAAGGTCTTTCTCATCAACACCTTACGGGAAGAGGCGGATTTCTTCTTGCAGCTTGTGCATCAGGATAAACTTATCACTGATCGTGAATACCTCAACTTAAAAGATGGTCAGCGAGAGAAGATTGTCATTAACTTACTTGACAAACTCAGGGACAAGGGGGAGGAATCCTGCAGGAAATTCACAGAACTTTTAAGACAGGAAATTATACTGGAGACCTTTCCAAAACTGAGGAATCATCCCATTATTGCTGCAGGTAAATTCACTCTCTTTTTATGATGTGATTCATCTCATTACCTGTTGGAATGTGCTGGAATTATTTATCTAAACAATCTTTTTGTTTTTCAGACAACCCAATTCAAGATACCTCTAAGGTGACTTTTATTTTGTTTATATATATATATATGACATATATATGTCATCAGGAAGACTTAAATAAAATAAATATTTTACAAACCAAGATTAACTGATTCTGATTAACCCATTGATTTCTGTTGTTTATTCATTATTCAGCTCAGCATTGATCTTCAACAGAAGCATCATAGGATTTGTAGAGAGTTGTCCAGCATTAATATGGCTCAGCTGAAGTTTCTGTGTATGGACCTGGTGTGCAAAAATCATTCGGAGACAAAGAGCGATGCAGAAGACCTGTTTGTACAACTGGAGGAGCAAGAACTGTTTGATGATGTGCTATTTCTCCCTGAGCTGCTATACAGGATAGGGCGTCTTGACTTGCTTGTCATCCTTGGCACATCCAGAGAGGAAGTGGATAAGCATCTGCAGGCACGTAGAGACACTACTAAAAGTGTCTCAGCTTACAGGTAGAAGATGTCTTAACTGTAAATTGTGGGTTGCTATGAAACTTTACATTCAAAAGTTAAAAAATGTTACATTAGAAAACTAAAAAATAAACATATATTTTTCAGGATACTGAATTTTAAAGAAAATTTTGTCAAATCCAAATAAATGTCACATACCTAGATAACAAACAATGTATATGCACTTTAATGCAAAATAATCCTTAAGGCACTGATAGTTTATAGGCTGTGTAGGGTCACAGTTACAGTAACTTTGATAGCAGCACAATCTCTCATTAAATTGTCTTAAATAGGTCTGCTTTTTATTTAATTTTTGCTTTGGTTGTCTTTTTTGCCCTATCCAGGTGCATGCTCTATGGATTATCTGTAAGCATTACAGAAGAAACCCTTCATCAAATAAGGTTTTTATGGTCAAAATGTTCAAAAACACAGTTGGGACCATCTGCTGTGCGTATTATGCTATATTTTGATTCGTGCAATTTTGTAAATAAGTTAAACGCACAATATGAAAGGTTTATGGCATTAAAACCACTAGTATAGTGTTAGTGTATATATATATCAAAAGTCGCATCAAAAGTGTTTCTGTATTGCAATACTGAATGAATTTAATTAAAGGAAAGAGTTTTTACATTATGTGTTATTTGGGGATCATCACCCTCTTTGTATTATGCAGTCACTTCTAGACATTATGATTGAGATGGAAAAGCAGCAGAGACTTGGAGAAGACAACCTGGATGAACTGCACAATATTCTAGATAAATGTGATAAACAGCTGTCCAGTAGGATAAATAAATTCAAGAATATGCACAAAGACCAAGAACAAGGTGATAACATAAAAATCAAATTTTTCACATTACTTACTATTTCACATTCTATGTTACTCATTTTTTTCTCCAGTAGTATTGAGAAATCCAGCACATGAAGTGGCAGATCCTGAATTGTTTAGAAATACATTTGCTGAAGTAAGTTATATGCATGTTAAATATTTTGAAACATACATTTTTATATGTAGTAAGGAGTTTTGAAAAGAGTTACATTTTTCTGTAAACTAGTAGACTATTGTTGTGTGAATACAATGAACACTTTGGTAGTCAAAAATGTTGGATTCTCCTCCCTATATTTGTTTATTTTTTAATCACAGAATGTAAACTGTAAATTGCATCATACGTTTTTATAAGAAATAGTATTTACAGCTTAATATATATATCTATATATTCTTGTAAATACTGTGAAGCAAGTCACTTTTTACCCTATTAAAACTTTTAGGACAGCTAGTTTTACTCACTGTTCTGGATTCATGTTTTAGGATGAATATTATCCTATGACCCAGCGACCTTTAGGATACTGTCTTATCATCAACAACAACAACTTTCATACCATGGGCATGTTACCCAACCGGAGAGGCACAAATGAAGATAGAGGTTTGTTTTTAACTTAGCATCAACAATTCACTATTCGCTGTATCACTTCTAAAATAACCTCATAAACTCTCTTTGTCTCTTTAGATAACCTCACCAGAGTGTTTGGCAAAATGCATTTTCTGGTTGAGGTCCGGAACAACTTGCAAGCCAAAGATATGATCAATGTGATAAAAGCGTTTGCACAGAAAAATCACTCTGCAATGGATGCTTTCGTCTGCTGCGTTCTATCCCATGGAGAGAAAGGCACAGCCTTGGGCGTAGACGGCATACCGGTTGAGATCCGTGACCTCACGCTGCCCTTTGCTAAATGCCGAACACTGGCTAGCAAGCCTAAGCTTTTCTTCATTCAGGCATGCCAAATTATAGGTCTGAATTTAGATAAGGGCATTACAGTCAATGAGATCTGTGAAGAGGATGCTCATATGGTTGTACAGCACAGTATTCCACTTGAGGCTGATTTTCTTATTTGTATGGCCACTGTACACAGTTTCCCGTGTTACCGCAATGTCATAAACAGGTCCATTTATATCCAGGAGCTCTGTATACAACTGGAAAAATGCTGCCCCAGGTATGTTTGAAAGTGGATGTAAAAAGAAGCATATATAAACAATGATGAACATAGTTTAATTTATGTATGATTTCTTTCACAGAAAGGAAGATATCTTGTCCATTTTAACAAAGATGAACCGTGAAATAAGCAAACAAGTTTGGACTGACTATAAGCAAATACCTGAACCTCAGTGTACTTTAACCAAGAAACTGGTCTTTCCCATGGACTGAAGCTCCTGATTGCTTTTTACAGAGAACTACATTATGTGACTACTGTGGATCTATGCTCACACTTTCTGATTCTTGAAACAGTCAGAGAATGATGCTATGGTTGAATTTTAGTTTTAGGGTTTCTTTCAATCTAGTCTAATGATTATGTATTTTGGTGAATGATAAATTTTGGTAAACTTTGTGGAGTTTTTATTCTTGTTTTATAGTCTTGTATTAGGGGAATCCAGTGTTGGGTGTAATGGTTTATGTATACTGTAATAAAATTACTTTTTTCCATAAAAATGAGCAAGGGGTTACTCTATTTTTAAATAATAACAGGTACGATATGCTTGCATTACATACTGTATATACTTTAAAAAATCAGTATAAAACCATTTTACATTTAAAATCTGTTTACATTAAAATGTGTTAAAAATAAGTTCATTGTGTTGAAAGTCATATATGTATGTAATGAAATTAGTAATGTTTAAAGTGTGTTGCAGGTGGTGATTAATTTCACAATGCGAATTTCTGTTGTCTATGTGGTCAGGTTGATAACTATCCAGAAATCACATTTATGGGGATTTATGTTACACACTTGAAGAAAAACAGTAAAAAAGACTCAAATTAAAATGGATTTAATGGGACAAAAAGTTATTAATTTACTTAAGTACTACTTTACTTGCTGTGTAATATACATATATTTTTCATATTTTATATTTAAAACCTGTATAGCACACAAACCTACCAAACAGTGTTCAACCCAAATGGAAGAAAATGTTTGTTTTGACGCGCGAGATGTTGACATAGCTAGTATTGCCATGTATTGTCTCCAAAATTTGTCCAAAAGATATACGTAATTTAATAGTTGCATACTCAACCGTCCTACAAGTGGTGACGGATTTATAACCTTATTTAGCAAAACTACACCTAACATAAAATCTATTTCTAATCTATAACAATTTCTAATCATAATGACCAAATGCTATAATTAGAAGATATAAAATAATAAATATAAAAATAACACTTTTTCACACAACATTATAATGGTATTTTACAAAACAAACCAATCTATATTTACATTTATTCATTTAGCAGATTTACAAATTCAGCATTTGCATTACATTCACAGATCATTGTTTGGCTTGCACCCCATGTTTTATTTATGTATAGGAGAGCATGGCTTAAAGTATAATTTATCGACAGCAAAGATGCCATTTTTGGCATCAATGCATTGGCATATTAGGTGTTGTTTTGCTATAATATATTTTACCCTTTGACTGTGTCTTCTGTTAATATGAACCTGTAAGTTCTTTTGATTTACTTGAATGCCACAGTGTGTGCAAGTCACCCTGACTTGCTGCCGAACACGTAATCTTTTTGCTGACAATGATTGTGTTGGAGATGGTTGTGGTGTTGCTGACGGTGGTGATGCTGCTGATGCTGGGGTTGGTATTGATGCTGCTGATGCTGGGGTTGGAGGTGGTGCTGCTGATACTGGGGTTGATGGTGCTGCTGGGGTTGGTGGTGGTGCTGCTGGCAATGGAGGCTGTTCAGATGCTGTACTTTTACAGATTTTAAAATGGTTAATTAGACCATCCCGTCTGATTACTGTTGCTGTGCAGTAGCAGCAGTGAAAATGTGGTGATTGTCTGCAGTTTAGACCACACTTGATGATGATAAAATCTAAAATGTAGAAGAATAAATTAGCAATTGTCTTTTTTACATCAGTACTGTTTTAAACAGTGTATCGCTTTGCCAAAATTAAGATCAATCACTAACACGCTTAATTCTATTAATAAAATTAATGAAAATCAGAAATATTTGATCCTCTGACATTCAGCCTTCCCAAAGGCTTTACAACACAAGAAAAAGTTAAGTGAACAATATTTTAAGTTTTAAATTCTAAGGAGAAATGAGTATGACATACAAAAACATAGAGGTTTGTGAACTTTTAAACATAAGTAAAATAATTCACACACATACCTTCCTGTTGAACTGCATTTCGCATGTGATTAGTTACATGATTTTGGAGCTCGTGTAAATGGTTACACACTAATGTACAGTAGGTACAGTGGTACTTTTCGCAACACTCCATGCATCTCTTGATAGACAGCAGTGGATCCAATCCTCGCTTAAGTATAGTGTGATGCATCTGTGGATAGATAAACAACTATGGTTCAAAATACACAGACTGCACATGGGTAGTTGACTAATACATTTACATTTAATAAATATGTGTGTTATTGTGTGACAGCAGAAATGTAGAAGACGAATTTTAAAGATATACAAATAGCATAAGAGATTTATCTTTGCTGGAATTACAAATAGGATAAGAAAGCTTTATCTTAATTGTTAGAAGTTTTCTTTCTACATTTTCTGTATGTCACACTATAGAACATAGTGTGACATACGCTAACGCTAATAAAACATCGATATAGTGTTGATCGCGTATGTTGATTTATTTTCAAGGAGTCAAAAAGAACAATAACATTCATGTTAAAAAGCGACGGAAAGATATACACGTTTTAAAGTCCAGTTTATGTTTAAAGTACTCTTTTCTTACCGTGAGGTAGATGTTGTACAGTTGTTATGAGCCCATTGGAGTCGACGTCACGCCTGCTTCGCGGCCGCTGCGCGGGGTCGCGGCTGCATAGAGAAGCAATAGTGTCCCCGCCCACTAACTTCAGGAAGGGGGAGCTGAAGCCACCAATAGTATTTCCCTCTCAGCTGAAGCTCCAGCTCCACGCATATGGCACTACAGCGAGTGCAACTTGGGGGTGGGAGAGTGTCTGCGAGGGAAATTTACCAGGGTGAGTGAAACATTATAAACTTAACATATCTGTAAATCACCCTGCTATATTGTATCACGAATGCGAACTAAATGTGTCGATATTTGAAAGCTATTTCTGGGAATAAGTCGTGCACAGTAGCTACATCCAGTTTCATCGTCGTTTTATTGTCCTACACGGAAAGCGAAAGTAACAATGTGTAAGTTACACAGTAAGAGAATACTTTTATGCTCGATATATTGTTGAATTCAGATTTTATAATTTATCGATTTACCGAATAAAGAAAAAAATAACTCGTAACTTATTTAAATAACAGTGTAACACTGCCATTGCCCACAATACTAACAAGTACATCTTGAACCTCTCATTTCCTATTCTGTGTCTATTTAGCGTTAATTTTCAACTATGGCTACACAAAAAGAATTCCATGAGCGAATTCTCAAACACAAAGTTTTTCTCTCGGAAACTTTATGTGAAGAAATTGACGTCATCTTACAGCACGCGGAGCAGGAAAAGCTTATAACCAAGCGCGAGTACAGGAACCTTAAAGATGTCCCTGGCAGAGAGAGGAAGACCATCGATCTCCTGGACAAACTCATGAGCAAAGGAGAGCAAACCTGCTGCAAGTTCGTCGATCTTTTAAGACGGGACGACATACTGGAGACATTTCCATCGTTGGTGGACCATGCTATTATTTCACCTTCAGGGAGAGTACAGGGTAAATCCACCCATCCCAACTATCCACCAGCTGTTGTGATGCTACTGTGTATTGGCTTGTGGTGACAATCTTCAAACGTGTGTATTTGTTTTACAGACACCAGTGTGAATTATCCAATCCAGGAGACTTCAAAGGTGACTCCTTAAGACTTAGTAAGCCTTTGAAAAAGTATTAAATAGTCAAGTTTGTTTAATTATTGTACACTAATGTATCTAAATGTGTTTATTTTTAGATCAAGAATTACGAAATAACACAACGTCCACGTGGTGTCTGCGTAATCATCAATAATGTACATTTTGCAATCATGAAAGAAAGAATGGGATCAGATGAAGACCAAAGTTTGTTTCTATTTCTGTTTGTTTCAGTTTTTACATTGGTATTTAAGTAGTTTGTATAATAAAGATTAACATTTTAATTAATATATAAAGTAAACAGCATTTATAAGAACTGTGAAATAATTAGGTTTAAATGTCAAAGACAGTTGGCATGGAATTAATTAATTAATTATTAAATAATATTAATACTAATTGTATTTTTCACTCATTGTCTCAGAGTCTCTTGACAGAGTTTTTCGCTGGCTGGGGTTTGACGTAGTGGTACACAAAGATAAAACTGCAGCGCAGATAAAAGATCTCCTAAAGGACCTAGGCCAGAAAGTATCTGGCGACTGCTTCGTATGCTGCGTCCTCAGCCATGGCGAAAGCAAAGGAGTCTGTGGAACTGACGAAGTCATTGTTTCTGTGGATGAAATACGCGAACCTTTCAATGGCAGTAACTGCAAGAACCTCGCTGGCAAGCCCAAACTGTTTTTCATACAAGCTTGTCGTGGAAAAAAGAGTCAAAATTTTGTCAAAGTTCAAGCAGATGATCCAGAAGGAGCTGAGTCAGAGCTGGAGGTGGATGCTAACAGTTTTGAAGTCTCAATCCCAGCTGACTCAGATTTCCTCATTGCCAGATCAACTATTGACGGCCACTTAAGTTACAGAAACACAGCGAAAGGCTCCTGGTTTATTCAGTCACTTTGTCAGCAGCTGGAAACACATTGTCCACAGTAAGTTTAAACACTATTCCAGTATGGGATTAGAATATACGTTATTGTCAAAATGTACACATGGAGACATGGCAGAGAATGTATACTAATGGCTTTCTTTCACAAAGACAAAACTATTTGAAATATCAGGCAATTATTGTTTATTATAATGTAATTATTTTATCATTTTTTTATAGGGGTACAGACATCCAGACAATACTGCTCCATGTGAATAATGAGGTCAGTTGTGAGGGGATTATAAACAAACAGATGCCTGTCCATGAATTTGCCATGAGGAAGAAGCTGATTCTTCATGTACCTGGTGCACAGTAAAAAACACTGAAAAATCCTACAGCACATGACATTCAGTTATTTTTTTATATGATTGATTATATGATTATAAGATTTTTTTAAATGAATCATAGAAAAAAAGAAGGACCAAACTGTTTACATGTAATGAATCACGAGCCATGAGAATATATTTACTTCATTTTTTAGTAAGTATTTTTATGTTTTTATGTACCATGTTTGAATGTTACTTAATATTACATTTTGTCCAAATATCTGTGACACAAAGAAATTTTTGTAAAGACAAATTGTAAAAAAAGTAATGCTTGTTTTTTTATGGATTTCCTGTATCAAAGTTTTACACCTGATATACTACAAAAAACTTTGACATTCAATATTGTTATTGCAATTGACTTTATTCACCGGTTAGGAAAATAAAGACTCAACAAGAATAAAGATGTTTTCTTCCCAGTTTTTTTTTTTAAATTTCCATTTACAAATATTTTGATGGTCGTGAGATAGATTATACCTGTTAAGGTGGGTCCTGAATGAAAAAAGTTTGGGAAATCCTGCCTTAGACAACATGAAGCATGGAACTTTTTGCATGTTTTATGCATTATTGTAATACAGCCCTTTGATAAACTATAAAGCTGATTAGCATCCTCTTGGAAAGGATGCTGTGTAGTACCTGACATCTCTACATTTGTCACTTTTACAATAACCAATAACATCTTGTAACATTTCTCTTGTAACATTTCTCATATCTCCACATGAGTTTTTTCCCACACGTTGAATCTGCAAGGGCTCTGTTTTTGTGCAGCCTTGAAGACAACTATTGACAGAGTTGAAGCTCAATTTTCCAGCTTCTATTGGTCAATAATCCTGAGAGTGTTATCACTGAAATAAGTTTAAACATGACCAAAAGTTAAAGTGGTGGTGATTAATAAGTTTTTATGAAGTCGAAACAACACAAGCTGTATGTGTTATGATTAAACACTGATCAACGGTTTTACCCTATTTGTTATGACAAAGAAGTCTTTTAGTTTTCAATCCTCACAGTGTATTTGACTGTAATTTAAAATTTACCTACCCTAATGCACACTTCAGCATTTATGAACAAATAACTGGTACAATTCATAGATAATACGGTTTTGGAAATTTACAGTATTACAGCATCAGGCTGGAGGAGGATGATGACAATTTTGAAGTCTCAATCCCAGCTGACTCAGATTTCCTCATTGCCAGGTCAACTATTGACAGTCACTTCAGTTACAGAAACACAGCGAAAAGCTGCTGGTTTATTCAGTCACTTTGTTTGCAGCTTAAGACACTTTGTCCACTGTACACAGACCTATATGTAATATCAACAAATTATTATTTATTATGATGTAATATTTTTCATTATTTTCATAGGGGTACAGACAATACTGCTCCATGTGAATGATGAGGTCAGCCATTACGGAATTAAAAAAAGCAAATGCCTATCTATGAAGTTGCCTTGAGGAAGAAATTGATTCTTCATGTACCTGCTGCAGCAGATGCACAATAAAAAACACTGACAAATCCTACAGCACAAGCCAGTTATGTCATTTGGTAAATTTTTTCTTATGTTTGATTATATCATAGATAGAAAATAAATCTTACACTTCCTTTAATCTTAAATGCAAACCTGTGAAACTGTACTTAAAAGAGGGACCAAACGTTTTACATGTAATGCATCACAATTACAATGTCTTTATATCTTCCAAAAAATATTTTTATATTCGTTTTTAAATGATACTTAATATTAAATGTTTTAATAATTTGGACAGCCCGTTCTACTAAACCATTACTAGAAGCATGGTAAGGTGCAGAAGTAACATGCCGCACTCCATTTTTATTCAGGAACTCTTTGAATTCAGCACTAACGAAACAAGCAGCATAATTCCTCTTCATGATGACTGCCGAGGAGGTTTTGTATTTTGCCGGCAGCAGAGATCACGTGGTTGGCTGGCTGCTGTCAGCGACTACTGAGAAGGGGCCTCCTTGAGGGGGATCCCGACAACAGTGTCATTGCACTTTACAGCATTGACTATCAAAGGGGCGCTCACACAGTTTGTCGTTGCATTTTATTCTTAACCTGTCGTTGTCTTGGGGCTCCAGGCCAGCTCGGGGCCCCAAGCAATTGCTTGGTTTGCTTGCCTTGTCGCGACGGGCCTGTATTAATCCATATGCCTTGAGTTTAAAATGCCTTGAGCTTATCATCGTTATCGACATATATTTGATCGCGATTCGATGTGATATCGTTTATCGGCACAGCCCTAGCTGAAACTATTGTTAGATCCAGGCCCGTCGCGACAAGGCAAGCAAACATGAATACATGAAATGTTGCAAATACATGAGCAAACTCTTGAATTCTTGGCCATTCGCAGTCAAACTTCTAGCATTCCACTGTACTACCCTAAATGTCATATTGTTTGTTTAACCTTTGCTTGTTCTGACACTTTCTGAGAGCTTGCAATGTTCTCAAATTGACCTAAAAGTGTCTGTATTTTCTCAACTGATATTTCTGTTACATCCAGGTGACGTGTTGCTGCAGATATTATTATTTTCAGTTTTTCTGTCCGTTTGTTTGTTTGTGCTGTACAGTTAATGATTTCTGCAATAAACGCAATAAAATTTACTTTGCTAACCATAAGCATATTTGCATCATCATTCTGCT
This sequence comes from Beaufortia kweichowensis, assembly GCA_019155185.1. Lineage (NCBI taxonomy): Eukaryota > Metazoa > Chordata > Actinopteri > Cypriniformes > Gastromyzontidae > Beaufortia > Beaufortia kweichowensis. The sequence goes on from CM032798.1 coordinate 15,315,667, forward strand.
TTGGCGTCTTTCTCTCTGTTCCCTTCTTTGGTACTTCGCTTTCATTAATATATTCATTCACTCATCCTATTTCCTTCCTCATTTTGAATCTTCTTCACTGTTTGAGCATATGATAAATTATGAACTGATTTGTACTTCATCACTTCCATTGCTTGTTTTTGTGCCGTACATCCTAAATATGCTGCACTGCGTGGACCTCCACAATTGCAACACTTAGGTCCAGCTATATTTCCACATTCTCCATAATCATGTTCTCCTCCACATCTACAACACCTTTTCTTTCCTTTGCATATTTCTGCCACATGTCCTAGCCTTTAGCAATTGAAGCATCTTAATGCAGGTCTTATGAAAGGACGTACTGGGTAGCACACATATCCAATTTTAACATCGTCTGGTAAAATTTTACCTTTCACTGCTATCATAATTGTTGTACTCGCTTCTCTTTTCCCATTTCTATTAGATGTCAACCTTTTCACTTCTATTATTTTTGCCTCATTATCTGTTTTTCCAACATCTCATCTGTTAGTTTTATTGGGACTCCATTAATCACACCTTTAACTACATTCATTTCACCAGGAACATGACGTTTTTTTGACGTACTTTTTTGAGTACCTTTGTTAAACGCATAGGATTACTCATTTCACCCATAGTTTCGAATGTTAAAGTAACTTTGTACTCATCCTCCTTCCTCATCGTTTTGTTCCTTGCTCCTTCTCCAACGAATTCCTCCGAATCTGATCCTCTTTCTTTCCGTTTTTGAGATGTCTGCTCTACCTGCATCCACTCTCCACTATTCATGTTTACAGAATTATTCTCTTCGTCTACATTACCTTCTTCATTCTCTCCATTCACACCACAGCCGTCGCTTAACCCGCCACGCTGTCTTTCCTTCGCCATCTCTCTGCGCATAACCAGCCAGATCCCTTAGTTATAGCAGAGCCAAGCAATACTGGAGAGGGGGTAAAATCTTTCCGTGGCAGTGGCGGCTGCCACAAAAACCCGCCACCGGTGGAGGCAGCCGCCACACAACCCGCCACCGGTGGAGGCAGCCGCCACACAACCCGCCACAAGATCACTCACTGTTTACAGATATCTGACTCTTCCTTCGATTCAGGAGAGCAAACAAACATGCAATTCATGCTCTTATTTATACATTTTCATCTTTAACTTATCTTTTATTGCGCTGTGCATTGCTTTTTAAAGAGCGCAGCGTCAACCAGCCACATCGCAGTGTCAGCCAGCCACAAGATCACTCACTGTTTACAGACACCTGACACTTCCTTTTAATTATTATAGCAAACAAACATACAGTGCTCTTATTTATACATTTATATCTTTAACTTATCTTTTATTGCGCTGTGCATTACTTTTAAAGAACGCGCGTCAACCAGCCACATCGCAGCGTCAACCAGCCACAAGATCACTCACTGTTTACAGACACATGACACTTCCTTTTAATTATTATAGCAAACAAACAATTAAATTATGCTCTTATTTATACATTTTACTCATTTACTTACATTTTATTGTGCTTGTTTTATAAGTAAAGGGTAGCGTCAACCAACCACATCGCCATCGCGTCAACCAGCCACAAGATCACTCACTGTTTACAGACACCTGACACTTCCTTTTAATTATTATAGCAAACAAACATGCAATTCATGCTCTTATGTATACATTTTCATCTTTAACTTATCTTTTATTGCTGTGCATTACTTTTAAAACGCTAGCGTCAACCAACCCACATCGTAAAGCGTCAACCAGCCACATTAAGATCACTCACTGTTTACAGACACCTGACACTTCCTTTTAATTATTATAGCAAACAAGCGTGCAATTCATGCTCTTATGTATACATTTTCATCTTTAACTTATCTTTTATTGCTGTGCATTACTTTTAAAAGAGCGCTAACGTCAACCAGCCACATCGCAGGGTTTGCGTTTGCTTGCTATAATAATTAAAAGGAAGTGTCAGGTGTCTGTAAACAGTGAGTGATCTTAATGGCTGGTTGACACTGCGATGTGGCTGGTTGACGCGCGTTCTTTAAAAGTAATGCACAGCGCAATAAAAGATAAGTTAAGGATGAAAATGTATAAATAAGAGCATGAATTGCATGTTTGTTTGCTCTCCTGAATCGAAGGAAGAGTCAGATATCTGTAAACAGTGAGTGATCTTGTGGCTGGTTGATCCAGCGATGTATTGGTTGACGCAGCGTTCTTAAAAGTAATGCACAGCGCAATAAAAGATAAGTTAAGGATGAAAATGTATAAATAAGAGCATGAATTGCATGTTTGTTTGCTATAATAATTAAAAGGAAGTGTCAGGTGTCTGTAAACAGTGAGTGATCTTGTGGCTGGTTGACGCCATTGTGGCTGGTTGATGGCAACTCCCTTTACTTATAAAACAAGCACAATAAAATGTAAGTAAATGAGTAAAATGTATAAATAAGAGCATAATTTAATTGTTTGTTTGCTATAATAATTAAAAGGAAGTGTCAGGTGTCTGTAAACAGTGAGTGATCTTGTGGCTGGTTGACGCTGCGATGTGGCTGGTTGACGCGCGTTCTTTAAAAGTAATGCACAGCGCAATAAAAGATAAGTTAAGGATGAAAATGTATAAATAAGAGCATGAATTGCATGTTTGTTTGCTATAATAATTAAAAGGAAGTGTAGGGTGTCTGTAAACAGTGAGTGATCTTGTGGCTGGTTGACGCTGCGATGTGGCTGGTTGACGCGCGTTCTTTAAAAGTAATGCACAGCGCAATAAAAGATAAGTTAAAGATGAAAATGTATACATAAGAGCATGAATTGCATGTTTGTTTGCTATAATAATTAAAAGGAAGTGTCAGGTGTCTGTAAACAGTGAGTGATCTTGTGGCTGGTTGACGCTGCTGGCGATGTGGCTGGTTGGCAGCGCTTTACTTATAAAACAAAGCTAATAAAATGTAAGTAAATGAGTAAAATGTATAAATAAGAGCATGAATTGCATGTTTGTTTGCTCTCCTGAATCGAAGGAAGAGTCAGATATCTGTAAACAGTGAGTGATCTTGTGGCGGGTTGTGTGGCGGCTGCCTCCACCGGTGGCGGGTTGTGTGGCGGCTGCCTCCACCGGTGGCGGGTTGTGTGGCGGCTGCCTCCACCGGTGGCGGGTTTTTGTGGCAGCCGCCACTGCCACGGAAAGATTTTACCCCTACTGCAATACTGTCCCCGCCCACTAGCTTCAGGGAGGGGGAGCTCCAGCTCCACGCATATGGCACGGAAGCGAGTGCCACTTGGGTGTGGGAGAGTGTCTGCGAGGGAAATTTACCAGGGTGAGTGAAACATTATAAACTTAACATATCTGTAAATCACCCTGCTATATTGTATCACGAATGCGAACTAAATGTGTCGATATTTGAAAGCTATTTCTGGGAATAAGTCGTGCACAGTAGCTACATCCAGTTTCATCGTCGTTTTATTGTCCTACACGGAAAGCGAAAGTAACAATGTGTAAGTTACACAGTAAGAGAATACTTTTATGCTCGATATATTGTTGAATTCAGATTTCGATTTACCGAATAAAGAAAAAAATAACTCGTAACTTATTTAAATAACAGTGTAACACTGCCATTGCCCACAATACTAACAAGTACATCTTGAACCTCTCCTTTCCTATTCTGTGTCTATTTAGCGTTAATTTTCAACTATGGCTACACAAAAAGAATTCCATGATCGAATTCTCAAACACAAAGTTTTTCTCTTGGAAACTTTATGTGAAGAAACTGACGTCATCTTACAGCACGCAGAGCAGGAAAAGCTTATAACCAAGCGCGAGTACACGAACCTTAAAGATGTCCCTGGCAGAGAGAGGAAGACCATCGATCTCCTGGACAAACTCATGAGCAAAGGAGAGCAAACCTGCTGCAAGTTCGTCGATCTTTTAAGACGGGACGACATACTGGAGACATTTCCATCGTTGGTGGACCATGCTATTATTTCACCTTTAGGGAGAGTACAGGGTAAATCCACCCATCCCAACTATCCACCAGCTGTTGTGATGCTACTGTGTATTGGCTTGTGGTGACAATCTTCAAACGTGTGTATTTGTTTTACAGACACCAGTGTGGATTATCCAAACCAGGAGACTTCAAAGGTGACTCCTTAAGACTTAGTAAGCCTTTGAAAAAGTATTAAATAGTCAAGTTTGTTTAATTATTGTACACTAATGTATCTAAATGTGTTTATTTTTAGATCAAGCATTACAAAATAACACAACGTCCACGTGGTGTCTGCGTAATCATCAATAATGTACATTTTGCAGACGAAGAAAGAATGGGATCAGATGAAGACCAAAGTTTGTTTCTATTTCTGTTTGTTTCAGTTTTTACATTGGTATTTAAGTAGTTTGTATAATAAAGATTAACATTTTAATTAATATATAAAGTAAACAGCATTTATAAGAACTGTGAAATAATTAGGTTTAAATGTCAAAGACAGTTGGCATGGAATTAATTAATTAACTATTAAATAATATTAATACTAATTGTATTTTTCACTCTTTGTCTCAGAGTCTCTTGACAGAGTTTTTCGCTGGCTGGGGTTTGACGTAGTGGTACACAAAGATAAAACTGCAGCGCAGATAAAAGGCCTCCTAAAGGACCTAGGCCAGAAAGTATCTGGCGACTGCTTCATATGCTGCGTCCTCAGCCATGGCAAAAGCAAAGGAGTCTGTGGAACTGACAAAGTCATTGTTTCTGTGGATGAAATACGCGAACCTTTCAATGGCAGTAACTGCAAGAACCTCGTTGGCAAGCCCAAACTGTTTTTCATACAAGCTTGTCGTGGAAAAGAAAAACAAAAGTCAGTGAAAGACCAAGCAGATGATCCAGAAGGAGCTGAGTCAGAGCTGGAGGAAGATGATGACAATTTTGAAGTCTCAATCCCAGCTGACTCAGATTTCCTCATTGCCAGGTCAACTATTGACAGTTACGTCAGTCACAGAAATAGAACAAAAGGCTCCAGGTTTATTCAGTCACTTTGTTTGCAGCTTGAGACACTTTGTCCACAGTAAGTTTGAACTCTTATTAACTAAATTAGAATATGAGAAGTATATAAGTAATGTACAGACTACAGAAGAATCTATATTAACGGCTTTCTTTCACAAACACAGACCTATATGTAATATCAAAGAATTATTATTTATTATAATGTAATATTTTTCATTATTTTCATAGGGGTACAGACATCCAGACAATACTGCTCCATGTGAATGATGAGGTCAGCCGTTACGGAATTGAAAAAAAGCAAATGCCTATCTATGAAGTTGCCTTGAGGAAGAAATTGATTCTTCGTGTACCTGCTGCAGCAGATGCACAATGAAAAAAACTGACAAATCCTACAGCACAAGCCAGTTATGTCATTTGGTTAATTTTTTCTTATGTTTGATTATATGTTTATAAGATTTTTTAAGTGAATCATAGAAAATAAATCTTACACTTCCTTTAATCTTAAATGCAAACCTGTGAAACTGTACTTAAAAGAGGGACCAAACTTTTTACATGTAATGAATCACAATTACAATGTCTTTATATCTTCCAAAAAATATTTTTATATTCGTTTTTAAATTATACTTAATATTAAATGTTTTGCCAGTATCTGTGAAACAAAGACATTACACAAATTGTAAAAAATTGTTATACTACAAAACATTTTTAATATACATCTGCAATAAACAAGATTTAACCAACACATAAACATGTCAAGAATGTGACTATGGTGGTATAATTCAAAATGATAAATCATTCTTAAAAATAGCACTTGCCAGGTTTTCAAGGTTCAGTATTAGTTTTAAATAAAGTAAAAAGTAAAGTAAAATGAATCATGTTGAGATGAATTTCTCCACTGTTATGAAAGATACACGGAGTAAAACAAGAATAGTAACAGCAGCTGAAACTTTCTTTCTTTAAACGTATATGTCTTTTGCTTTACTTTGAATAACATAAAACAAATATTTCTGAATACAGCTAAAATGTGACCATATCAGTTTATTCTCTGTGCAGGATTTTAAAGGTGATAAGTGTAGTCTTTATATTAAACAGCTTTACATCGAAACGTGATTTCCCTGATAATTGTAAACAGAGTGGCAATGATTGGACACTCTAATATCACATATATAAAACAGTTTTATAATAATAGGTATACGTGCAACCCATAATTAACTAACCAGCTTTCCAAAGTAGCATGAAAGTAAATGTAAAATCTGGATATGTAAAACAGCTTCACCCCTACCAAAAGACAGCACTGTGCTTATGAGGCTAAATAAATATAAATGATTTATTTCCAGTATAACAAAGACTATTTTTTAAACTCACTGCATTTACATGTGCATTCACGAATGTTGAACGCTGCCTCATTTATAGGTAATTTTGGTTAATGTAATGTAAACATTTAACAAGACTGTATTACTTATAAATTGAGTCTTACTTTAACAGATTATTTGGCACATTTCACAGCAGACTGTTTTCCAAACCTGCACAATAAAACACATTCCATTAAAAACTCTATATAATATATTGCATTATTCATTGGCTTTAGGAAAAAAGGATATGCTTTAAAAGTTTTTATTACTTTTTATTTTACTACTACATTAATGCCAGAAATCATATCATATTTTAACTCCTACCATCAGTTTACCTATGGCCAGTATCAAATATAAATGCTTTATTCTTCTGAATTTCTCTTTAAACAACATACAAGCTAATTTCATAATTTTAGGCAGCAAATACAAGCTCATAAAATGATAATATAATAATAAAGATCAGACTCTGGCAGTTAAAATTAAACCATATAACCAAAGTGTTCTGAACCTCCTGTAAACTATACCAAAGAGACTGAATAACGGAATATTGCCCAGCATGAAAACAGTCATATACAGCTATATGCTTCAGTCCATGGGAAGAACGAGTTTCTTTCGGAGGGTATATCGGGGTTCGGGCATTTGCTTGCAGCCGTTCAATATTCTGGCGCTCACTTCACAGTTTACCTTCGTCAGAATGGACAGGATATCCTCTTTCCTGTTAGAAAATTAGAGATGATAAGTACACAAACAGAATCTACTTGAAGGGTCAAAAACTTGTAATAATGGACTATATGAAAACATCCCCTTAAAACTGACCTGGGGCAGAGATTCTCCAGCTGTCTACAGAGCTCCTGGATATAGATAGACCCTTCCGTGGTGTGCCGGTAGGAATGGTAATGTTCTACCGTGGCCATTCCAATTAGGAAATCGGCTTCTTTAGGGATACTGTAATACGCAACCTTATGAGCATCCTCTTCATACGTTCCTCTTTCCGAGCTCTCCTCCTGTCCATCCGCCGTCCACACGGGTTCCTGGTCCATACTACCTTGGCAGGCCTGAATGAAGAAAAGCTTGGGCTTGCTAGCCAACTTGTGGCATTTAGCAAAGGGCAGCGTGAGGTCACGGATCTCAACCGCCCGGCCATCTACGCCTAACACTGCACCTTTCTCGCCATGGGAGAGGATGCAGCAGGCGAAAGTGTCCATTTGAGAGTGATCCCTCTCGGCGAACCTCGTCATCACATCGAGCATGTCTGAGGCTTTTAAATCCTCTTGAACCTCAACCTTAAAATGCATTTTCGTAAATACTCGCTTAAGTGACTCTAAAGTGAAAAACAAAGATTTGTTTTATAATACATTTGTCACTGGTAAAGTTACTAAACTGTACATACTAGATGAAATACCTTCATCCTTTTTTGTGCCTTTCCGGTTGCGCAATTTCACATTTCGTTCCTCTATGAAATTTTCAAAGTTGTAGTTGTTGATGATTAGACAGTATCCAACAGGCTGATGGCTAATGGTATAGTATTCCTGTATAAGTGCAAAGATAATAACAGGTTTAAAATTTAGAGTTCTCTAATTCAGGCAAAGAGTTACTACGGAAGTATATTTAATATGAATATTATAATATATGGAAGTGTAAATAATATTTACATTCTTATCTATTGCTGAACTCTCTGAATCAGTAGTAAGGTTTTCAATCCCAAAAGAAGAATCTCTCCTGTCTCCTCCTTAACAGCACAGAAAAAAATACATAAAGAGCACAATATCCGCATGCTGTTTTTCTTGTGAAAGTATGTATTACTGTACACCAGAAAAAGCTCTTTTAATACGAAATGCTTTGAAGGATAAGAATGAGATTATGACTTACGTTCAGCTATTTCTGTCTCCATAGGCTGTGTTGAAATAAAAAAATAACAAATGTTGTAAATTCACAATCAATCAAAATATCAATATTAAAAAACAAAAACAATATCAAAAAGCCTGTTAAAGGCATTACAGCACATACTGATCCCCCATATATATATAAAATGTAGCTGTTAAATACAGTGGCTGTTAAAAAAAACAACCAGAGAGTTTGTTTACCCTAAAATGTGCATATGCATTTGATTAACCTTTTTAAACCATTAAATAAGCAGAACCTGAAGATGGCTGCTGTACAGAAAAAGCACACAATTGTAGCATGTAATGTGATATGTGGTCACAGGACATGTGTTCAAACCCTAAACCGGGTTTTGCTGAATTTTAAAATGCAGAAACCAAATACTGATATAAAAATTATGTCCACTTACATATTACATTTGTAATACTTACTTCAGAATAGTGTTCATGATTCATTTCCTGCAGTGGAGGTCTTCCCCCTACTGGACAAAAACAAGCTTTTGTAAATTTTTTACACATCAAACAAGATAGAATTTTCATAATCTGTAACAAAACAAAATGGGAAAAGAAATTGATTTTTTTTGTAACCTTGTTCCTGATCTCTGGGCATATTCTTGAATTTCTCTACTCTGCTGGCAAGCTGTTTGTCACATTTATCCAGAATCTTTTGTAGTTCATCCAGGTTGTCTTCTCCAAGCCTCTGCTCCTTTTCCATCTCAACCATAATGTCTAGAAATGACTGTATAAATCAAGCCACATAGAAATCCCTGTTTAAAAGTTATAAGGAATAATGCAAGTAACAAAGTATAATGTCACTTTATCAGTCAAATTTGGAAAAGCTAAATACAAAATTAATGAACAATCTGATCATCCATGTCTTGTTTATTTTACATCAGAGTACAAGCTCTTTGCTTATTTTCAGGTTTAAATAAGATTTTAAAACTTTTAAAAAATTTATTGTGGTCGCAGACTGCTGGACACCACTGTGTGTAACTTACAGATGTTCCTAGTTTCGATTTTGGAAGTGGCACAAGGAACTTTACTCTACCAAGGTTTTCATCAGTCATGTCCTCAGACAAACTATAAAGCATCTTTCTGTGATGAAAAGAAAGACAATAATGTAAACGATCAACAATTTGCTATTAAACAAGAAGTTCACCTAGTTTTCTTCATACCTGTATGGTGAGACACCCCTATGACCATCACATGTTAGCAGAACCCTCTCCACCTCCTCTTTAGACACATCCAGGATAACAAGCAAGTCAAGGCGTCTAATTGTGATGAGAAGCTCAGGTATGAGCAGTCCATCTTCGAGCAGTCCCTGCTCATCCAGTCTTACAAAGAGATCTTTGGCATCACTCACTGTCTCCAAGCGTTTCTTCTGAACCAGATCTGTGCAGAGAAACTTCAGCTGAGCCACTTCTTCACTTTCCAGGTCCTCATCAACCTCAAGAAGCTTCTCAATGTCCATGTTGAGCTAAATCACAGGAGGATAAGATATTACAGGATAAAAGTGAAAAAAAGCAACAAATTGAGTGTGTCTTCCTGTATCTATGCATCTAACTTGTAAATACATTTAAATTTAAAACGTCAACTTAAAGAAGTCAACTTAGGAAATATAAAAACAAAAATCGGAACCGTATGCAAACACATACAAACAAGTACAGGCATGTTACATCGCCATCAACTTTCTTTTCCTCAACATCATCACGTGACGTTTACCCTAACTTAAACTTATAACGTATCAGATCATTAAAACCACATATGTAATGGCTAGACAAGAAAACAACAAAGTTGTAAATAAATTAATCATCGCATGTAAGCACCTTACATTAACCTACACTAACTTCTTTCGACTTTCCAAAACATGAGCTAAGCAGACCGAGTGCTACAATGTAACTTCGATGACATTAAACGTGTTTACACTGACACCTTAACTTCAGAAACCTACTCAAATGTTCAAAACTCTCCTTACCTTTATAGTTGTACAACATCCAGCTGAAACCAACGTAAAATGTGTAAAGTTAACGTAAATAAATCAAGCGAGCCCTGTTGACATTCTGTCGCGGCGTATACTACCCGCTTACTTTCAGTTTCAGCTTAAACGGCGGCGTTTCCAGTCTGAAGCGGAAGTGATTCGTGAATTGTGATTGGTGCAGACGTTGTTGCGTAATATTGGGAATGACCATAAACCTGACCTTTGAGCCAAGGAATTTTGTTGAAAGTTAGTTGTGCTCTAAATAGCCTAAATTTAAAAACAATGAAGTTGGACGGAAAAGAAATAAATAAATACGTAAATAAATATGTTTTTATTTTTTAAGTTTGTACATGCCCATAATTCGCGTAATGAACTACTAGACCTAAAGTTTACTGGCATCTATTTACAAGATGAGTCACGCAACATCACCACACGGTGTGTTGAGCTTTATGCATACTTCTTGCATGTAGTGGGAAACTCGGGATTTTCTGCTCAGAGTTTGGGGCGTCTCTATTGAATGAGCACGAGGAAAGCAAATAGTTTTCAACAGTAAACTGTATTTGTGAATGTTGGCATTACAGTGTAATTTGTACACAGTTTGGTTGTTGTTGAATAATAGAAATAAATCAGAATAAAGTAATCATTTAGCCAGTTAATTGAGCTGATAGACGATTGGCAACAAAACTAAATATAACCTTATCCAAACACATTAAAAATACTTTTACAACAAAGCACATGTTATTATTGCAGAGGCATCATGGGAAAACGTTTTTATTTAAAATCTCTAGTACGTAAAACAGTGGTTAAGGAAATTTTAGGTTTTGGGACTCTTTATAGGGATTTCCTGTAAGACTCTGGGAAGCAAAGGGTGTGAAGAAGTCACGAGCAAATGAGAAGACATCTGACGGTTTCCTCATCAACAGAAACTGCAGGAAATCTGCCAGTAAGGCATTTAGCTCCGGGTGCTGTCTGACATATGAGGAATAATCTGCTTTTAGTTCCTCCTGTGTCATGTATGAAACAAAACAAAAAATTATAATGTATAGTGTACATGCAACGTATCACATCTATTGTATGCTTATGAATAGACACAGATACCTTTCTGTCAAGAAACTTTGAGTAAAGCTCCATGTCCTCCTCCCAGATGAGTGGCTTCTTCTCAAACACAGGAATCTGGTCTTTGTCCACTAAACAAAGCAAATCCCATTTATTTATTTTTTGGGTATAATTAAACAACTATTAATCACAAAGAAGCATGATAGTGATAGCAAGCAGTGATAGTTTTCAAACCTCCATCAAGCAAGAGAGGCAAATGCAGCAGCTTCATCATTGCAGGTGAACCCAACTGTACTCTGCTTGCTAGATGCCTAGGTTAAAAATATTTTAGGAAAAGTTAATGTTTTAACTTAATATCTTTATAATTCTTCCTGTAAGTGCTTACAGGAAGAAAAACCCTATCTTACCCATCAGACAAAAAGTAGCAATGCCAAGTTGATGAGATGTCCTTCGCCGAAGAGACGGTCCTTTCTATCCCAAAAATATTGACCACTTCATCCCCAATCTTCTGTTTCTTCCACCCAAGAGCTTTCTGAACCAAAAAAATTATTACTATTAAAATAACATAAAGCTCATTCACACACAGAGAGAATAAAATTAAAAACTTTTCCCTGTCAGATGACTTACATAGGAGGATTTTGAAATCACAGTATCTGCATCAAATGACAGGAATGTCATGTTTTCTGGAACAATCTGCTGCCGACTCAATATGCGCAGGATAAGGAAGTTGGAAGCCTCGGATACAAAGCCAGTTATAGAACTCAATGGAAATGTGTGGCTTTGTGTTTTTACCGCCTATAGATTAATGTGAAAGAAAGTCATTATTACATTATTAGCACAAACCAAAAAATATGAAGCAAGATTGCTTCATGCCTTAAAGTTTATTTATTTTGCACTTACAGCTGAAAAGTAACACTTGTTCTAGAAGGTGTGGTCATCTGACATGTGTGGATCACATGTGTAAATCAAATTCTACAAAATCTTTCAAAATCTAGCTATTGCAAAATTTAAACAAATATGTTCAAAATGTGCAGCATGACACTCACTTCTTTCTCTGATATTATCTTGGTTACCACCAGCTGATCATCTTGTCTAACCATATGAATCTTCCTGTCCACCATCTGGTTTTCTAGCTGAAACGTTAACAAACTGTGATATTACATTATACTTAAGTTTGAAGTGTATTGACTTAAAAAGAAACACATTTCAAAATTATATGATAAGGATTAAATTTACCTTTACATATTCATGTTGATTCTCTTCTAATATCTCAAGCCTTTCGGATATATAAGCTAATAACAATAAAATGTAACAAACATAGCCTTCAACAAACTTAGGACAATAAAAACATTTGTGTTTAAATTTATGTATAAATACATTTGTGTCTTATGTTAATAAATAAAGAATTAATTGAAAAAAATATGAGAGGTTTCACTTAAAAAAACCCACCCATAATCGATGTGCCACAAGGTACTTCATCAATCACTCCAAGACTGTTGGCATGGAGCAGAAAGCAAAGCTCTTCATTGTAACTCGCCCTAGTGACACTCACAGAGAAATCTCCCAGTTCACGGCCCGAATCTGACACGGTCACCAGTGAGTCTGCAAACACACACTGGTCCACATCCCTGGGTGCTGACAGTGGGAGTAACCAAGTTAATTCTAATCATGTCTTAATAAACAACAGAATCCATCACATCACAATCCTGATGGATTTAATGGTTATAATGCGATTTGTATTGGTTTTAATGGATGTGTGGTCAATTAAAACCAATGGATGTGGGTCTCTAACACCCAAAACACATCACATCAAGACATACTGTAATGGCTGGTGGTCCATAATGGCATTAATAATAATGGAAACCATCAGCGTTTATATTGTGTTTTTAACAGTTCAATTATGCTAATTATGACAACACAAGCAAACAATAAATTATGTCATGATACAAAAGACACTGAATGTTGTCTGCACTTAAATCTGCTAAACTTGCACATGGCTGTCAATCCTGGGATGTCATGAATCAAAACCCAGTTATTACAATTACACTCAGATAAAAAAGAATGTGCAATGCAACTTTCTGAACGCCAGGCGACCTTTACATTGGATGCCATTAACAGATGCTCCCTAACTCAAAATAGCATCTTGAACCTTGAACCCATCTTGAAACCATTAACTACAGAAAAGTAATATGTTAAATGTCATTAATGTTTAAATTACTTACCAATGTTGTTAATAAACTCAAGTGCATTAACCGAAGCTTTCACGTCATCTGTTTCACTCCGAGTTGTTTCGGGGTCCTCCATGTGTTTCCAAAAATGCCAAATAAAACCAAAAGGAATCAGAACAATAAACTATATATTATATACATCAAATTTATTATCGTAGGAATTTGTTAACTAAACTGCGCCTCTTTTTTCTGTGATGTTTTTTCAAAGCTCTAGTCCTTCATTCGCTGGTAAATAAACAGAAGCCACTTTGCTAACGCAATTCAACAACAAAACAACGGAATTAACAAATTAGCGAAATGGCACAATACTTTTAACACGACAGGAATAAAATATTATAATATCAGCAACAACATAAAGCTTTCGAACTGTTTTATTTAGGCTTTATATGCATTTCCGTTCATGCCCCACACTTATTAGCATCTCTGGTTTCCACGGTAACGATGTGGTCAACATGTACCGTAAACCGTCTTATAGACGTTATAGACGCGGCGCACATGTAAAAAGCTGTACTATGCTTTAGTGTTTACAACAGTAAAGGTTTATTACAGTATTCTGTAGCATTAAATATAGTAAATTAATAACTGTAGTAATTAAAATGTAATATGGTGAAATACAAAAACAATAACAGTAAATACTAAATTAAACTACAACATTTTAAGGTGGGCACACATATAGTCTCACAATGCAACCTATAGTAAAGACAGCCAAGCATTGATGATTAATAAATTATGGGTTTACTATCACAAAACCTTCATAAATATCAGTGTTTGGGTACCATACATTTAAATTGTAGTTTCAAATGTTTCCAAAAGGGCCAATTCCTTATAAAATGAACCATGGTTTTACTACAATAACTATACATTTACATTTAGCTGACGCTTTTATCCAAAGCAACTTACAAATATTAGGAGACAACTATAGTTTAACTTAAACATTATGTTATTGTAAACCACATATTTACCATTGTCCCACTATAGTTACGATAGTTTAACCATGGTGTTTGTAGTAAAACTGTGGAAATACAAATGGCAATCAATCCCTTTAAAAAACATGGTTAATACACTTTTACTATAATAAAACCATAATCATTTTTGATGGTCAGGATATCACTACTCGACTAAAGAAATGTAAAACTTTAGACAACTATCAAATCCTTAAATTTTGTATAGAAAATAATGCCCAAGTCAAGCAAAATGTAGAAAGCACAACACGTTTAGCTTGGAATGGTTTCAGTGGTTACTTTTTCCAAATCTTAGTAGATCAGAGTCTTATCGACCCTTATAAATGTCTTTTCGTCTGCGCAGTTCTTCTAAAACACGGGCACGGTATGAAGTCCAGTCTTCATCTTGCTTCTGCTGCAGACCCAAAGCCCGGTGGAGATCCTGGGTATGGCTTCGCAGGAAGGGATTGTACTGTTTTTCTTCTGCCAGAGTAGATGGACACTGAGGTAGGAAAACACAACTTTGCATGACCAGGAGATTTTAAATGGACTCAAATAGGACTCACTGAAAATGCAACTATTAGACAAAACTTTTGCATATTGCACATAGCACTTTGCAGAACTAAATCATGGCTGTTAGAAATATGACAACAGAAGTGATCTTTTGTAGTATTACTAAATGGCTAGAAATAAAAAAATACTTTGTTCTCTTATTTTTAAATTAGAAATTAAAATGGTCTCCTTACCGTGCAAAATCTCTGACCCCTCTGTTGAAGAACCCATTGTAATTTCTGCTCCCGGACAACATTATATGGCTCCACCTCAGCAGCAAACAGCAAATTATCCTCTGCATATTCGTGTCCTGAATTTAAAAAACTTTTATTATTATTAACATAAACACAAAGTCTAAGACATATTTTGCAATCTTTGGTTTGGTCCCTGGTTAATAAAGCCGTGCTCCAAACTGAGAAAAGTTGTTTCCTGAATTGTAATGCCAAAATATACAGTGTGAATAAATAAGAGCTATGATGCCACAGCAAGGTATTAGCAGCCAAATGTTGTGCAACATTTGTTTTATTAAATATTAATGCATTCATTTGTACAGCTGCAGACGCTCCTATTTATCACTTCCTGTTTTCAACTGCGTTAAGGAGAAAAATCTCAAAACCTGACTATCCAAGATTATCTACTAACCCTGGGTAAGCTATAAACTGTGTAAAACTCAGAATTACATGACCCTGATATAACAAATAATTCAATGTCAATTGTGAAAATCCAGAAAAATGATAAAGAGCATATTAAGAACTGTGTTTTCTTACCAGGCCAAAGCAGAGTATTATCATTTAGTGATCCTACTGTATCCAGAGATGACAACATTGTCGAGGCATTACCCTCAAACATTCTCCCTAGAAGGCATGGAAATGAGTCAGAGCTTAGAATAGAACTGGAGGGATTCAAGAATGCTACATTCTTCTTTGCTATCATTTGCCGCACAGAACTACGCCGTAAAAGGTCATTAAAGTTATTGCAGCGAACACAAAATGTCAAACACTGCTAGCGGGTAACAATAACACTACGAACAAGTTAAACAGAAATGATACACAACTGCATACATCTGAACTACGTTAAAAAGATCAACATAGCTTATCCATTTACAAATAATGCAAATACTCACCACATCCAGAAAGGAACACCAGGTCCCCTGAAAACAAGCTGCTGGGCCCATCGATCGCCCGCCCATCGAGCAGATAGATCATGTGACCCACTGTGTGGCCAGGAGTATAGAAGGCCCTGAACTGTAGACGAGTGCTAAATTCTATTGTGTCTTTGTCTGAAAGGGGACTAAAAAAATACAGACAACACTAATCAAAACAGATCGTTGAATATTAAGCATGCTTAAGTTAAGCATTTTTAAAATGTTAATATTATTATACTTTTATTATACCATATACAGTATATAAGTAGGAATTTTAAAATGTGAATCAGATCTGATTTGCATATTACATAAATGACGAAGGAATGTTTTCAAGAAATTTAAGACACTGACTGTGTAAGTCCTGGAATGTTGTCCATAGCATTTCCATATACTCGACAGGAAGTGTAGCGTCTTTTTAGAGCCCTGTTCCCTCCACTGTGGTCCCTGATAAGGGAAAATTAATATACAAAATACAATATAATAACTAATAACTAATAACTCAACAAACCTACATTTCTCACACAAACAAAGCATTATTTTCACTCATCTAAATGCAATACCAATTTATAATTTTTTTTAGATTTTTTTCTTACCAGTGTTTGTGTGTGCAGAGAACAGCTTGTAATGTCACTCCTTCTTCCTCTAGGCATGCCTGTGTGGGAGGAAGATCACACCATGATACTAACCCTAACTACAGCTGTGGTTAAATATCACACATCATGTCAGACATGTGACTTTGCGTCAAATCACGTCCAATATAGCATCTCTTCATGTAGAGTATATAGGCCACTAGATATTATAATACCATAAAACATCTACAAACCCTAATTCTAACTGACCACAATGTGACTCAGCCATTCATGAAAACATACCTCACAATGACTAAACTCTGCTTTCAAGCGCAAGACACTGAATTTGGAATCTTTTTATTAATGTGACAGATTTCCAACAAAAACAACTGAATGTAAATGACTCCAGCTTTGGCGGTCTGCTAAACCAGTGAGGAAAAAGGAGTATTTCCACTCAACCACTTATGGTTTGGCAATATCACTTTGCAAGACAGAATCCAGCTAAACCATTTTTCAGACCACTGAAAAGTTGCTTTGATTCCAACCTGAACAGGTTGAGGGTCGGCAGGGTCCACCACAACTGCCAGATTTGATGCTGTGTCAATGATCACGTAGCTGTAGTTGTCTGATAGGATGGGTACTGGTATTATCTTGATGCCTGTTGTAAGAAAGATAAAGCAACATTAAATACTAGTAATCAAAGATGAAACGTATGGTGAAATATGTATTTTTCCTCACCGTTTATTATAGTGGGTTGAGTTCTGGAGTGACCGGAGGGGTATCGCTCCCTTGCTTTTCTCATCTGCCTCTTATGAAACATATACCCGAGTTTGGTCCGTGTATAAAGAGAGTACCTGTGTGCATTTTAAAGATTATATTTGGATGTTTTATGAAGTTTCCCACTTTTCCTTCAATGAAAACCGACCATGGATTTACTATAGTAACACTAAATGCATAAACTGTTGCATTGGGGCAGATTTATTATATTACAAACCATGGTTAGAAACCAATTACGTTGATTTAACCATGGTAAAGAAGATCCTTAGTGGTGTCATGAACAACAAATATCACAGTTAAGCTGCAATTACTACGTAAAACTAAGATGCATTGTCATTAGACACATGTGTAACTGCCAATAATAAAATGACAAAACCTGCAAATCAGTGACAGACACTAGAAGAGAATGAAACATTTACTACGTTTATATAAAACAGTATACATTTGAATTTCAATGCCATGTGAACAGTATTATGTGTCGATTACAGTATTACAGTATAAAATCAAAATAAAGAATGTAATAAAAAAACGCACACGACGAATTAACCACTTACGCAATCCAGAACAGTGGTTTCTCTGTGCGAGCCATCAGTTTAGCGATAAGAGTATTTTTCCATGAAGTTTTTCTGGCACATTTAATAACACGACAGATGTAAACCCCACCGCATACTGTAGCAACACAAATTACATACACTGTCCAGTCCGGAAGCGCCATTACAGTGGGCGTGTAGACGATGACGCGACTAAAAGGAACAACTACGATTGGCCAGACGTAACATTCACCGTAAAGACTCGTGTTTTATGTCGTACTCGTGTGTCCATTTTTCTTGATGTATGATTTGTAAGGTATTTTATAATTACACTGTAATGGGGTCTAACACAAAATATGTTAGGCCACAACATATTTTTTAGTGTTCTAAAAAAAACTATTTTTCATTTTAACTATATTCAGAGACAGATTCCTTGCATTATTTTATTCGAATATTTTGTATTGTTTTATTTAGTACAATTAAATTATTACAAAATATGTTACATATGGGTTTTAATGGAATTAATACATATTGGTTTTTGGAATACTGGTTTCTGTGGGTCTCTCAGCTAACTGTAAATCACTTGTTGAAAGCATTAAATCCTTGTGGAATAAGGCCCATAACACAGTCGATGAAGGAATTATATAATGGTTTCAATGGATGATGATTCATAATAATGTTTTTAAATAAAACCATTAGTTTGTATGTTTTTTCAGCAGGGATACGCTTCTGTGTTTGGCGCCACCTGTTGAAAAAAGGGAGCGACCAAACGAAGGAACACACAAACACACACACGCAAATACACACACACACTTCTTGCTTGTTCTAGGAACACAAATATCTAGCTTGGGTGTGTCTGCTTCGCCACTCCCCGACAGCATTTCTTTTGCTGAATTGCTACACAACGAAAGCAAGTTGGCAGAAATATTTCTTATATTTTATAGACTTGATTTCATTTACATGTTAAATCCTTAATGGTCCAATGATTTAGGCTCTGGTTTGCTATAAAACAACTGAGGACGATTCAGTTTCTTTTGACTCCACCTGCTGGTTAATGCGAACAAGCATCTTGACCACATTATACTAAACGTCATCCAGTAGTGCTAGCTTACAAGTTGGCTTGGCACTGAAGAAGGTGAATCAGGGTTAGAACGTTAACAACTCGTGTTTTATTTAAACAAATCCGCCTGTGTTCGTCTCTGACCTTACATTATTCAAGATTGGACATCGTTCTACAAAGTTTTGGGGATTTTAGACACCGCCTGGTAAGAGCACTAATGTTATATTTTGAACATAATTTGCTATCGTACTGCATGTGCCTACGCCATACTTTCGTAACCTTAACAGAAACGACCACGGTATTTACAGCTTTCAAGTAAAAAGTCAAATGTTACATTACAGCTTTTATTTCTTTACTAGAGTAAACAGTTGTAACTTAATGTTGGTCACTGATGCCAACGAGGTCACAATAGAGCTATTTCAGCGAACATTACGGTTACCATGGTAAATTTTGTAAGTGGTTTGACGGCAACTCAGGAGATATGATGTCAGACAGTATGTTCAGAATGAGGTCCCAGAGCATATATTCCTAATCTTTCACTTAAACTCAAGTAATAACTTATACCTTTTTTACCACATTGTAATGTAGGATATTTGAATAAGAAGTGCTCCAGGAAGGAGCTAGGAATTTGTCCCAAAACCCTTTTTAACTCCTTACATTGACAGCAGTTTGACAGCATTTTGGCCAAAATGTATGAAGCTCATGTCATAAACAACTAGTTTTCAGCTTAATATCGCATCAGTAATGGTTTCTAGTTAAATTCAGATGTAATATTAAACATTGTTTATTAACTGGGCCTGATCTAACTTATTGGAAAAACAAAATAAAAGTTCTTTCCTGAGCTCTGCACAGCGTTTGGTTGAACATGGTTAATTGTGTAACATTTTGGCAATGTTCTCATGCATCAGGGTGGACCAGTAAGGAAAATGGGAAAATAGTGTAATTTGTTTTAAGGTTGCTTAGCAAAGTACATAATGATATGTGCAGGAGGTTTTTTTGACTCATGTTTTAAACCGATATAAGAATGGGGACATTATTTTCCATTCTGTCTTGAATTTACACAGCTGATTCTTTGCACATGTTTTTGTTAGTTTGTGAAGAGACCATTGACTCGACATTCCAAAAGAGAAATCGCAAGTAAAAAGAAAGACTTTATGTTTATGTTGTCAGACTGCATTGCTGAACAAATAATACACATGACATGAAGTGTCACGAGATCTGCAATATTTTTGTTCATATAATAGCCTATGACTCAGCTTAGTTGCTCTTTGGTGAATGTGAACACCTTTGTCCAAATTACTTTAGGGATTGTCTGGCCATGTTCATCCTGGTTAGAATCTTCCTAGTGGTTATGAGTCATACGTTCATGCCGACCCCACAGTGTGAGTGTGTTTCTTGTCAGTTTGACAACAGGAAGTACTGAGCCCTCCATACAAATAGTGTCTTAAATGGTTAACTTGTGAAAAAATGTAACACTGTCAAATTTCAAAATGTCACTTCCAAAGACACAGTGGAAAATTTGGTGGCTGAGGAAATACTAGGTGTATTCACATTACTCACTATAACGCCTTTCATGGGCTGTGTCTGTGCAACTCTTTCCAGGAAGAGCGAGCGATTTTCACTTTGCCTAATATTTGTGAGAGCATTTTGCACAGTGGTGAAAGTGAGAGCGAACATGTATATATTTATCACAAAGTCTCTGTAAGGCAGTTCAGTTTAGTGACAACACCCAATGACACCCTGATGTATCATACCTTATCTAACTCTTTAACAATGGAATTTGCCTTGTATATTTCGTTCATATGATTGTAGGGATTTTAAAGGAAATAAACATTAAACAGAGGAAGCAGAGATGGGAAGTAGCACAGTTTATTTATCTGTCCGTTTGTCACTTGTTTTCATCCTGAATTTGTCAAACACTTAACATAGCACATTTCTATTATTAATGCAGAAGCTGTGCTGGGGAAAGATGTTTGACGTGAATCAGGAAGAGGACATTTTATGTTTAGTGCTCTCATAGAAATATTCTCCATTACTGTATTGTTGTGAATAGAATAGAATAGTTTTTTATTGTTATTTCTTAAACAAAAAGACTGTTAAGCAGCTTTCAAGATAAACAGTATAAACAATGTAAACGGTATGAGTAGCAATGATCTTTTCATCAGTATTAAAAGTTCACAGAGTTTAGTACAGTAGTACTAGTAGAGTACAGTGTATAGAAGTTCATAGAATGAAATTTAATCAGTCAGTATTAAACTGGGAGAGTATACAGGTACCAAAGGCAGTGAAGGCCAGTGTTTTCTTGTGTTGTCAGCTAATGTACATATTAATGTACATATGTGGATCTAATGTTTGTTATACACACTCTCATTCACTTTCATTACATTACATTAGGTTTTCTATCAAGAAACAGTGTGTCACTCTCAGTTCTGTTTAACATGTTGAAATTCAATGTAAAATTTAGGCATCAGCAGAGTAAACGTGAGGGTCTGTCGATTTCTTCCAGGCCTGGTTATGGTGCTCAATAATTGACAGAATGGTTTAAAGTGTAATTTCTAATTCATTATGGTATTTTTGGACTGGACGGGAAAGTTTGCGGTTGTTTGGAAGTGGCATGGTTCGGAAGCTTGCAGATCAACCAAACACATGTTCTTGATAAACAATAGTAGCATCATTTACCTATTTACTGTATAAAGTAAAACAAAAAGAAAGAAAAACTGGTTGGGCATATCTGGCACAGTGCTACCCACAGAGCCACTGTGCCACCCAACTCTGGTATTTTATGCACTTGCACAAATAATCATAATGGTTTTCTTTTCTCTGCCAGGAACTATTAAAGCAGCATGTCAAGGTCTGATTTTCCTCCGGGTTATGATGAATCCCGGCTGCTCGCCAACCCTGATCCTGGGCGTGGTTACCCAGGTTCCACCCCAGAATATGGCTTCAACTCACATGGGGGACCACCACCTTACCCGCAGCCCAATAATGCATACCCAGGACAGCCTGGAGGATACCCACCGCAGCCCAATAACGCATACCCAGGACAGCCTGGAGGATACCCACCGCAGCCCAATAACGCATACCCAGGACAGCCTGGAGGATACCCACCGCAGCCCAATAACGCATACCCAGGACAACCTGGAGGATTCCCCCCTCCATTTATACCACCTATCCCTGTTGTTCCCACTGATTTAGGTATGATAACTACTATTTCTGGTAAACTGAATACACTCTTACACAGGCCATGAAATTGTATTCAAACCAATTCACCACCATTTAGTCCCTGAATTATGGAACTAATGTTAGCCATCTTTGCCATGTGATATGGTGGATTATTAATGCGTTGGAAAATTTGAATCTGATTGGTCAATATTGGCATTCGCTGTAAAATATAATAGGACTGCTGAAGTGTGTATTTCACTGGTATTTCAGTCAATTTCTTTTTACATGACAGAACTTCAGCTCACAATATTTTATATACATTTAATTATTTTTATTTGTGACTGTGTAATAAGTTAGTAAATTGACTTTTTTTTCATATATTCTTTTGCCAAATAACATTATTTGTCAAAATAATACAAGTGGTAGTACAATAAAAAATTGTAAAACAACTTTTTTAGTTGTTCAGTTATTTAAAATGAGTTACAGTGTGCCAACCAATCAGAATCAAACATTGCTTTGGTATGAAAAGCTATGCTAACCCACATACATGTTTACTGAATTACATTACATTATTTACAGTTTAACACAGAAAAAACTCAACACGCTTACATAACCATTTTGTAATGATTATGCCAATTAATTATTGAATCAAAAACAAGAACCGACTTGTTATATTGGTAATGAAATTAGTATATTTTGTACAGTATACCAACTGTACTGTAACATACCTTACATAATTATCAATAGTAAATTAAACTTATGTTACAGGTGACAATGAAGGATTTACAACAGCAGGAGGATGGGACAGTACTAAAGTCCGACACAGTTTCATACGGAAAGTAAGGAACAACTCCTCTTCAATCTTTCATTTTTTACATCAGAATATAATGTAGTTTTATTAGGATGTTGCTCAATGGCCTTTTGTAACTACTGTTGCATGATTCTGAGTAGATGTGTCTGTTGTGTCACAGGTTTACCTGATCCTCGCTGTACAGCTTCTCGTCACAGTGGGAATCGTGGCTATTTTCACATTCGTGTAAGTCTTTGTTCTGGTTGTTATTACTTAGTCTTGTTTGTTTCACACACAAGTTTAAACGTTTGATTGTGACTTGATAAAGTCTAATCAGATTATTTTTTGTTTTATTTTATTTATCCAGGGAACCTGTAGCAGGGTTTGTAAGAAAAAACCCAGCAATTTACTGGACTTCATAGTAAGTATCAAGTTGTTTATGTAAAATACATATTTTACAATATTGAAAAGTAGAGTAGGAATAACTGGGGGCCATATCATAAAGAAACAAATAATACTTGAATCTCTTCAAGTAGCATTTTTACCTCAATTCGACTAAATTGTAATGTGCAGAATGTTTCAGAATGTGCAGTAACAAAATAACATTTTTAAAACGGTTTTACTGAAAAAATGTTTGATATGACTTCTTAAATGATCACCGGAACAGTGTGTTTGACTGTTAAAATGTTTTTCTTTTTTCAGTGCTATCTACTTCATCACACATATGGTGCTGGTTTGCTGTCAGGGACCCAGGTGAGATTATTCCATTTTATTTAATTCACCTCATAAGAGTTCTGATAAAAACAAAGTCAGTTTCTATGTGAAAAAAATTAATGTTAACCCTTGTTCTCTTGAAACTTTTTCCTTAGGAGACGCTTCCCATGGAACTTGATCCTGTTGACACTTTTTGTGAGTCTAATGATTCACTTTGAGGGATTTAAAAGGGGTGTGGCTAATCCTGTAAAATAAATACTTATTGTTTTTTTTCTTGTTGTAGACATTGGCATTGTCGTACATGACTGGGACAATAGCAAGGTAAGGCGGCTATGGCAGATGTCTGTTTAGCTTTGCATTTATGTCTTTGTTTATGCTGTGTTAAGAAAGCAAAGTGAAATGGTTCAGTGTGTTTTTCTAAAGTAATCTGTATTATATTTACTCATTTGTAATTTTTGTTTGTAGTTACTATAGTACTAAAGCAGTATTCCTGGCCTTGGGCATCACTCTTGTCGTGTGCATTGCTGTGACCGTTTTCTGCTTTCAGACTAAGGTAGGTAATATGCACTTTAGCTTGTACCTCAAGATTTTGTAAACAGATACCTTATGTGTACCATGCTTTTTAATCTTCTAATAGGTGGATTTTACTAAATGTTCTGGCTTTTTCTGCGTGCTTGGAATCGTGGTGTTTGTGACCGGCATCATCACAGCTATTGTGCTGTCATTCAAATATGTGAGCATAATTTATTACCATTTAATTGTTTCAATGCAGCCTTATAGGAAGTGATATCAGTTGATCATTTAACTATCATCATCGTATTCCTTTTCAGATCCCATGGCTTCACATGGTGTATGCAAGTATAGGGGCTATTGCATTTACTCTGGTATGTCAAACACCTTTATCAGAATTAAATGCTCCATTTTTGTGTCTTTGAATACTTCTATTGAAGCAAATTTTCTTTTCTTTCATCTTAAAACCGTATCTGTATGTTTTTGTAGTTTCTGGCCTATCACACCCAGCTGCTCATTGGGAACAGGAAACACTCTATTGGTCCTGAGGACTATGTTTTTGCAGCTCTCTCTCTTTATGTGGACATTGTCCAGATCTTCATTTTCCTCCTGCAAATTATCGGATTTGCAGAGAGATAAAAGCTTCGAGACGGTCTGCCTGTATTGTCATAATGGCTTTGTTTTTATGCACTAAGCAATGTCTTCTCAGTCCAGTCTTGGACTGGAACATGTACTCAAATAATTAAACTCTACTGAATTTAGAAGATGATACTGATCAGTTGCTATTAGCCGTTACGGATGAACAATGCCCTTTTTTAGTATCCTCACTGTACTCTTACATTCTCATCAAATATGAGGTACTTTTATGTGATGCCTTCCATCATTTTGAGTCAAAAGGACCATTAATGGTCCTCATTACAATGGAGCATTAAGGAATGATAGTTTGATATTTAGGAACATGATATTTGGCATCATGTAGAAATATCAAATGTCAGTTCAAATGTCAGCACAATCACCTCTCCTCTTTCAACAAGTTTCAACATAACAAACATGAATCACTTTAGATAAGGAACATAATAAAGGAGCTCAAAATGATGGAAGCATTATATAACATAGTGGATCTGTATTATGTAAACCTCTACTGTATAGTCATGGGTATCGCTTTTCTCTTGTGTACATAGTTCTGTCATTTCATTTATAACTTTGGAACAAATGTATCTGGCAGATAATTATATTTATATAAAATTATATTACATTTTATATTAGAATTACAGTGCTTGAGTTTTATAACATACTTTTCTTGACCAATTCTATAGTACTAATGGTGCCTTTCTGTTTATGTTTAGTGTCAGATATACACAGTAAATACAATCATACAAATAAGTGTTAACAACATACATGTATTGTCAGATTAGAATGATATAAGTAAAAAATTTAGGTACATTTGCTGGTATAACAACTGCTTTCATGTCAAATCTTGGAGAATGGCTAAAGTTCAAAATGTATCACTGTTATTTTGGGAATGATCATATTATAAAGGAACATTGAGTATTACTTGTATTTGATGGATTTTTTTAATTAATTTTCAGTATTGGTTGCATGTAAGGTTTTTATTATATATATATATGTACAAGCAAACCCCAAACATGTTGTCATGACAACAATTTTCTACATCAATGATTAAATCAAAATTATAATTACTTGCTCATTTAAATTCACAAACCCCAAACAAACTCTTTGTTTTGTTCCAACTCCTGATCAAATGGCCCATCACCGTAACACATATTCTCCTATGTCTTTGTTCTTTGTTATATCCTGCAACTGTTCCCATGGCAACCCAATAAGTGCTCAATGAAGGCATTCTATAGCACAAAGGATTCGATTGTAATGGAGGTGCTTTCACTGCATCCTGGTGGCTGGTTTATATCGCTCTCTCTCATAATCTCCCTCATTGGCTTTCTTCATTCTCTGTCTGATTTTCAGCTGCTTTAGTCGGTTCTTGTCCACTTGTCTCTTTGCCAGAATAAAGCCAATAATTCCAGTGGGCATACCAATCATCCTATCAAAAGACATTTTATAGTATAATTAATCTTTCATAATAACAGACTTTATATTATGATGTGGTCTGAACCCCACAAAGCCAAACATGCACTAAAAGCGGTACTTACCATGCATATCCAATCTTCATCATCGGATTTTTGGCTTTTCTTTTGGGGATGTACTCAGGCCTGTTATCTTCATCTTCTTCAGTCTCCTCTTCTTTCTTTTGTTCATGTTCTGTTTGTTTCTGTTTGCTTGTTATATCCTGAGTCTTGGTGATAGATTGTAGGGGGTAATGCCTGCAGTGTAGAGCTCTGCTGTTTAAAACGTTCTCCTGCAATCTGAGATGCGAGATCTTAAAGTGAGATCCGATCCACAATGTCCTATTTGACAGCTGATGGAAACCTGTCAAAGAAATATTGTTAAAAAATTAAATTTATGTACATTTACATTATAGGAAGGACCTTTCTTAAAACACAGACCTGTTGGATAATGTCTGGTATGTTTTGTAACAGTTACCTTTCAGTGTGTGTGATCTAGTTAGAAAACGTGAATAGTACTCTGTATTAAGTGTGTGCCTCTCATGTCAAAAGGTAGTTCGTAGTTAATCAAGTGAACAGGCAGTAGCTGGATAATGGTTTGTATATAGTGGGGTCAATTTGAACGTCAAAACGATTTGATTGTGGCAGTTAAAGGAAGCAAGTAAAAGGACTAGAATAACGGCTCTAGGGCACAAGTTGTGATATGGTAAAAAAACATTTTAGTAACACAGTTTGACATTTGACTTGAATGTAAATTGCAGGACTTACATAACATACTGTAACTTTCAACAAAAAGTGAATAGTTCAATAGTTTGGATTAAGCCCATATTTACACTGACAAAACAGATAAAATACACCTGTAATACAATTTTATCTGTAGTAGAAAGATATGTGGCCAACATATGTGGGCAGTTCCAGCATTATGGACGTCACATTTTCAATCAAAACGTGAAATACAAATTCTCACAAAATGTGTAAACCATCTGTTTATATTTTACTAAAGCCCTGTTGATGGAGTCCAGACATTAACAAAATATCAAAATATTTTGAAATGCAACATACTTTTTATTTTATTTAAATTTTCATGAGATCATTTATGAGGAATATGGACTGTTATGGATTATTAAAAATCATGATTAAAACATAATAATGTTTTAACTTTCTGAGAGCGCTTACGTGGGTATTTAAACCAAACATTAACATCTGAACTGTCAGTGTGGTGCAAAGCAAACCTTTGGTAAGAAAAAATATTTTTTCATGGTAAGTTTGACATTTGCATGGAACTGACTATGTAAAATGGTGTCTTACAATGTTTTATCTGATTTTAGATTATTACTGTATGAATCGTTTAGAAAAGCTGTCAAGAAAACGGTACAGACCGGTATTTTAAATTAGCGGCAGTGCTTATAAATATACTCTTAGAAAAACATTAGTCTATTACGTAATATATATCAATATTTACGAAAATAAATAGTTTGGCTGAACGTCTTATGTACCTCGTACAGCCGACCTCATCAAACACCTACAGGGCGCCGCCATCTTGGTCGTGTAAGGAAGACAGCAAACGTGCGTCATCGGTACATTGCGTATGATTTAACCAATCTCTAGAAGTTCCGCCCCGGAAAACACAACCAATCAGACTGAGACGTTCCAAACCCGCCAGAGCTGAAGACATGGGGAAGTCATTTAAATACAAGGCCCTCATCATCACGTTTTTGGGGTTTGTTTCCCAATAAGTATTTGGTATGATATATGTTTAGCTTGTAGTTCATGTTAAAAGCACTAGTTGCTGTGTTTTAGTATGTTGGTGTTTCAAGCTTTTAACTGGTTAAACCAGTAAACCTCATTTGAAAACGCGAGTATAAAGCGAACAGTAGTCATTCTGGGTCACAAACATCATCTTTCCTTTGACAGAACACTATCAATGAAAGTGTTGGTGTGAGATTTTATATTGTTGACTGTTTCATCTTGGAGTGAGTACTGTGGTTAGTTCTATTTTATAGGTTACTAATTGTTTTATAATCGTATTTTGGTGTCTGCGTGACTGTTTATTTTCCTAGTCAAATATAGAGTTGCCCACAAAAGATAATCATTTTTTATATACAGAATAAGAATCACTATTTCTAGGGTAAACTACCCTTAAGATGGCGGCGGTACTTTTATTATTTTATACAGAGTAAACTGATTACTGTACATCAATGCTGTGTATTTGCTATACTGTAGACCTTACAAATATCCTTCATGCTACTAAATGTCAATAACAGCTAAATGAATCAGGTAAGCATCTGTATTAACTTTATTGCATTGTCAACTTTTCTGACATTATCCTTCCACAGCTCTTAAGAAAAAACATTTTATGTATTTTAAAACGTACTAAAACACTAAAAACATATTTACAAAATGAAGATTTTTTATAAAATGAAAATGAATATAGGCCTACCTATCCTCACAAAGTCAAATTAAAAACGAAGTATACAAAAAAACAGGAATGAACCAATTTACACATATGGAACCAGTATGCATGACATCTCACTAGATATCCCATATCTAGAATTTAGTAAGCAGTTATGAAATATTTGTACAGCATTGAAAGATCTAGTCATCAAATGTGTAATTGGGGTTGACCACAAGCGTAACATCTTCCTCCTGGGATTCTGTTCCACTGGACTCAACCGAACCCTTCAGCCCAGACTGTGTAAGCTCAATCAAAATATAATCCTGAAAAGGACAAAAAAACATTTTTTTGTCTCCATACATTGACTTAAAAACTCATATACATTTAACATCAATTAATTTATCACATAAAACTATTTCCTTACGCAATGAACAAGTCTGTGAATGACTTTCTCGACCATTGCCTTCTTATTCACAAGTTCCATTTCTGAATCTATCTCTGATTCAATTTCTTTCAGGTACCAGTTCACAACTGCGCTCTTCTTAAGGGCAGCCTCGTCTTCAGCTAGGAGAACAAAACACAACACAAATCAGATTTGCTATATAAATTAGTTTTTTGTATTTTATAAGCTCTTAACACTGGTGTGTGTAAACAACACTCACTTTCCTCTGAACGGCGCAGGTGTAACACCAACAGGTTAGAAATCCTCTTATACTCAGCAAACGATATGCGCAGTGAAGGTTTACCATTTTCACTGTTGACACCATGACCGTTAATACCATTTGTGTGCTCGTGACCATTTACTTCTCCGTTTACACCATTAGGAACATCATGTCCTGAAAACAGTGATTTTTTTACTTTCACAATAATGACTTACAATCTTGTGATTTGTCAAATACTGTACTTTTTTAAATGTCTAAAAATTCAGATTTAGATTTTTTTATGACTATGAGAACCTTTTTAAATAAAGGATGACTCTTACCATTGATCTGCTCATGTTCCTCTTCCATGTCCTCCTCTTCCTCCTGATCCAGATTAATATCAGGGGTCTCAACCCGAATGATAGACTTATTCAGCAGCCTGAAAGCCTCCTTTACATGCTTTGGCTGAACCTAAAAGGGAAAAATGCTGGTTCATATCATGTTGGTTCATAGCTTTATCTTAGTTTATCATTGTGGTCATGCTCTAACGTCTCTCTTTGTGTTTCATCCACACCTCATCACAGCAGTGCATTCTGGCCATGCTTTCAGACAGACGGATCAAGCTCTCCAGCTGGCGTACAGTGATCCTCCATGCTGATTTAGCAACTCCAGAACCATCTCTTTGTCTCAGACGCTTGTACTGCTCCACGATGAATTCCTCAGACTCCTTTGAGATCTAATACCACACAGGACACAGGGAATGAAATGCTGACATGGTACCAACAACATCTAATGGATGCTGTAAAAGTTACATTATTTTATGTATTACCTCCCAGGTTTAACGACAAAATTGAAGACAGATACACGGTTAAAATAACGAATGAGCATCAAAGATTATGTGGTACAAATCAAGATATCCTGAAAAATGTCCTCTATTTCAGGCAGATGGAGGATATGTTAATATTGCCACCACTCACCTTTGGTTTGAACTGCCGAGCAAAGAGCAGATATCTGCGGATCTCATCCAGCGTGTACACACGCTCCACAGAATTCTCGATCCTGGAGTGGAGGTCAACAATACGCCTGGCTATGGCATAATCGGTGACCTAAGATGAAATACAGAGCATTCATCTACCTTTTGAGCTCACACTCATCTTGATACATTGTACAGAAACATCTAGTAAGAACACACATGCACATACTTCATTGCAGTCATCCACCAGGATGAAGAAGAGATCGAAACGGGACATGATGGGCGCTGTCAGGTTGATGTTCTGTTTGAGAGATTTGGCGCGGTCGTAGCGTCCGCTCACCGGATTCGCTGCAGCCAGGATGGACGTGCGAGCATTCAGAGTGGCCTGAGATTACAAATATAGCATGTTAAGTAAAAATTTGTGCTTTGACCATCTCTAAGGTCTATTAGGATTATTCACTATTAGTGAAAATATTTTAGAAATCCTTATTGACTGGTGTAAATATTTGAACGCCTACCTTGACCCCAGCTTTGGTGATGGAGATGGTTTGCTGCTCCATAGCCTCATGGATGGCCACCTGGTCTCTCGTTTCCATCTTATCAAACTCATCAATGCAGCAAACGCCCTGAACAATTTTACATTTTTTAAAACATTTTTTAAGTACGTGCATTTTCAGAAACATCTTATTCTTTTAATTAAAATTACAGATGACCACTTTTTACATTGTTGTAAAAAACTCTTATTAAATACTTTGCAAAACACATAATCACTCTAGATACTGGAGATGCTGTATATTTTTTTAAGACAACTGAATAATCATGTTGCGTGTTATACTCACATTATCAGCCAGCATGAGTGCTCCGGCCTCGATGACAAACTCATGTGATTCCTCATCTCTCACCACAGCAGCTGTGAGACCGGCCGCGCTGGACGCTTTTCCGCTGGTGTACACCGCCCGTGGACTGAACTCCTCCACGTGCCTAAAATAACAGCCAAATCATTTTATGCCACCACATAAAATCTGTAATTCCTTTTACTACTTAGTTAAAAACCTTCAAAATTACTAAAAAAGATGTTTGTTACCCACACCAGTCTATAACCTTTCATAATATAGAAATATCAGCATCATATCTGTATTATCTATATCATTTAACAACTTTTTATATTAACACATTTTTCACCCCAGAAGCTGAACTCACTTGAGGAACTGGCTTTTGGCTGTGCTGGGGTCTCCAACGATGCAGACGTTGATGTCACCTCTCAGAGACGTGCCCTCCATGGTGGTTTTAGGAACACCTCCGAACAACATGAGCAGGATTCCTCGCTTTACTTCATCATTGCCTGTGTAAGAGACATTCTTCTTAGACTGTAGTGAATACTAATATGACATCTTGATGTTATGCAACTGACCATTAAAAGAGAATTAGGTTTTTATATATATTATTTAATTTGTTAATTTAGTGCAATTAATTACACGAGGAAGTAACTAACCATGAATGGTAGGGAAGAGGCTGGTGCAGAGATTGTGGTAAAGATTCTTGTCTTGGCTCATCTCAAACACCTTCTCCCATTCCGGTACCGACATCTGATTCTTAATGCTCTCAGCGGTCTGCTCATCATCTCGAATCTCCTTCCCACCAAACTACAAACAGAGATGCTTCATTATAAAAACTCAACGCATGGGAGAACACATCTTCAGAGG
Organism: Beaufortia kweichowensis; assembly: GCA_019155185.1. NCBI lineage: Eukaryota > Metazoa > Chordata > Actinopteri > Cypriniformes > Gastromyzontidae > Beaufortia > Beaufortia kweichowensis. The sequence continues at coordinate 15,347,688 of CM032798.1, forward strand.
CTTCATATTGACAGGCTCAGACTCTTACTCTTGGATTGGTTGGGGCTACGTGACAAGCCAGGAAAGCGAGTCTGTAGCCGAGTTCTCTGACACCCAGAGCTTTCAGTCCACGCACGCCTTCGTTCTCATAACCCTGCGCTCCAGCTGTCCTGGAGCTGGTCTCTGCACGCACACCTGAAACAAAGGTAAATTTGCATATTCATTTTTGCCATATACTTGATAGTGGAGAGCGACAGGAATTAAATGGAGAGGAGAAAGGGGAACAGCTGCTCGAGATGCCAAAGCTCTGCATGGACTTCTAGGCATAAGTCTATAGTCATTGTTGATGTTTTACTTCACAGGAGGTGTGTACCTGGTGTAGCCAGCTGAGATACATCAGGCACAACGATGAGGGAGCCAATAAAGTCGCATTTATCACCAGCCTGTGCCGACTCCACCGCCTCCGCCCGCAGAATCACCTCCATGCTACGTGGAATGGAGCCACGGGGCAGTTCTGCCTGCGTCTCCTGGATACGCACCTGGTGTCAAAGCAGAGAGGTTGTGATAACAAGAACTTAATTGTGTGATACAAGTGATGACTACATGTGATTTAATTAAAATTTGAATGTTTATGAAGCACCTTCTGGAAGTCAATGAACTTTGACTTGTTTGTATCAAGCAGAAAGCGTCTGCGGTTGTTGCAGACAGGGTTACGGCAGATGCTGGGCTGTGTGTATTTAAACTGTTGCTCAACGTCTTTTATCACCCCCTGACAGTCCAGGCACAAGAAGGTTCCACTGACCAGCTCAGGATGAACAGGGTGAGTACGGACAACCTGACCGCTGATCCGCACCAGCGAGCCGACCTTCAGCGCGGTCAACTCACGGATCCTGCAGGGACAGTAAAGGGTGGTTTGTGTTTTAAATATTAAGATTTGCTGCATAATTGTATCAAATATAACATATTTCAACTTTAAAGTATTAGGCTACAAGTTAAATTACAAACCATGTCATTTATTACTCAGTTTTCACATTGTCCTTACTTGTGTCTGGTTGGCAGATCCTGAAAGGCAACATAGAATTCTTTGGAAACAGGGATCTTTCCATGATCCCGTGCGAAGTTACGCACAGCTCGGCACAGGTAGGGATAAAGTCTAAAAAAAGAGATTTTCTTAGTAATTCAAGGTAAAACTATACATTCAAAGATTTTCTGCTAGATGTGTAGGAAGTACAGTACCAGTCAAAAGTTTGGAAACACTTACTGTTGTTTAGATGTTTTCCATATTTCAGAATAATAGAAAACTCATTAAAACCATGAAATATCACAATTGTAACTGTGGAAATTATGTTGCAACTAAAAGCATCCAAAATAAAAGTATTTAACCTTTGCCTAAAATTGGCATAATCACACTCTTGCAATACTCTTGCAATTTTATCATCCAGGTTTTTGATGTCTCAAACTGAAAAGCTTAAGAACTTAAGTCATTTCTATCTATGCTGGACTCTTATTTGCTGCTTTTTATTCATTATGTGGTCCAAATAATCCATTTCAGAAACTAATAATTTTTAGTTTTCAAATGAAAGAATTATTATGTTGGAAAAAATTTTGTCAACAAAGGTAATGAAGGTTAAAATACCTTCAGATCAGATTGAAAGATTTTTTCACCAGAAACATTATTGTCAATTGTGTCTACATTTTTGACTGCTATGTCTATTGTGAACTAGGTGCATGATACGTATTACTAATGCTGTAAAATACATTATGGCATACAAATTAAGATTATACATTAAAAAAACAACACATGTTTACACATGCTACAATAAGGTTTCCTTATGTCTCCTTGCACACCTGTAAAATTCCTCCTGGATGGCGGTGGCCAGTTCTTGATTAAATCCCTCCAGGTCTGTAAAACTGACCACGAGTGTATTCCTCTCGGGCCGGATCAGCTCTTCTGCATCCCGCAGATATTTCACATCTCCATCGCTATTATGAAACCTATAAACACACACGAATTCATATAAAATCCTGGTCTTACAACTACAAATTAATACAAATCATCCCCAAAATATAATTTTCGGTTTTGGATAGTGCAGCAAAGGTGACGCATTACATGTTCATATGCTATTGTCTATACGAACATATATGTACACGTTTACAATGTTACTCACGCTTAAGGTAAATGTAGTTAAATTAGACTTATTGCAACACCATGAATGTTTTTCTGAGTTCGTTATATTAGGGTTATAGTCTAACTAACAAACAATAAGATCCACCGCATGTACTCACTCCTCTAAAAATGCCTGGAATAGTTTTTGACATTTTTCCGCCAGTTCATCCTTAATCGTCTGACCAGCATTTTGATCCACTACAGCTTCCGCAAGATCCATTTTCTAATCAGTTGCTATTACAAAGTTATTACAATAATGTCCCGTCTCGTAGACAAAGCTGCACGAGTTCCTGCTGAAGTTTTCGCGCGGAATGACGTACCACGTGATTATTTTCGCGCCACCAGGAACCAACTAGATTGTTGCATTCGGTGCTGCGGCTGCTATTGGATTATTGTAACCAATCATTGTCAAGCTTTGTTTTCAGGGGCGTGAAATCATGTTTGGTGGATAGTTTCGCTACATTATGCCTTACAGAACCTTTTATCGGAAGGTGTATATGTATGATTGGTGTTGCAGATTATATTATTGTGCTAACATGAGTTTTTTATTACAAAATGTTATAAATGGATGACTTTGACTAGTGAACAAAAACAACCAATAAGAGCCCAGTATAGATATGAACCCCTTCAATACTGTCTGATGAAATGCTAGTGATGAAATTATTTTGAATTTCTTTGTCACAAATCCCATTTCTTTATCATAAATCCTATTGCTGCAATTGTGCTGCAAATGCAAAGTTTTGATGAGTTATTATTATTCTAAAATGTGAAGAAGTTTTTATTAAGTGAGTGAGTAGGTATTATAGTATTATAGGTAACAATAGTTTTTTTCCTGATTAAAATATCAATTCAATGAACTCTTTTACACAGAAAACATGGCTATTTTTGCAGTGAATAATTATTACGCTGTGTTTGTAGCAGCAGATGGCGCTGTTTACGTATTAAATCTTAGACTGTCTTTACAACGCGAGCTTTTAATGCAAACTGCAGAGGGCACTAGAGAGTACAAAAGTCACAACATTACCGTGAATGAGTGAAATGAAAAACACTATGCAAAATGTGCCAGCAACATTTCCCAACACTTAATCTCTGCCTCAAGGCAGTATCCTAAAATCTTTTTTAAACATATATGATTTATGTTTCGCTCAAATAAAATCTTAAATCCCAGGATCTGTGTTAAAACTGGCTGCTTGTTTAATGCAATGCTTGTTTAATTATGAATATGAATATATGCCAGTCAATAAACTTTTTCAATATTTCAATAAACTAAATATCTGGTACATAATGCAACAAGTTGTCAGTGGTCCTAATGAAACCTATGACACTAAAAAGTGTCACACTGTTACAGATTGGCATAATGTCACTATTTAACTCTACATATGGATTCATTCATGCAAGGTATTAGATGTCATTTTAAGTGTTGGTAAAAATATTTTTTGGTTTCAGATATGTGGTTTGAAGACATTGTGGACAGTGGCATTTTTTTGTACCTGGTCATAATCTAAAGGAAGTAGTTAGGTTAGCAAGAAAACCACACTTGCTGATTGAATAGAGTGAATAAAGTGCATGTTATGTGGTATGTATGTGTGTCTGTGAGAGTTTGTAGTGTCTGTATAGGGCGTATCCCGAGTTGTGGTATCTGTAAGTAGACATCTTTTATTTTGCGGTTCCCCTCATGGCGGTTGATTTCACCCATTGGCGGCATTTTTAAATGTTAATTTGCAGCTGATTGGTAAAAAGATTGAAGACGTGCAGAACAAGTATTGCATGACTTAATAAATACAAATGATCTAAATCGACACTATATATATAATGTGTCAAAAAACACTGCAGTTTATTCAAACTCATTGTTCACCCTGTGTGCGTGCATGATCTCTATGGAAAGTGTTTGAAAGCCAAACATGAGTTTTGCAATCTGTTGAATCACTTTGCAGTAGAAGTAACTTGGTAAATTCAACAAACAAACACCTGAGCCAGGTATAGCGTTATGGCAAACAGCGTCTAGACAGCTTTGTCTGCAGGGCGTCTTCAAATCATCACATTTCGAAACTTTTGGCACAGTCGCATGTACCAGGGGCTGTCTTGCATATTTACTACAGTGAATAGAAGTTATTGCATTAGTCAAAAGATTTATGTCTTTCACAATCTCTACACTGAACGCCCTCACACAATTTCATAACTGCCAAATAAACCGATACTATCTTTCTGGAGCGAACAAATATTTGTCAAGGTTTTAAATGCATAAAGAAAGACCTGACTGATATCTCTCTAGATGTCAACGCAGAACAGAATTTCTTAATATTTAAGAATCATGTGAGGATGTTGTTGAGTGTCGGCACAGCCTTGATCCAGTTTTGTATGACGTTAGTTAGACAAAAGTAGTTTGTGTTCTGGGGTCACTATAGTGTTCTTGTGACTGTGTTTGCCCGGTGGTTTGGAGGTCACTGTCTGCATCATCGGTGTTATTTCTAGTATTACTAAACCTATATTTATGCACTCACATGTAACTTCAAACCTGTATGACTTAATTTCTTCTGCAGAATGCAAAAGATATTTTAAAGTTGGTAACCAAACAACATTGACTTTTACTGTATGTACACAAAACACTAATACATTTCTCAAAATGTCTTCCCTTGTCTTCCACACAAGAAAAGAGTCATAGGTGAATAAATGACAGATTTTTTTATTCTTGGGTGATCTATCCCTTTAAGCTTCCTTCACAACGAGAGAGAGAGAGAGAGAGAGAGAAAGAGCAAGAAAGAGAGCGGGGTACAGATGTCAGATGTCAAAGGTCAACCAGAGCAGGTCACAGGAGCACTAAGAGCTCCTAGAGCCATCAGAGGTCACACTAAACCTTTCGGTTAGAGTTTCCTATGAGTGAAAATCCAGTGAGGATTTAATGGTGTTGGTTGCCAAAGTGAAAATCCCCTAAATCCAAACTTTCAGGTGTGTTTTTTAACAGGCTCCCATAATTACACCCACTATAGATACATGCATGGACCTGTGTGCTGAATACATAGGCTGTGCGTGTGGATGCCAAAGCACGCAGTATTTGCACTTGTGTATCAAGGGAATATGTGTTTTTAAGCCTGGACCTAAAATGACATCTGTTTGTGTCTGCACCTGTATGTCTCTCTCTCTCTTTCTCACCCCCTCACATTTTGTATGTTTTGTGTTTGTTTAAAGCTAATTGTGGGAATCTTTGAGAGTGCTGCTCTCTTATTAGCACACAGTGAGAAAAAGAGTGTTTGGAGGAAGATCATTGTGTCTAACAGCAGGTGTGTGTTTGGATGAGCGTTTCACACAACGTGTGACGATTCATGCAATGTTAGTGCAGGCAGGAAGCCCAATTACCAGCAACTCATGCTGTTCTCTGTTGCTCTCTCAGAGACAAGCACATGCTCTTTTTTCTTAACTGTTTGACAATGTGATAGTGCTGACATGACCCCATCTGAAATACAGGCTAAAGTCTTAAATATAATTATGCATCAAAGTAGTCATAGCCATAAAAATGTGTGCTTACTGCTATAAAGAATAGATTATATGATATATTTTTATAAGATTATAAGATACAGTATTCAGATTTTTATTTATAATACTGAAATTAATGATTTTTATTGATTTATATTTGTATTAAAAATACAGGAAGTTGGCTGCCTAAACATTAATTTCAATCTTTGATGTGACCTTACTTAAATATATCAAGTCCAGGATGATCTTTACATTATGTAAAATGATTTTATGTAGAAAAAGGTGAATCACAAAAAAATGACAGGGTCACATGTAAGTAATTCAAATCAAATAAGTTATTAAAGAAAACATCTTTTGTTAATTTTACCTCAGTGGAAAATTAAGAAGAAGTATCTGAGAGGTATCTGTGCAACCCATTGGATCACATGTGAAACCCTGGGATCACATGTTTTAAAACCTCTGGGATCACATGTTTTAAAACCTCTGGGATCACATGTTTTAAAACCTCTGGGATCACATGTTTTAAAACCTCTGGGATCACATGTTTTAAAACCTCTGGGATCACATGTGAAACCTCTGAGATCTCATGTGAAACCTATAAAATCACATGTGAAACATGTGGTGATATGTTATCAACATGTGATGACATCTTTTTACATGTGTATGATATGTATTTATGTGTATGTATATCATGCTACTAGTGACCTAAAAATCAGTTTGTCATTTATATGCAGTCAAAAGACAACTTTAATAATCATGACCAAAAAATATTGTGTTGAACATATTAAAGACAAACATCCTTGGCCCTGTGATGTAGTTGGACAGCCTTTCTATTAGAGCCAAAGAGTGCTCACCCATTCAGGCTTTGTCCTGACGCTCTTGATTTTGAGCGACAGATCATACTTGCTTACCATTTTGTTTTTGTTGACATCAGTTTTTTTCTGTTAAATTTATTGGTCCTTGTCAGGGGCATCGGGTGCACATGGACGTGTGAAAATAGGTCCTGTCTATGAAGGACCTTTTTTCCCACCATTGTTACCTTTGAGTCACAGGAAAGCTGGTTCTTCACAGCTAGGAAGCGTTGACTCTTGTTCACTTAACATTGAGCTTGACCGTGAGGCCGTAGCGGTCCTGAGATTTATGGTGCATTACAGTGTTTCATTCATAAATAATAAAACGGCTATTATCACAATACTCCTTAATAATTTTTGGCTTTTAAAATCCTCTGCTGATGGGAGAAACTGTTGCATTGACCTGGATACATAATAGGAGAAGGAAAAACAGAGATAAATAGAGATTTTCAATTTAAGAACTTTGTTCCTGGCTTATCGCACCACCTTTGAAAGTATTTCAAAAGAAGAGCATTTGCTCCCACACGCTCGCAAATAAACACACAGAGGTGCACACGCTTTGCTCTCAGCTGTCTATCAGGATGTTGTTGGACTTTTGAGGACATCCTCCACACAGCTGAGATCGTGAGAAAATGAGCGATTGAATGAATGAATAGACGCTTCGGTAGATCACGGGCCGAATGCAGTGCGAGATGAGACGACTTGACCTGGAAGGAAGCTATTATACGACATAATCATATTGTGACTGACCTATTGTTAGATATTTTGCATCCTGCAAACAAGCAGCATGTGCGTGAGTTATTGTGTGTCTGGCTTCCAACGAAGTTGTTTGGCCCAGATGTCTGAGCTCGCATTTGTTGTTGTTTGTTTGTGTGCGTCAGTGTGTCAGGAGAAGAGACGGTCTCTCGCTGTATCACAACAACATGTGTGTTGTCTGTTAGGTGCTTCAACTTTCCTGGAACGAAGCGGAAAAAGGTTGTTCCTGTTGTGTTACAGACAGAAGTACAGTAGATGTTTTATAAATAGATACGGTTGTTTATACTGTATGAAAATGGTCTATGATGTATTGAATTCTACGTGTTTGGATACAGGTCCGTGTGGGGTTACGTGAATATTGCTTTTGGTCATAATCATTTAAAATGGTATCCAGAAAAAAATATTTCTTAGAAGTTGCTCTTTTATAGTTCAGGAGATCTGATGGAGTTCTCAGTTTTGTAACTAAAATTGGAGAAATAAAAACAGAAACAAATTAGATTATTAAATTATTAAAATACATTATGAGTATTAAATGAGTATTAAAATTAATTTTAGTAAATTGTAAAGGTAAAAAAATCTGGATTTAGGTACATCTTATGAGAAATGTTTAAGTTAATATTAAAATTGTCAATATTTTTTACTTTTGCAGACTTGGCAAATCTGAGCTAATTTTGTGACATTAATCTTTTTTATGGGATTTCTGTCTTTTTCTCAGGAAAAAGTTTCCATTTGCTTTCCATTATTCTCATCAATGTCTATGAGAAATAATTGAGATATTACAGATTAATCTGTGATTTGTTTCTTATGGGTACACAGCCAACACATTGCAACACAGCAAGAATGCATTGCAAAATCGCATGACTAAACATAACTCCTCAGAAAAATGATTTATTCTTTTTGTCTGTGTATGATTTGACTGTGTGTGTGGCGTCTACAGTGGCGCCTTTAAAATGTCTTCCATATTCTTTCAAGCATGGTGTCATTTGCTGACAAAGATGTCATACAAAAGAGATTAATGCACGACATCATTTGATCTCTGGGACTTGATGACCTTTTGGCCTTTACCTGTCTCCTCAGGTGAAGGAGAGAAAAATGCATCATAGATCTCACCTGCACACACACGTGACACACTTACAGCCACCTACACACACCTACAAGCAGTAAAAAGTGTCTTGACAGGTCTTTCCCGGTCAATACAGGTGTGCAGGAATGCACTTAAGAATTTGACTGTTATGATGAGATATGTTGTGTGTGTGTGTGTGTGTGTTTACATCATCTCACACTACAGGCGTCTTTTGGCTGTCAGTGGAGCTGAGAGATGCAGTCAGACAGATGGACGACGGCATAAGGAAACATGTTATGAAGCAAATGCCGGCATGTACCAAATCTTTAATCTCTTTATAGAGTCATGTTGCATAACACGTAAACAACATTCTCACACCATCTGAATGATTCATTTATAAACAACAGTTTAGGTTGCTGTACTTGTTTTATTAGATATGATGGTCATGGTTTATTGATATTATATAATATGTTTGTATATAAAATTGTCCCCTTTCTGTGTACATGGTTTATTAATTATTTATGATACACTAGGTCTATAATATAAATTAAACGTCATATTATAATTCCCAGATTGACGCTTTGGAGCATCTCATATCCAAAATGAGGAAATTAGATAACTTGTTAAACAACACCATATCTCGACAGTTAGGTCACGAGGTCTGTTAAGATCAATCTAAACAGGTTTTTGAAAAAAAAAACTGCCTACACCTTTCCAGATATTGATCTTTGTAGCTGATGCTTAAAGATTGTCCCATATAAAAGATGTTAAAATCTGCCACTGTCAGCTAACATACTTGTTTTTGGTCAGGCTGTGTGTTTGTAAACCTGTAAACACAATGCCTTACTGATATCCCTTTCAGTAGAATAGGGCTTTGTTTAAGGTACACAAACCGAACCGTAAACACAGGAATTACGAAACAATAAGCATCCTCCAACTGTAACCTCCTCCTGCCTCCTTGTCGTGCCACCTTTCCATTTAGACAGCTGGGGGAGACCTCCATCTTTCAACCCTCTCCTCTGTTCACCACACCACTATCCTTCCTACATCTTTTCCTTCTCCTAAGCCCTCTCTTCCACGTCCTACTCAAGCATCTCGGCCTGTTTCGAGGGTGGACCGTAACAGGAAGCTCAAGAAAAAAAAACAAAGCACAAAAAAAATCTCTGAGTAAACTTCCAGGTTCTATTTCTCCCTCTTCCTGATGGGAAGTCTTTTCTGAAGCAGTGGGAAAAATGCCTTTTAGACCTTCACTCAGCATCTCAATGCTTTGATTCCTCTCGAGCTCTGCCTGCAAAACCATTGTGTTACACTGACGAAAGCGGAAATCGGGGGTTGCATCTAGAAATGTTTTTTCTTCTGATTCCGATTTTGTGGGTGGTTCGGAGACAGAGGTGCAGGAATGATTTATTTCTCACAGTAGCCTTTTAGACCCTCATGGGTTTGTCTTCAGCCCGTACACATTTTAAAATTGTGGATGTGTGTGCATTTATCGAAGCATCAAAGGGAAGGTCAAATTTACAGCCCAAATTGGATTTATGAGTGTGACAAGTTGAGCGCTCTTTAGCGTCAGGCTAGTTAGACACAGCGTCTGAGATAAGTGCTCCAGTGGGCTGCGTTCATGTCACGAGGTTAATGACCTTCATGTGAAAGCTCGCCAAGAGAAGCGTTTGCTTTTGTCCGTCTGCGCTATTAAAATTTCATACTTGTTATGCATGCTTTGTTGATAGATCTTTGAGACATATTTAGATGCAGTGAACTTTGAACCTATGATGAGTCATAGTGAGGATTATAGTTACTGTTTGAGACTTATATGAAGTGTTATATACAATGTGTGTTAAGCTGGCGTATTTTACAGCGAATGATATCATACTCTTAAATCAGTTTTATAGCCTTTCTCTCTTTTGTGTTAGCAGTGACAATAAATCAACTTTCATCTGTATCTGTTAAAGGCGAATTTAATTGAAGAGGGCAATAACTTTAGTTATGTGAAACATAAAAGGAAGTGCGTACATCTGCGTATTTGTGGCTATTCCCACGAGAGATGCCTATAGTGTTAGAAAGACTGCAGGTGGAGGAAGCGATGAATGTAAGCAAACCCGCTGTTGTGGCAACAGGTGCCCAAGCACCTGCCCGTCTGTCATTACAGTGAGTGTGTGCGCGTGTATGTATATATGTTTGTGTTATCGTGTTGTTGAGTGAATACAGAGGAGTGTATGGGCACATTCACTTTGATACAAGCTTACCCTTATCAGTTGACAGACATTCTTTAGATCTTCTTTAAAAGCGTATCATATTTCTCAATGGAAAACAAGGTCAGAATTATTATTACTTATGATTCATTTATGAATTAATTAAAAACTTAAATAAAAGTAAAATCAAATAAGTCACAGGTCTTAAACTTAAACACACACAAACATGCGTGCACATCCACATTTACCAGGTCTAATCCCATCATTCATCTATACCGCCTTTAATAGGGGCAGCTGCCCTCCTTCAAAACACACATCCCCCAAGATCATATTTCCAGCTATAGCCCCGGGTGACAGTCTGGGGGCTCACGTTCGCGAGGACTAAAGCTTTGCGATTGCATGAGGACGAAACAGATTCTCATGGTCAGAGCCTACAAAAATACTACTGCAGATGCTTTCAAAGAACAAAGCCGACATTCTGCTTTTTTATCTTGGGCAACAAGAGTTAATCAAACCTAATCAGCATTCCAGTGTAAAGAAAAGGAAATTTGCCTACTGATCTTACGCCAACATAAATGAGGTGGGTGTGACTGCCCTTTTAGAAGATAACACTGTTTGTCTCTATTGGCCACTGAAAACGTTATTACGGTAAATAGTTTTTGTTATGGTAAAAAAATGCTATTTTTGTTGTTTTGTGACCGACTCGCCTCCAAAATGCAAATAGCTTGTTTATTTAATGACAAACAGCTGTCTGCTGGCAAACACACAAAGTGGACAACAACAAAAAAATGTGTCAAAATTCTGTCAATATGTTTACCAAAGGCAAATATAAATGTACATGTCTATGCAAACACACGCTACCACCTTTAAAAACAAAACACCAACACATGTAGATAAACACATGTAGTACTATTATTTATTATAAGTAGAATTTATTTTTAATTATTAATTAAAGGGGCAGTGTACCAAAAATAAAAATTCTGTTGTCATTTATTCACCCACAAAACCTGTACATGACTTTTTCTTCTGTGGAAGATATTTTGAGAAATATTTCCATGGTTTTGTCTTCATAAAATAAAAGTCACTGGAGTCCAATGTTATTTAGATACCAACATTCTTCAAAATATCTTCTTTTTGTCTTCTGCAAAAAAAAAAGACAGTTTGAAGGTTTGAAATGGCGAGTAAATGATGAAAGAACTTTTATTTTTGGTGAACTATTTCTTTGTCACCCAAATATCTCATCATAGTATCCACACATTTTATATATGTTGAAGAGGCGTTCCTATTGGCTCAGTGTGGAAAAGTGAAGGGTGCTATCCATATCAGCTATTATCTGTATAACCTGCTGAAATGTGGCATTGTTGTTATAGAGTGAAAAATGGATTGCCGTCAGAGCCCAGTAAGTATTTTCACAGCAGGAGCTGGTGTCCCTGTGGGTTTCCAGCAGGAAACTGCCTTCCAAACAGCCACTTCCCCTAAAATAACACACACATTTATCCGTTTATCGCACAACAGACTCTTGGGTGGTGAAGTGCGATAGTGTTGCGATATGCGTGTGCGTTGTTAGAAGGTTTATGTGTGTAAATGTGTAATTGGAGAATGTAATATCATAAATGTGCCCGATGACAGTTTTGGAACTATCCGTGGTAATTGTCCATGTGTTAAACCGTTTACAGATACAGTAGCATTTGTTTGCTCATTGTCCAAGCCCCAGGAACTGTGATTCATTTGTAAATGATCTTGGTTTCACTGACCTCAGTGGCTCCAGTCCTTTTGGGTAAACACGCTAAGGTTTTGGGGGTCACCGGGGTCGTAAAGTGTCTATTTGTCCCACTATAGGGTCAATCCAGCAGGACCTGTGAGTGGCCGCTAATAGTCTCAGACATGATCTCCTTCCTGCGCTATGGATGTGAATAGCTTTACCCTCTAACCCTCGCCCTTCTTGTAAGTGGAAAAACACATGCAGAGCTCTGAAACCCGGCACACAGGGAAATTTGTGGACTTTTAAAGAAAAAACAATTTGGGGACCAAATAGTTAGGTAGATAAATGTGTTTTCTATAATCTCGATCTAAATCTATGCACAGAGTGATAAATAATCTGACAGTCAGAAAAATGAGTTTAAAAGCAATAAATGACCAGCTCTTAAGGAATGTTCACTGACCACTTTCCATTCTTACAGCCCCCCGGGGAAACAGATGCCTGATGGGACACTTAACGCTCTCAGACATGCAAATCTTTCACACTCTACATTAGGGCCCATTACTGTGGCTCAACAGGCTCTTCGGTCCCTGGTGTTAGTCCGTATTGTCCTTACGCACGGATTTCGATTGTCAATGGGTCGACCCTCGCGCATTTCCACCTCTTAACGCAGGGGCCTGGCTGGCAGCTTTTGCAATGCAGAGGTCACGGACTCTCGCTTCCTATAGCTCTGCACTGTTGTGCATTGCTGTAGTACATTCTTCCCTTGTAAAGACCTCCCATGGTGTTATTACGGCTCATCTTCATCCCATTTCAACTAAATGCTACTGTCTTGCATAACGAGTATAATACATGGAGGTTGAATGGGTTTAAAAGTGATCTTAAATTGGTTTAGTTTATGGCAATACAATCCATAAGGCCATGTCTGACTAACTGCTTTTTAGCAGCATTTGTTTGTTTTTTGTGCAAAAAGTGTCCACAAGCTGAATTTATCAGTTCAATATATTATACAATACTATATAAAGAGAGAGAGAGAGAGAGAGAGAGAGAGAGAGAGAGAGAGAGAGAGAGAGAGAGAGAGAGAGAGAGAGAGAGAGAGAGAGAGAGAGAGAGAGAGAGAGAGAGAGAGAGAGAGAGAGAGAGAGAGAGAGAATAGTCACTCCAAGTAACATAATAGTGACTCTGTTTTGTTTTTAGACCTTTTTTTTTTTAGTTTTTGCTCCTTAAACTTTTTCTACATGCCTTCTGTAACGGTGCATTACTGTTTTGTCAGTTTCACAGAAAGTGAAATTATCAGGTGTTCCACATTTTTCTACTCAATGCCATACTGAAAAGATTACAAGAGAGTATCCCCTCAACCTGAACGGTAGGATTTTACCTAGACTTCCTTAAGATGTCACGCTAAGTTTTTTTTATTCATACCATGAAGAATCAGGTTTTGTGACTCATACAGGGTATGTTTATGACTGTTAATCCGTGACATACACATGGCGACATGCTTTTGTTATGGAGCCACCTGAACAAACACAGTTCCTCTGAATTGAAAGGACATATGTGGAAAAAATAACAAAACATAAGTGATCATAGAAATGAAAGTTGTTGAATGATACTGTACTGTTTGCATTTAAAAAGATTTCTTTTTCTTTATGGCTGAATTGAATTTTGGTCAAACTGAGAATGTTTACATCTCAGGGAATCCCCAGTTCTCATTGTGTGGAGCTTATCCGCGAGGGACAGCGTAATCGCTGTACTTTTTAACACTCTGCATGCTTGGATAGCTCTCGATAAGACTGCTTTACTAGGACTTGTACTAATTTAATGATCTCTCTGGAGTAAAAGTGTTTCCACTGTGTCACGTGTGAAAACTTTAACAATACTGGGTATTAGGGAAACTCCATTATTAAAAAATAATACGTTTTTGGGAGGATTGGTTAAAGCATGCATACAAACACACAAACAACATAAAATATTGAGTAAAACATTTATTGCAAAGACTTCAAATAGCAAAAAGCAGCTCTTTTGAAATGGAATGGGACCCAAACAAGCACTTATTCAGTCTGTGTCTGGCGTATCATGTAATAAATAATTGCAAGGGTCTACATAAGTGCAGAATGAAATCAGTTTAAAAACATTATATACATGATATATACAGTAACTTTATCAACATTTCATGTTCACCATACCTCTTCTCACTATGAAAAGAGATTTTACAGTAATACTGAAAGCAAAATTCATACAGTATGTGACCCATACTGACATACATATTTACATTCGAGCAAATGTTGCAAATAGGCTCAGCCTGATTGTCTCTACGCAAAGCACACATCAAATGCATATTTGAAAGAATAAACTAGTGTCCAATGTGTGCGCGCTCTTGTGTCTGTGTTAACTAGAATGAAAGCTGGAAGATTCGGACTCTGTGGATACAGATGACATCCCGCATCTCTTCTTTGGAAGAATCTTCAGACTGGACCCCCGGCTTGGGGAGAGCGCGCTACGAGCGGATTTCTTGAACTTCACTCCGAGAAACGCGTACAGGATCGGGTTGAGACAGCAGTGAAAGTACGCCAGAGCCTCCGTCACGAAAATCCACTTCTGCAGACCCTGCTCCAACTCGCAGCTGTGAGGAATCACCTCCAACATCATCAAAGTGTCCAGCAGGATCCCTCCGCAGTACGGCAACCAGCAGACGAAAAAGCACACGATCAGAACCACGGTGGTCTTGAGCGCCTTGCGCTTCTGCGTTCCCTTGGAGCCGCGCGACAGTTTGGAGATGATGATACAGTAGCAGATGAGAATCACGAGGCCGGGAAGCACGAAGCCCACCAGGATGTGCTGGAAGCGGAAAGTAACCACCCAGGTTATGTAGGAGTCCTGCGGGTAGATGCGCTCGCAAAAGGTGCGGATGGAGCTGGTCTCCGCCTTGGCGAACACCAGGTCGGGCACCGTGAGGAGCGCGGCGGGGAGCCACACGCCCACGTAAATGATGCGATTGGCCAGAAGTTTCCTCGGACCTTGGCTGTTTGTGGCGCGCACCACGGCGAGGTACCGGTCCAAACTGATGAATGCGAGGATCAGAACGCTGCTGTATAAATTCACTGTGTAAATCATGTGCACGGCCACGCACATGAAACCTCCAAAGTACCAGTCTTTGGCCGCGTCCACGGCCCAGAACGGCAGCGTGAGCACGAACAGAAGGTCCGCCACGGACAGATGCAGACGGTACTTGTCTGTCATGGTTCTGGATTTTCTCTGGCAGCCCATCACCAAAACTACCAATCCGTTACCGATTAAACCCAAAACAAATATGATCCCGTACATGGTGGGAAGAAAGATCCTCTGGAAGTCGTGACTGACTTCCACGTCGCACGGGGCATCGAGGTTGGCTCCGATATCCCCAGAACCAAAATCTGAGCTGTTATCGGATGATAAATCATCATCGAAGAAGATGTGCTGCAAGAAAAGTAAACAGACACAAAATTAGAGATCATGCGTATCTAAAAACGTGCATACAACCTAACTTAAAACATTCAAAAACAGTCTGCGTTTGTTTACTTACTTCGTAATATGCCATGTTTAAACGCCAAACGCCAAGCTGTCAGTAATCTGCACGTCTACACACTCACTCACTCAACTCTTCTGCACGGTGATCTCCGAGGTTTTTAAATACCCCACTCGAGCGCTGAAACTCCGCCCCTCACGCGCGCACCATCAACCACAGCACCGCGCGCTCGCGCTCTTGAGAGCAGGTAGCTGCATCTGGACCGTCTTCCGCCAAACACTCTTTTCCTGTTTTCGTGTTTCAAATGTGTGTCGAATTGAGCAAAACTGCACCCCACCTTAGAAATCACTACTTTAAATGTATGCCTATGGATAAATGAATACAAAATCGCGAAACGTATCTCAAGTAATGCCTATCCCTTAGTTGCCAAGTAGCCTTAGGTTTGTTGTAAAACCAAATCAACCACAGTATTTTTGAACCTGACTATAGTAAATATTTTATTATATTACAACGTTTATTACAGGTTTTAGTTTATTGTAGCCTATATATTAACAACGCAGCACTATAGTTACTATAGGTCTTTAGTGTACTGTACTATAGTACTATGCTGTAGTTACCATACAGTATATTACAGCTTTTTTCATTAACTACAGTTTGTTAAAGTTAATACTAAAGTATGCTATAATGTGGGTACTACAATAAAACCGTGGTTTATTTTCTTAAGGGATCCCAAGCTATGGTAATAAGTCTATTGCTGCTCACAACTACACAACTTAAATATGATTTATGTGTTTATGATGAGTGTGACAACAACAAAATGCCAAAAGCTGTGTGTGGTTTGTCATGGATGGCATTCTGTTGAATGTTTATAGTGATGTTAAATTCCCAACGAAGTGGCTCACTCACTACAACCCTTAAAGCACTCTGAACTGGCATTCAACCTAAAGCTTTAGTTCAGATCTGAAGATTACACACACACACATGTGTGAATGTGGTCGGTAATAAAGTGTACACACAATAACCCTCTCTATTTGTAAAAAAGTAAAATTCAATTAAATTTAAAAATAGAGAAGTCATCTTTTTGAGGATACAAACACACATTCACACTGTATGTTAATCTCTTAAATCTCCTGAGCTCTTTATGTTTTGCATATGTTGAATGACTTTTTCTCACATGGATAAGGTGTTAATGTGTTGATGATCAGATAAAATCACAGTGACAGCCTGATCACAGATCGTTCTGTGTTCTCTTTTGTTAAATCATACATACAAAAAAAACCTCTTTGGAAAACTACCTTCTCTCATGTATATGTATGTAAAGATAGTGTAAATAGCCTATCATCAACTTCTATGATTCTTGATAGTATGGTAAATAATTAAGCACAAATTAAACATTTGTTTCATGAGCCGCAATGGTTACAAACTCTCTCTCTCTCTCTCTCTCTCTCTCTCTCTCTCTCTCTCTCTCTCTCTCTCTCCCTCTCTCTCCTCTCCCTCTCCTCTCTCCTCTCTCCCTCTCTCTCTCTCTCTCTCTCTCTCTCTCTCTCTCTCTCTCTCTCTCTCTCTCTCTCTCTCTCTCTCTCTCTCTCTCTCTCTCTCTCTCTCTCTCTCTCTCTCTCTCTCTCTCTCTCTCTCTCTCTCTCTCACATATCACAAAAAACATGTCAGTAGATATTGTGCATTTAGTGAAAATCTGATATCATGACTGCCCTAATTGCAGTCATAGATGCTGGTTAGGGATCAGAGACATAGCATGATTGAGACACCTGGCCGAAATGAGAGGTCAGACCTATGGTCGCAGGGAGGAAGGGCAGTTCTCAAAGACAAAAACCCTCTGGCGATGTGTGTGCTCCTTCCTTTAGGAGAACATGTGTTTTTACCTGCCCCCAGCCAACAGATATGGGTTCCTGAGCTCTACTTCTCATACTGGCAGGGTGGTAAGGTGATCCCTGTGTGTGTGTTTTTAAAATCTGTTACTTTTATTAGCTGTAAACACAAATTTTATCATCTAAATGTTGACATAAACTAACATTAATACCTTATCAACTAAGAAAATCTAAACATAAACACCTCTCAGTCAATGTGTAAAATCTCAACGATCACACTCACAGTTCATCAGAACTACAGGTTTTTTTTCGATCTTTCAGTTTTTCCACAGGTTGGCACATTGGCACCCCCGTGTTTGTGTTTTTTGTGTGGTTGTGTGAACGTGTGTGTGGGCTGATGAAAGTAAGCTAATGCAGTATGTCAAACTACACCTCTTTCATGTCTGCAGAAATGTCTAGGTTGTGTTTGAGAATGAGAGTGTGAGGAATAGATGCGTTTACCACACTTTCATCTTCTGTCAGTACAGCAGAAGATATAGTCATCCATAATGTTTGATTGTCTCTTCCTGTGTGTGAGGCAACACAGTTTCTAATGCAGTGGAAAGGAAGTTGCCCGTTGGTATGGCGACAGAAGTTTGGAGACAGATGGTCTTGCAGGGAATAACTGTTGTTTGAAAAAGAAGATTGCAGAAATAGTGTTTAAATAAAGTTTCTTTAAATATAATATATCTGAATATGTTTTTATATCAGACATTTTAGGAAAGTTTGGATACTTTGCAATGCACATGTGTTTCCATAGCCCAACTATTTACGCAATGCCAAGGTCATGGGTTAAATTTTCTAGAGATGCACAAATGTGAATGCACTGTGTGGGTCGCTTTGAAGAAGAGCGCCTGCCAAATGCATAAATGTTAATATCTGTCATCTAACCAATCTCAAACAGACTTTTCCATGTGTAATGCAAAATGATTTGTTAAAAGTTCCTTTATAAATGCTGGTTGATCAAGTTCAAATTTGTATGGTTTACTAAAGTTATATATAGGTTTTTGGGATATAAAGTTGCACTTAAAACTCTGCTTGTATGGTATAACTGTGCAACCAAAAAAAGTGTTGTTTATCAAAAATTACTTTTAGTAAGAAAGTCATTGCTTATGGTACCAAGTGAATCAGGACTGTCAATGACAGCAAAACAATGATGTGCCCTTTAGTTATGTGACAATTTTATTTTTAATTTTCTCATTTTTCACTGCATAAACTGCTGAAAAATCAGAATGCAAATTAAGTTAAGTGTGTTTGTGTTAATCTGTATTGTTCAAACTGCATAAAACGTGCACAACTGCAAATTTTTTATAACACTAAGGTTGTTTTTCGATAACACCTATCATGAAATAATGAACTATACGTCTAAAGCATTTATTAATATTAGTTCATGTTAATTTTAGTATTTACCAATACAGTTTAAAAATTAATAGTTGTAACTGTTACCATTAGTTATTTGACAATAAACCAACATTAACCATTACATTGACATTATTAACATTACCAAAAATGAATAAATTCTATATTCCTTATTGTTAGTTCAAGTTTAGCAAATGCATTTACTTATATGAACAAATACAACCTCATTGAAAAATGTTACTGCTAGTGTTTGTGCGTCACAGACCCACATAATAAAAAAGAAATATCCCCACTACACAGGGTTTCCTCCCTTCTCCACAGAGCATGACAATAGCCCTCGGGACAGGGCAGAGAAATTCTGATAAGAATACAATAGGTCTGATGATTCCAGATAAGGATTCGGCCTTTCTGAGAATCATTAGTGCTATCTGCATGTGTGTATGTGTGTGTCTTCTTCCTATCCGCTTTATCTGCTGCTTATAATTAAAACAGAGATTTATTTAGAGGACAACGATTCAGATAAGAGCACGCTGAAGCTGAGCTATTCTTCAGAATGTGTTGAAAAGAGAGATTGTGCTGTATTTGCATAGCTACCCTGTACTGCTATTGACGACACGGTGGTGCCTTGAAGTCTATACGCTGGCCACTAAAGTTCCAGCCTTAAGGCGACAGAGAACAAATCACTGCTTGGCCATCCCATTCACAGAGGTGAGCAGAGGCAGGGGGGAATGAAGAGGTAGTATTAGGGTAAGAGGAGACACCTGTTTGAGTAGGGCACTGTCCACGTTCTTTTCTTTCTCTCTTTCATCCCAGCTTGTCTGGTGGCGGAGACAGCTGACAAGTCTGTTATGAAAGGAAAGAGAGTCACTGACGGCCCTTATTAATTAAAAAAGCCATTTGAGACTAATCAAAGACCATAACCAGTATAGGCACTGGTAACCAGTGAGCGAGAGCCTTTAAATATACAAACCATAGGCCTACATAATTTTTGCTCATGTGTGTGATTACAGCATTATGGATGTGAAACTTTCAGTCAAAACTTAAAATATAAATTCTCAGTGAATGTATTTATTATCAATATATTGATAACATTTTACTGAACCCCTGTTGCAGACATCAGAAAAATGTCAGTCTATACTGTCAGTTATATCGTCTACAGATATCTACAGTATACAGTTATATCTATTTTAAAAAATGGAAATGTACACGCGTTATGAATGTGACAAAAAAGACTTCTAGGATTTCTGTGAATTAAAATGCACAACCAGAAGCAAAAATACCCAACAAATGGAGAAGAAACGACTCCTCAAAGAACATAAAATAGAAAATTGTAATTTTCACTGTACCTGACTAAGAAAAATGCTGCTTTAAACATAACAAAATGCTTTGATAGAGACCTCACATGGGTATTAAAACCACAAAATATTGACACCTAAGCTATCAGTATGGTGAAAACCTTTGGCAAAACTTTATTTATTCATGATAAGGTGGACATTTGCAACAAGTTTTTTTCTCTTTAATGTAATTCAATTTCTTATATTCAACACAGAATTCTGGATTGACGCTTCTACTTTTGTCTTTCCTTTCTGCTGGCAGAAATCTGACTCTGAAACTAAACACGGAATTGTGTTGCAGGTCTTTGAGAGGATTAGATGGGCTGATCTGAGCACTGATATGGAACCCTCCTGTCTGTCCATTTGCATCCTTTGTTAAAGGACATTCACTGCTTTGTGTGTATATGTGTAAGCTGACGGGGGGTGGATAGTCAATGTTAAAAGGCTAGCACGCTTTATAGGTATACTCAGTCACTCATGTCCTGGTGGGGTAATTTCTTTAACAGATGTTTAGCTAATTTGTTCCCCTACAAATTTAGTTTGCGGGTCTCATGTGTGACAGTGAAATCCGTGTTAAATACTTAAAATCTAAATTTGGGTTATAAGCATCAAAGTAGTCATAATGTCATAAAAATAGGTTATGTGTTGTATTGCTGTAAATCATAGATTATATGGTTGTATTTGAGATAAAGCACTCAAATTTTCATTTATAATACTGAAATGAATGATTTTATTGACATTACCAGACAACTCGAAGTTGGCTTCCTAAACATTAATTTTAATCTTTGACGTGGTCTTAAAGATATTAATGTGATATCTGCACAGAAAATGTTCTTTACACTATGTAGGTAAATCACAAAAAAGGTTTTCACAGGCAGGGTCACACATCGAGTCTCCTCCTATCTTTTCAGACATCTGATAGACAGCCACTCCTAATGTTGAGCGATATTGAAAGTGCAGCTCCCTCCTACATCGCACCAGTTTCCACCAGTGTGTCTGGAAACAATTTACAAAGTGCTTTTGAAAGTGAAGAGCTGCTGTGATTTTGATTTATTTGTATGAGTCACATCATTTTCCTATTAAAATTCAAGATTTATAGCAGGGTGCCACACCCACAAAAGCTACTTTGAATGGAGCTTTTACCTATTTTACTGTAAATTGTGCATGTCTTGAGTTTGAATCTGTGATTTGCATCCCCTAAAAAAGGATATAGTGTGTATTACATCAAACTTGATACACTTGACACAAGGTCAAGCTCATTACTATATCACTGTCATCATCTAATTAACTTAGACCGAAAAGGTTCAGCTGATTCATTCATTTTCTCTCACCAGACAAGCTAAAAACAAGCGAATACAGTGTAACAGACAATGGTGTGACTGTGTCATTATATCACCATGGTAACGCTGTAAGCTGTCGTTCGTTGCTGACACTAGGAGAGGACCAAGTTGCCCATTGTCCTCAACAACTAGATGCTAATTGAGAGAAAATAAATTGATTGAATAGAATGGACCATTATAGAGCACACACACACACACACATGTAAAATGAACAGACACAGCCCATTAGTGTGCTGACTAGCACTATTTTTGGGGGAGGGGTGACGGGGTTGGGGCGGTGTGTCTGTCCTCAGTCCTGTGTACCAGACTACACCAAAAAGACGTTTGTCTGCTGTCCAGGTGTGCATGAGCTTGTCGTTCACCTCTGTCTGGACTCTATGAGTTTATCTGTGATAAAGGTGTTGCAGACGTTAACGCCACATAGCAGTACACAAGGGTCTTGATGTTAAAGATTTGCGGTTGGCAGGGGTGGGGTGTTGGCATATATGCCCGTCTGTGTATGCATATGTCTGCATCTAGTGTGCGTCTGGGTGTGGATGCGCTTGCCTGCATTTGTGTGAGAAGACCGCATAGAAAAAGCTCAAGTGTGAGCTTTGGATCAGCTTTTTTCTCTCTGATCGCGTGCGACAGTGTACCAAGCTAAACCACAGCTTCCTGACCTGTGAATCTTAGCTGTACACTTTGATCTATTTCGGAAGGGTTTATTATGCAACTTTTACATAATTTTACACACAATTTGCTAAAAAACCGTTTACCTGATACTTTAAATATTCAAATCAATTAAATACAAACTTTATATATTTTCTTTTTGAGTTGAGGGTTCTATCATGCTCTGGCCAAAGTGACACACATACTGCATCTTGTTCCTGTTTTTTACTCTGAGATTTTAATATGCTGAATTACTGTTTGTTAATAATAAAAAAGAATTGCATATTTTCCATGTGACCCGAGCGCCATCTAGAGGACAAAACATTCATCACCTTTGTCATTCTAAAGGCAATAAGCTTTTAAAAATAAAATTCACGTGCTTGTCTCTCAAAGGCAAACTCAATACTTTAAATTCTCACACTACATTACAATATAAATATCATTCTAAATTTGCATTTGCATGTTTGTTAAAGTGGTGTTGTGGGAGTATTATTATTATTATTTTATTAAACTGTGTGCATTGTGCTATATTACGTGTTGTACTATATCTGTTTTATGTTTGTTTATTGTATTGTTTAGATTGCATTGATTTTGTTGTAAACTGACCACGGACCAATTTAACAAGAAAACGTAAAACAAGCACAATCAAACACAACCACTAAAATATTACCAAAATAAGATATGTTATTTAAAATATATGTGTCACATTATCGCAGAAATCAGCCTACGTCGTAACAACATATGAATTGGTTCGGACTGTTTGGCGCATGCGCTGTCACGCTTTTTCAGCTCACGGGAATGACGTGCGTGAACGTTCCCAGGGCTGCTCAAGGCAACGTCAGCGGGTAAGGAAACGCGATACCCTAATAACATTTTATTAAAATATACACTCTGCTCTTTGTTCAGTTTAGTCTGGAAAAATATTAGCATTGATATGTTGTCAGTTTCCTGCTGTAACCTAATGTCGTCATGTCATTGTTCGTAGCGCAAGTTACGTAAGGTTTTAGTAAGAAAACGCAACGCGAGCTCGTCAGCTCGATGACTCCTTATCTCGTTTGGGATCCGGTGTACGTGTTAGTGTATCTTCGTACAAATTCTGTATTTAAAATAGATACATAGTACAATGCATGTATAACTGTAAAGTACTACTATTGTGCTCCGTATATGCGCGTAAAATGCAAACGAATTAACAAAACGGACAGACAAGGTTGCAAACAATGTAACCGGAGCCCATGATGAGCTGGATGGGAGGAAGGTGCGATCCGAACAGCGTCAGATCTAAATGAACAATGAAATGTACACACATGCGTTTTTCTGTGCAAAAGAAACAGTATTATACGGGTATCCTGTATTCAATTGTGAAAACAACACCACCACTTCAAATTGCTTGAAACACAAGAGACTTGAAACGCAGATGTCAGGTGTTTAAACGGTTTTGATAAATGCATTGTTTTCTGTCGCTGGTCGACTGCAAGAAACGTTTGTTTGCTTTATTTAGCTTCATACTGTATGTGTCATTGGAGACTTGAAACCATTATTGAGTCATGACAGTCACTGTGGCAGCTAACAGCTGTTGCCTCGGAAGAACAAAAAATATAAAGAAAATTCATTATACAGTATTTCAAAAAGCTCAAATAAATCATTTTTAATTTGCTTTGTCCATGATTTTTACAAAAATGTAGTGAGTTTGGATAATGTAATTTGTCTTACGGTTATTTTAGCTTTTTAATGGTATAATATGTTCTCGTTTTTTCAGTGTCTGCTGAATGCACCCGCTAAATTTTGTCAAGTAAGTATTAACGTTTTTAAGTTGTGTTGTGTGTTTTTTGTTATTCATGTTAGAATGTAATTTTTTTAATCTTTTTTTTTACAGAACTAAGCTGAGTGCATCAAAACATGGACAGCTATGGGTTTGTATTTTGTCTTGGTCCATTTGCATGAAATTGCCCGTCTTTCTTAACATATGGTTTGTTAATATATTTGAACCATATATGTCTGTATATAACTACATGCCCTGTGTTCAGGTTTTCCAGTGATATGTTCAGTGGCAGAGCTGTCCTGGGCGAGGACAGCTCAGTCATGGCTCGAATGCAGAAGAAGTTCTGGAAAACCAAGCAGGTTCTGATCAAGGCCACTGGAAAGAAGGAAGATGAGCATGTGGTGGCGTCTGACGCAGACCTGGATGCCAAATTGGAGGTATGAGTAACTTTCCAAATCTCATTGAAATGTGATTGGTCAGCTGTTAGAGAAACTGTAATGTTACTGGCCAGGTATTATTTTGGATGGCTGTGTATGACTCATGCTGTGTTTTAATGTTTGAAAGCTATGAAAATATCTTTTATAGAAATGTCTGAGCCAGAGAAAGACTAAGGGACTGAATGAGATGGTGGGAGGTTAATGGAACATGAACAAATGAGAGATGATGCTCTAGATGATGTTGCGCTTTGATCAACAGTGTTTGACGTTCAGTCAAAATGACTGTGAGCATTTCTGGTCTCTGCTCTGACTCTGTTCCTCTTAATTGTCAGTTGTATTTAAAGTTTATTTGTTTGACAAAAGGCTCCTGAATTTCTGACAGTACACTCCAGGCCACATTATGTTATTTTATCGTTATTTCTATATAAAAAAAAGAACCTCTGTGATTACTTTGAATCGGGATCTAATTAAAATCCATCGACTACTCATACGTTAAGGAAGTGTTTGTTTATGTGTGCTTGTGTAATCTAGCTCTGCTTTGGGCTGTTACACTTAAGCATATCCTGGTTTACAAGCTATTAGACATCATTTTCCTGCATGTGTGTGTGTGTGAGAGAGAGAAAGAGAGAGCAGAGAGCAGTCAATGTAAAGCCCCTGGGCTGCTTACTTAATGAACAGGTGTAAGAGTTTGAATAGCCTTGAGTAGTCTGTTTACTAAAAAACAAACAAACTTAAAGGTAATGTACAAGAATGATTCCTTATGGTGAGAAGTAGTGGCATTTTACATTTGTAACATCAACCTGAACATGCACTAAAAAGAACCTAAGCAGAGATGGCTGATTATGGAGGGTGTTACTCTTGGATGTGTGTCAGGCATGTAGTCAGTTAAACAGTAACCTGAAGGGGGTCACACCTTCCATTATATAGATTATGCTGCTTTGTACCTTTGAAAACATCTTTCCAAAAACTTTTCTAGTGGGCAGTAAACTGGGGAAAACATTGGTTGGGAAGATGAGATTTAACAACGTAAAAAAAAAAAATCTTTGTGGTGCGTGTTTAATTCTTGGAAATGTAAATGTAAATACTCAGCTATGCATGAACCTGTATGCCGCTTTGGATTAAAGTGTTTGCTTTTGGATAGAAGTTTATGAATTTTGATGCACAGTTTTCTTTCCTCTGTTGTTGTATATCCTATGAAACAGGATGAAGTTTGGGTGGGATGTATTGAAGGCCTTTTTTAAATGGTTAGAAGCTTTTAGTTTACATCACAACAATGAACAATAGGTATTTGCTACTGCAAGTCGGCGGTAGAAGAAATGTTATTTTTGGAAAGCATTTAAATGGAGAAAAAAATTACACGTCTTTGTGTGAAGGATAAGACAGGACATCAATATTTCAATTCAGATTTATTTCTATAGCGCTTTTTACAATTTTGCATTGTTGCAAAAACAGCTTTTTACATGCATACAGATAAAGGTAGCAGAAAAAGAGAGATAATTATGAAAAAGTAAATAAATTGTATTATTGCAATTTTTTAATATAATGAACATTAACGGACTTAACAGACTGTTCTATTCATAGTGCTAATAAACACTAGGCTCGCAGTGGTGTGGTTTAGGCCTCAAATGTAAAATGTAATTTTGTCTATTTTAGGAATGTACTTCCAGCTCATTTTAGCTGTCTAGCATTTTCAGGCTCACTATCAAATTAGTGTTCGAAGCTCTTCGAAAGAACACTCACTGCTCACAAGCACAATGAGTCAATTGTTTCAGAGTTTCTCCTTCCAGGTAGAGCACATGCACACACACTCTCTTCCATCTCACACTGTTACAGAGTTAACATCCTGTTGTTGCCATGACAGCGAGACTTTTGCTGTGTTCTGATGTGTTGTCTGGGTTTTAAGATACGAGATTAGTGTTTGTGTGTGTTTGCGTGTGAGTGGCCGACTCTCTGAGGCCATAAATGCTGAAGAGCATAAAATGACTAAGTGATTAGATCCCGTGTGTGGTGTGTTAAAACTATGCTGAGAGAAACTCTACAAAACACAAAATATAAGACAGGCCTGCTGCTACATCTGGCCTGATTTGGGAGGTGGTTTTGTGTGCTTTTGTAAGAGGTCAAGTTTGTTAAAGATTTTACATGCCTTTAAGGGGGAGGAGTTTGATTGAATGCTGTGTTGGTTTATCAGGATATGACATCAGCTCCATGTACTTGAAAGCACGCTCTTGCTGTACTTTGATATGATACACCGGTCGAACACGCATAATGATTCTGCTCATGAAGATAGTTTTAGATTCCAGACATCAGTTTTTTTCAAAAGTGTAAATTCTAAACCTTTTTAAATGTTTCCTGGTGCAAAAAAATCGTCTGCGCCCAACCAATCAGATGATTCTTTCAGTTAGTTTTTGTCTATTTTGTGTGCAATATGCCTCAGAACTTCAGAAGTGTGTATAAGAAAGAAACTTTTAAGTGCATTAATGTAGAATATGTGACAGAAAGAGATTAAGATATCTCATTAATATCTGTTTCCTGCAGTTTTTCCGTTCGGTCCAGAGCACCTGCACAGAACTTCTGAAAGTGATTGAGAAATACCAGCAAAGAATCACACGTAAGTGAGGAACATGATCTTCCATCCCTCTTTGTATGGCACGAACAAAGACTTCTGTCTGGCTTGTTTTGAAAGCAGTGACACACATAGTTTCTATGGGTACCGATAATGTTAAGCTAGATATTAAAAGTTGTGTTACTTTCTAATGTTATGCATTAGTTTCTAATGTTAATTCTTTTTTTTTAGACCTTTCTCAGGAAGAGAATGAGCTTGGGCTGTTCCTGCGCTTCCAGGCAGAACATGATAAAACAAAAGCAGGCAGTATGATGGATGCCACCAGTAAGGCCCTGTGTTGCTCTGCCAAGCAAAGGTAGACACACACACACACACACACACACAAAAAACAATAACAGCAGTCTTTTATCATCCTGTTCTCCTGTCTTTCCATCTAGACTGGCTCTGTGTCCCCCTCTCCATCGAATGGAACAGGAAGTGGAGACGTTCCGGAGGAGAGCCATTGCCGACACTTTGCTGACAGTGACCAGGATGGAGAAGTCTCGGACCGAGTACCGCGGAGCTTTGCTCTGGATGAAAGATGTCTCACAAGAACTAGACCCAGATACTTACAAACAACTGGAAAAATTTCGCAAGGTGAGATGACACAAATCAGGAGGGAGGAAGTGCATAAAGGTCCCATTTATACCTGATATTAATGTTTGTTTCAGTTTATCTGTATTGAAAGTAGTCCTGTCAGTCATTTTCTGTCTAAAAATGGTTAAGTGCATGATTGAAAGAAATGATATCAAAGTATATTTGCAAAGTATATTGTAGAGATATGATGTTTTGACTGTTCCTGTTTTTAACTTATGCTTTATTAACATTAACATTGATGTAATCAGTGTTTAATGTTAACATCCGATGTAAACAAGGTATTCTGTGTGTTTGTAAACAGGTTCAGGCCCAGGTGAGAGGAACAAAAGTGCATTTCGATAAGCTGAAGAATGACGTGTGTCAGAAAGTGGACATGCTGGGAGCCAGTCGCTGCAACATGCTTTCACATTCCTTATGCACCTACCAGGCATTACATTTTTCAATGCTAATTACATTTACTAAAATGTATTCCCATTTCCCCTGACTTTTTTTGTTTGTTTTTTTAGACAACCCTCCTACAGTACTGGGAGAAGACTGCACATGTGATGTCTGGCATCCATGAAGCCTTTAAAGGATATGTACCCTATCAGTTCACCACCCTCAAAGTGTGTGTTTGTACATGCATATATAGCAGAATGTGATGTGATAGAATATTGTTTTTAATTTATGAATGATCACAGGAGCTGAGGGACCCATTGGACCAGATTGCATCCGGACTGCCAGTAGAGGACAGCAAAGACGAGGACAAGACGACACATCCAGACAAGTAAGGACACAAAAAACTATAAAAGATGACAGACGAAGCCGGAATAATATAGATTCAATACTGTTCAGAATTGTTTTCTACTCTGTACATTTAATATTATTGGAATTAGAAGTTGCATAAAGCCAGCCAATCAGAATGCAGCTTCTGATTTTCAGCTATGTATGCATTGTACATTAAGCCGGATGTATCGGTTATACCACACGATTCAATCTTCCATCATACACACACAGCAGCCCCTAATTTTACTTGTTTTCTAACCATTTCTTGATTATGGCATCATGTTTGTTTATTACTTCTCATTCATCTCTTTCATTCCCTGCAACCCTCCACCTCTCGTATGTGCTCGGTTCAGACGAGAGGCCTTTTTGAAGGCTTTAATTACTAATCTGTGAGTGTATCACTGTGATTTTTCTGTGAACTCCCCTGCCTCAGTGAACAGGAAACACTGCTTTGAGTCCAACTGTCATATCCTGTTTTGGTAGTGTGAGATCAGATGGTGTTTTTGTTTCTGTGCCACCTGTATTAGTACAATACCTTGTAATAACTGTAATGCCCTTTTTCCCCCTAGAAACACTGTTAAAGTGACTGTAATTTCTCATTTTAGATTTAATTAACATGTTTGATAATCTGATACTGTGAATGTCTAGTAATGTGAATCGTCATTTCCCATCTTATGTAATATTGAATTCATAAAGTTGTGAATCTAATTTGCCGCTTGTGTATTTGCAGTCTTGTGTCACTCGAAGAGGAACAATTTGGTGAATCATCTGAGACTGGTATGTTTGGCAACACACCCAGTCCAACAACAGGATTGCTGTTAGCCTCGTTATTATTAAGATGCATGACATGTTAATTAACATGTTTTGATGATTATTATTAACAGTTTCTACCCGTGCTGTGGATGGACAGAGCAGAGGCTCTGACAGTTCTTTGTGTGCCAGTCTAGATTCCGGTAAGTTAAGCATATATGTGCATTGCACCCATGTCTGGGACTGTTTTGAAATGTTCTCTTATGTTCATCACAGCTTTGAATGAACAGTTAGGCCTGGTCCGTGAGGCTAGCACACATGATGACCTGCTATTCTTGACCCCTGACCCTCCCCCGATAATGACCCCTTCCCTACATCCATCCCTGGCTGCTTTACAACCCCAAATACTACAGGAGGCCACAGCGCCCTCTGCTGTTCAGTGGGATTTAAGCATCTCAGATGAGGGAAGGCATGAAGGTTTACCCAGAACACTACGGCCTGAAATAGGTATAAATACCTATCTGGGCATCTCTTTAAAGCCCAGCACTGCCTTAAGACCTTTTCTTGCTTCCTGAAATTAATCTAAAAATCTGCTTAGGATGTGTGTAACATCCTTCTCTGTCTTAGGCAGTCTTCTCTGCCTTAAAACCGCAGTGCAGTTTTTCATGCTCATGATTCTGTCCAACTTTAGATTTCCTGGAAATGCCACCAAGGCTTTCTGACCCACAACCATAACTTTTTAGTTTTTTCAAATTTGCAGTGTTTCTAATTTTAAAATTAAAGCTCTTTTCCCATTCTTTTTAAACTCCTCTGTTTGCTGTTTATTCTCTTTGAAAGGATTTGGGGTAATTTGGTTACCTTTCATTGACCATCCCTACCAGTTTGTCTGGCTTTTTATTAGTATGTTTAAACTTCAAATAATCCACATTAATTTTTCCTGTTTTTATGTTAAGATTAAATATATGACTATTACACTATAAAGCTGACGCTGCAACATTATTTCTTTGAAACTTTTTTATTTTTGCCACAGGCAGGGACCTGCTGTCTGATGTTTTACACTCTGGAGAGGTGAAAGAGGAAGAAGGAGAGAGAGGCGATCTGTCGTTCCTGCAGGATCTGCTGAGTCCTGGGGCTGCGGGTGGCGCTAGTGAGTTCAGTAAAGCATGGCAGGACGCTTTTGGCTGTTTCGAGGCTCCATCTGTTCCTGCTGCTGCCGCTTCACCTCAGACAGAAACGGCAAACACACCCGCTGGTTTCCTGCCATCTCAACTCCTGGACCACAGTCTTGGCAGCACAGGTTTGCCAAACTCTTTCAGACTGCCCTCTAGTGGCAGGAGGAATAAACTGCAAAACCTTTTTGTTCCAGTGCTGTCAATGTGACATTCGGCTCACTCTTATTCATTTTCTTTCTGCTATTCAGGATGGGCAACACCTCCTATGTTTCAAGCCCCATCTCTACAACCACCATCTAGTGGAGGACAAACTCAGCCTGCCCAGAATAGCCCAAACTCTTCAGTCAACGGTGCAAAATTTCTTACTGTCTTACAGTCGCTTCTTGTAACTAGCTATATTTTTATTTAAATCAAATTTAGCATCAAATACTGCCTTATTAAGAAAAGTTAATTTCTTACCTCATAAATCTTTTTGTGTCTTTGTGATGTCAGCGCCTAAGGGAAGCTCCAGGGATATGTCTGCCTGGTTCAACCTCTTTGCAGATCTGGACCCTCTGTCCAACCCTGACGCTATTGGACGCAGCGATGAGGAGATTCTCAATGCCTGAGGTGTGTGACCTTTATTAGAAACTGCGACATTAGTTTCTATGAACGGTCTTGTTTTGCTTAGGGCAGACTCTGCATTAATTAACAATACTGTCTTCTTGCTTCGACTCTCCTTAGTAAGTGATGGTGTGAAGTTGGAGTCCAATAATTCTGTGTCCATTGAATGAAGGAAACAAGCGCATATCCCAAGTCTTTGTCTGGAGCTGGAACACTACCTCTCCTGAACCAATTCAACCTGAGCCAAGGAAGGATCCAGAAATCTGAATCCAGTTATGGGAATATGTCTCTTTCCCTCATTCTTTCTTTCTGTGTGTGTGTGTGAGTGAGTGAATCTACTGTACGTTCATTAATACATTGAAGGGTAGACTTTACTATATATATCATCATATCTGTGTGTTGTTACATGACAAGATACAATACGTAGGAAAGTATCTTTATGATGTGCACATCTTTAAGGGAAATGAAAGTGAAGACGCTAGAGGCTGTAAGTTGTATACAGGACCAAACAAATAAAGTGTATATACTAAATATCTCTGAGAATTGTACAACAGGAGAGTTTTAAATGTCCAGAAACAGGGTTACAGATTTATTACACCTACAGACTGTATTTTTAATCAACTACAGAGACCCAAAGTGTGTGAATTTGGCATGCATAACAAATATTTATTTTTGGACTTTAACTGGATAGTAATACTCTAATAATACTCTAAAACTCTAGTAATAAAACGGTTAAATGAAAATATTTATTAATACCATAAAGAAAGTGTTACTGTAAACTACATATGCAAGTCGTGTGCTGTGCCATTGCGTTGGTAAGAATAAAAAGGTGGATCGAGCTAATAATAAGTGATTCATTCTGCTTTACAGTGGTGGAAATGCTACAATATTCACATTTGAGAATGAATTTCTCCCAATTGTTCTTCACGTTCACTGTGCTGAAACACTGGAATGGATTCTGTCTGTGTTTTTGTGTTGTTTATGTGTTATTTTCTTGGAGATGATCAGACTTGTACTTGATCCAACACTATGACCAATCTGTTTTCTATTGCTTTCTATTTAAAAAAATTGAATTGTCACTTGCACTAAACTGTCTCAGACGGTTCTAGAATGTATCTCGTCTTTTTAATCGAAAGAGTTGAAACATTTCAAATGGGATTTCACTCCATATTCTACATATGTCTTTCTCTTTGAGCACGGTTTAACATTTTGGAGTGTCTGAATAATTTACTTGTGTAATGTTTTTTTGTACTTTAAAAAAAATGTACACTGCATCATTTACATCTGCTTTCATCCGTTTATTTTATGCAACTGTTGCGTCCCAGTTTAACAATGTACTTGTACATTTTGGTTGACGGAAACTGGAAGGGAGAACCTGCATCAGCAATGCTTTAATACTGAGAGGAAATAAATTTGAGTAAAGAATTTTCTGTACTTTTCTTCATTGTTACTCCCATAATTTTTGCTTTTGCGCAAGTCAATCAATTACTGTATGCTGAAATCTGATAGATGAAACTCTCTTTAAGCTTGAGTGTTTATTCACAGAAAGAAACCCAAACACTTTTCCCAACATTTAACATCAGTCACCTGTCTTATTTACATGTTTCTAATATTAAGGCAACTACATACGTTTTACTTATGATTGCCTAGGATTTCCTTCTTGTTTCAACTAATTGTGTATTTTAAACAAAGAAAGTAAGTTTTATGGTATAAATAATGTAATATTTCACAGTATAAAGATGCTACAGTTCAAATCAGTACATTTTCTGATCACTATATTAGCTAAAGCCATGCCTTCCTCTTTAAAATAATTTCACCCTATTTCTTTTTCCCCTCGCTTTGCGTAAATTACAGTACTGAGACTTTTAAGAAGAACCAATTTTGCATCATTGCACCATAATACCATAAGTACAATTCAATGTCTCAATGCATGTCCAGTTTGTTCATATACTGTACCATCAAAACGTCCTCTCTCACCAGCAAATCACAGTAAGCGCATACAGGTTTATGTATACAGGATAGGGTTCTATACATTTAAGAGAAACATGGATCAGACAATGATAGAAAAAGGACTTCAAGCGAATGGGATGGTAGGATTTAGGCACATTTGTTAGTCCTCCTCAAATATGCTACAGCATCTCCAACACTATTCAAACTGCATGTAAACTACAAGCGAGCAAAACTGTGATCTACATCCTTCGTTGCCAATAAATTAAATCACATTTAGGTAAAAGATGCATCTGTACATACGTAAATCCAAAAGGCTTCATGGTAAAATGCAATAAACTGCTGAGAAAGTAAAAAGCAGTGCAATGCTAAGATTTTTTGGCAATATACATTGTACCTCCATTCTAGAAGACATAATACCGTTGCCCTCATTAACAAATGCACTTTCTGTTCAAGTTTCAAATCAGCATCTCTGAGTTGTTTAGATCACTGCATGTTTTAAAATCAAATCAAATAATAAACGAATATGTGAAATAAGTCATCACTGTTCACCAGCTGGGATTCCAGTTTAGATGAAAGTGCTTTAACCCTCTGGCTCCTCAAGGTGTCTTGGGAGACATGGTGACTGACGTCCACGGGACAGGACGGGGCCCACGGAGGGGGATAGACTCCTGACCCCGACCCCACCTAGAGGCATCAAAGAGGGAGAAATGCTGCGATATCCCACCCCGCTACGGAAGTTCAGCTCCTGAGTGGGCAGCAGGGGCTTTAGGATGCTCACCAGGCAGAATGCAGAGCCGCTTTTGGGAATGAAGTTCACCTTGTTTCTGTCTGGACAAAGATATGGAGGAATCTCTTGGAGAGGTTTTGGCCTGAAACAGAAAAAAATTGATCTTGACAGTTGTGTCTAAAGTTTTTTGTTGTATACGTTTCAAATAAAACATTTAAAATCAATATTTTGTGTCCAAAAATGTATAACATAGTGTTCACTCACTGGTTTTCCTCAAAGGCTTTAATCCTCTCACAGCCCTCAGGAGGCTCACGTTTGAACATATAACTGTTATTGGGCTTAGGAGATGAAGCGTATTTGGGAAGAGGAGACCAAGGTCCAAAGTCTAAGCAGAAAATTAGATTAATCGATGAGTAATTCAATTGTGTGTATTTGTGTAACTGCGGTGTTTGTGCGTGTCGCACCTCTTTCTTTGCTGTCATTGAGCGTGTCATCGTTTGGAAGAGGACTGTTTCCGACCGTGTCGTTGAGGATGCTGAGGTACGAGGGTGAGACGGAGTCAGCCCGGCTGCTGTTGTTGCTACGGTTACTGCCGAGCCCACCGTTGGAGGGCGTCTGCGTGTCGATGCTGCGGGTGCTGCTGCTGCGCTGGGGGAGAGGAGGGGGGGCACGGTGCCCATCAGGAACATCCTGTGGCTAAAACACGCACAATACAATCATAGTAAATCTTTTATTCTTTAAAATACAGCTTTTGTAATTGAATCTATTCGGCTCTATAGTGTTGTTGGGAAAGATTTACTATTATGATCTCATCTCGTTCGACCGTGTCCCGTATGATGATGCGTTCAATCTCCTGGTTGAGGCCCTCTATGCTGTTCCTAAATCTGGGAGGTGTGGATTTGGAGATTGGGATTGGGATCAGGATGGTTTTAGGCATCTGAGACTGAGAGAAAAGAGAAGCGAGTTACAAAGTGGAAATATTTTCATGTGCAGTACATATGTTGATGTCTAAAAACCAGATCGTGTAATCCGGTTAAAACAACTCCCACACACAGTAAGCCCACACAAAACCCTCTGCTGTTGCCTCATTGGCAGAAATCAAACATTCTGCCAGGATACGCTCTTATCATTACACAAACCAGTGACTCCACAGAGCATTACTGTTAGGTAATGCTGTAGGATGTAAGAGCTCTTTTCTATTCTTCTTGTCATAAATGAGTATGAGTTATCTTATCCTGTGCAGACAGAGTATTGACATGTATCATGTGATCTAAAAAATTACCATGTCATTTTCTCTAAAACAAGCCACGGGCCCACCCGGGACAATCCTGTCCCACAATCTCATAAGTGCCATAAAAGCCTAAAAATTAGGACAGACATACAGGAAAGCGGAACGCTCTTAAAATTCTCCAGATGTTCGGCCTACTTCAGTCCTGTTATGGAGGTACTTAAACTGACGTACATGACCACTGGGTGGCCGTGATGGCTGCTGGGATGTGTTGATGTGTACCTGTGATTGGATGATGGCATGGTTGCCATTAAAGGGTGACTTGCGGTCTTTGTCACGGCGATGACGGCTGCTGCGTTTGCTGCGTTGGAGCTGCTGTCGTAATTTTGCAATCTAATAGTAATATAAAACAGTATAGGAAAATAACACAAGATGCAAGTGAGGAAAACAGAACCGGTGTGCTTCTTTTTATAATTTTAATAACATTACAATATATCCAAATAAACCTTTTCTTGTGTAAATGTTTCAAAATCTTTCTCACTTCTTTAAGCTGGTCGGTGCTGCCGCAGGAAGCCGATCGCTTATGAGAGCCTCTCCTCCGCTCATCTACCCAGGCCCTAGGGGTCTAATAAGAAATAGAAAATAATGCAGAATTATCAAAATGTTTTCACATATATGTTTATATTTATTTAAGTTTTGGTGTTTTGTTTTATTACATAGGTCAGCATAAACATTTCTCACCTGAGTTGCCTTGTCCCTCATTTAGAGGGTGTGGTGGGCGGAGCCTCCGTGCCGCTGCCAGCTCCTTGATAGGCCAGAACGTACAGGTGAAGTCAAGAGAGGATAATCCCTCTGCGTTTCAGCTGGAGGAAGGGCTTTCACAAGGAGGAGTGACTTGGGAAGAAAGGGGAGACATTACTAGTCAGTATTTTAAAGTTGAAAATGTATTATTTTAATCGTCTAGTATTTTTTTTTTCTTTCACAGCAAAAACACTGACTAGCAGAGCCAGCACTCCCCCATGCTGTAAAATATTCATTATCTCCTGCCTCTATACATAATCTCTTAATCCATGCATGGCCTATGTTTTGTCAATCCAATATTATCTACACTGCCCCCTCAATCGTTAATTTTATTACTGCAAAAACTACAAATTTTCGTTAATTATCTGTTATTTCTACACGCGTAAACAAACAAAAATATTATTGTTGTCTCGGTGAATTGCAGTGCACCGAGCATCATTTGCTTTGTGTACACATTTCGCATATAATCGTTCATTTATTCATGATGTAATGCAGGAATTTAAATTCTTAGATAAGGTTTAAGGGCAACATTTAATTAATATTGTGTGCAATCAATGCAATGTTATGTTGTTTACCCAGTGTAGTGCCCCCTAAAGCCTGTTTTTACCCGTAGTGTTTGCCATGGCAACCAATCTTGAAAATTCAAGATATTAATGCAATGCAGAACATACAGCGGACCAAATCAGTGCGATGTTTTCATAAAAAATAACAATGACCAAGGCGCCTACAAACAACGTGCGTAATTACGTTATTCGATATCAACAAATCAACATCAAAAGCAGTAAAACGAGTAAATCACAAACTGTGCTCTTAATTCAAATGCACAAAATGTTAAATATATTTTCTCTTATAAATACATTGCTCGGCAGGCAATGTCTGCCAAAAACGCACAGTCGCATATTGGGCTCAGTGTGATGTCTGCAGCACCGCACCCCGTATAACGAAAACAAGGCGAGCCTCGTGCATCTCAATTTGTGCCAAAGCTACATAGATCGCATCGTCTGCAGTCTCAATAATGCACAATAAATATAGGCATTTACTGTATTTAGTAGCAAAATGATATCCATAATAAAACAACAAAAATGCATTGATAATAAGCGCTGGTTGATTCATTCAACCGGGTACCCACCTTTTACTGATGAGAGAAGGGCTGCACACAGCGCACTCATGGTCCTATGTTTCATAAAAAAAGAAAAAGAAAATGGTGTGTGTGATGGATCCAGCAGAAAAACGTTTCAAAGGTCGTTTAAAAACAGGCTGGATGGCGGCCGGTGTTGCTGGGTCAAAGACACAGAATGAGGATGCGCAGAGGCGTTGCTATGGGCGTCGCTGTGCTGCTGGTGGTCGATGCGTAAAGGTGATACTACTAAAGCTGCGTTGTAATACCGAGGTGAATAAATGTATGAATAATTCCTGCTGAAGAATAAAAATGACTCAAAATATTATGCTGGCCGGTGTGCTGAATGGCGACTGTACTGGTGTGGTTTTTGCGCGTGCACACGTGTCTTTAGGGAGGGGGTGATAAGGGTGCCCATCTCCCCCTCGGTGGACATCTGACGTTGGGGATGCGCGCTCCCTCAGCCAGCCACTCTCAGTGGTTCAGTGGCCGTGCTCGCGCACACCACACTACGTTACTGTTGCTGAGGCGCGTGGTGCTGTTTTTCCTCCGTGTTTGCTGATGTGCTGGTACACGACCACACACTATTCTTTTTAATATGAAGTATAAATAAAATCGATACCAAACAATGTTACGAATATGCTCTACATTAAACAATAATTTATTGAAATATTAAATAAACTGTAATATCTGATAGTTGATTGTTATTGGTTTATTTTACAATAAATTATTAATATTATAATAATTATTATAATCATTATTATTTATATTTTAGATTATTAATAAAGCCATGATTAAGTCAGCATATTATTAAGAATAATACGTTGTATTAATAATAATAATAATAATAATAATAATAATAATAATATGAAAGTATTATTATTATTATTAGTGGTAGTAGTAGAATATTATATTATTATTATTAATTATACAACATAGACCTACACACTAGCTGAACAGAATCAGTCAAAATTAATTTATTCTTTAAGCGCATGGTGTCCGTTGGAACATTAATTAATAATGCTAGAAAACTATGAATCATATGTTTTTGCACAAATAAGACTGCAAACTTTAAGCAAAAGGACGGAAATAATTAATAAATAATTAATCAAGAATGAACGATTGAATTATAAACGTATAAATTATAAAAAATAATTAATTAATTTAGTTATACAGGTAATATTTTGTTAGGAGAACTACTACAATGGAAAATCCATGGGCAGTCAGTGTTTATCAGACTCATCTTCAATGTTTTTTTTATTGTCATTCTGTCAGTCTACCGCATGAGGGCGCGTCGTCTCTGTTATAAATCGGCCCCACGTCGAACAATCGGATCGCCGGAGACAATCTGAAGACGAGGCGTTTCCAGTCAGTGTCTGGTTTACTGTACCTTCCTTTTACCGTTTTCTCCTCTCGTCCGGTTGTTTGGAGTAAGCTCGATAATACGCCTCGCAACGTCCTGTTTCTACATCAAAGAAATAAAGAAATTCCTGAAGCGAAGATGAAAAGATAACGAACGCGAGGAATATGACGACAAATGGACATTTTAACAGTCCGGAATCACGAAACGGATGTTTCCCTGTCCAGGACTGTGTGTTACCATCGAGGAGACAAGCGGGCTCGGGAATGTCGGGATGTCCCATATAACTACGAGCAAACTCGGATTTTTGCAGACATGTGAAGTGCGTCGTAAGGAACAAAGGAAAACAAAACAAAGTTTCGTGTAGTTGTTTCTTTTTATACTACATATATAACACATACAGACATTTCGGGGGATCAGTCTATCACCTCGTTACAGTTGATGTTTTATTTTTCGTGAAGAAAAATCTTTATAAATGCAAGATCAACAGCATTGATTCAAACTAGGATTTATACTGTCATTTAGTTGCCATTCTACAATGTTTTTGAAAATGTGACGCTGGATTCTCCGAAGCACATATTTTTGACTGACTGTACTCGGACTAAATTTACATGTAGTTAAAAATAAGCAACAAATATTGTCTTTGAAGAGGAGAAACGAAGTAAACATGGCAGTTAAAGGCCGAATAACAATTCTCGACATTGGACTGTTTGCCGTTGTCGTTCTTCTTGGTCCTGTGACTGGTAAGTAACACTAACATGTATAATAAAAGGAACATAATAAAATAAATATAAAAAATATATTACGTAGTAGCTATGAAATTGATGTTTCACACCCTAGTAACAAATACATCCTCTCAAAGTGTAGGCGTAATTGTGTGTGTGTCCTGTGAGTTTTGTGGTGAATTGCCTCCCTCATCCATCAGGAACTCCTTATTTCCTGTGTGTGTGTGTGTGTGTGTGTGTGTGTGACACAGTGGTGGGTGTATATCAGCAGACCAGGTTCATTCTGACTATATAAAACAATGTTGCTTGTATGTGATTATGTGTGTTTTTGTGTGCTGCAGTGAAGCTACTGAGCATCACCCAGATAAGATAAGAGTCAACCCTTCTCGGGGTTCATGATCAGGGCAAAAGAAAGGCTAAACACTTGAGTCACTGTTAAGACAAGCATAAAACTTCACATTGACACATTGTGTATCCCAGTTTGGCCTCCTCCACAGCGAACCCTGCAATATAACCATCCAGACTGGAGCCAGAGGCAAATATCTGCTTACAAATTGATATTTGAGGACGGTATTTAGTTCAATGGGGCTAAAAGCTCACAAGCTGTCAAGTAGCTTTGGATCTGTTGCTTTATGTTGGCAATAACAAAATGTATTTATGTTGTTGTGTTGTCAACAATGTCAAGCAAGATGATTTGTAAGTGTCCTCTAGCTTGACTCTAGATAATTTCTGTTTGCTGTCCTTGACATACAACATTTTTACACAAAACCTGTATGTAAAGCCTGTTTCCTCCCCAGTTTTTCTATTGTGTGTGATTGTAGTTTTGCGTTTCCTGAAATGGTCACCACGCTCTGTAGTGTGGAATGATGTGGATTTCTGTTTGTGTGAGCGTCTATATTGTATACACCACCAAACATTAGGCCTTGTATAAACTTAACAGTGCAGTAAGTGTCATGTTGCCATAGAGACAGTTATTTCTTGATGCAGTGATTTGTAAGGCATTGAATTAAATCTAATGTGTCATTTCAGTTGTGTATTACTTTTTGCATTAGTTGTATCAGTGTCAGGGTGATAATGGTTTATCTTCAAAAGATGCTTGGTTAGTTCTCAAAAATGACATTTAACATTTACTCACCCTGCTCACTTTCTTTCTGTCATGATACAGAAAAATCATATCAGAATATTGTTTGTTTTGATAAACAGTGGATATTGTTTTTATTCCCAAGCTCCATAAACCAACATAAAAGTGCAATAAAATATTTTATTCGTTATTACTGTATGTGCTGTTCACCTTCCTATTAGCTTTTCTTATGCCATACAAAATCTTTATGAAATGAGAAACTGATGCAAATTCGTCTTTACTGATAATCTCCTTGCATGTGTTGTTTGAATTTATTTTATGATACATTTATTGATACATGATACATTTTTTGTTATTTTGGAGCTTGGCAAAAAATGTCTAAGAAGAAACCACAGAAGAAACCAATCAGGGGTTGTAATGACAGTAAAGTAAATTAAGTAAAAATGTAATATTTTGGGTGAACTATCCCTTCAAGTGCAAAAATGTTTGCCGTGTTTCTATTCTGGAAATTGTGGGATGGTGGATGACCAATCCGCACCAAGCCACTGGCTCTTGTTCACCTCTGACTCATACACTTTCTCTTTCCCACAAACACGCACAAATATTCTAATTTTATTAGTATTTTCAGGGAACTCAAACAGTAAAGTAGAGCAGCTGGGTGAAAGTATGGATGGTTGAACAGATTATAGTAAGGGAGGCTTTTTGGCTGGAAGCATTAGATGTGAATCAGTATGTAGGTCGTGAGCACATTGCTGTGCTTTGTAGCACTGTTAGAAGCTGAGAGTCATGAATTATACACTTTACCAAGTTGAATTTTGTACTGCTTTATGGTTTAATTAATTATTATTTAGCAGGTTTTTGATATGGAGGCAGTGTAGTGCTGGCATGGAGCTCGGCTGTTTGTCAGTAGTTCTCTTCGCTTTGATGCAACAGTGTTTTGTTTTCTTTCCTCTTTATACTTTAGCAAATCAGTTTTTCCCAACTCGCACTGTCAAAGACAGTCATCATCAAGAACACACACACAAACGTCCTTACACAGTTTTCCTTCCCCAAGGTTGTCTCTTGAATAGTAAGATGTATGAATAGACCACATTCATTATCCCGATAACTCAACCTGTGTCTGAGATTCCTATTGGCTGACTGCTCATTAGGTTGATGTGTCCAGTGTCAGAAACCAACATTGGCAGATCCTGTCCAGTTTAAACAAATTTAGCTTTCCGCTTCACTGACCAGTGTGTATGCGTGTTATAGATAAGTGTATCCATGTATTGTTTGTTTTTTTCACCTCTTACGGTGAACTTTATGCTTTGCTGGTTTATTTCAATAATCCTTCAACTAATAGAAGCCATGAATGTTGAGGTCCGATTAGTAACATTAAAGGAACATTT
Source organism: Beaufortia kweichowensis (assembly GCA_019155185.1). Classification (NCBI taxonomy): domain Eukaryota; kingdom Metazoa; phylum Chordata; class Actinopteri; order Cypriniformes; family Gastromyzontidae; genus Beaufortia; species Beaufortia kweichowensis. Next base: position 15,388,973 of record CM032798.1, read on the forward strand.
CCTTAAAGAAATAGTTATACCCAATTATTAAAATTCTCTTATAATTTACTTACTCATGAAATTAAAGTCATAACAAACCGATACCAGGACTAGACATTTGGTTTACTATTATTATGCTTTTAAAGCATCACCATTTTGAGTATTAGATTTTAGATACCAGTTTAAGATGCCATCAGTTTAAGTTACAATGACAGAATTTTAATATAAAATTATTTGTTTGTGTTTAACTGAAGAAAGAAAGGTAAATACTTCTGTGATGAAATGATGGTAAGTATATTGAGAGATTTTTAAAAAATATATATTTAGGTGAACCGTCCCTTTAATAATTTGTATTAATTTGTTAAAATAGTACTTGTAAACAATTTGTAAATGAATCACTAGTTATTTTGTAAAATATCCCACTTCGATGATGCTGATATAAATTATATATCTATATCCACATTTGTTATTTGAAAAAAAGTCAAGCCAAATATTATTAATCAAAGAATGTCAAAAAATGTTTTCTGAATACAACACAGTGTATTGTCATTTGCTTGCTTGTGTAAATCTAATGTGGGTACAGTAATGTGTTGGTCATGTATATATTAATACATACGCAGATATGTTTATGCCCAAGAGCATGCAAAGCCATAAATCTGCGTGTAAGCGCTGAAATGTGTGGGTGTGTCTTGTGTGTCTGGAGTAACTGCTTAGTTATGTTGCTATCAGAGAACATCCTCTTTCACAAGATCGCAATATGGGAAGAGAGTAGGCGGTACAATGAAAGAACGTTGGGAAGTGGGAGACCTGCCTCTGTGGACATCACAGTGAAGAATAACCTTGGACATAATCTTCCAAAGTTGAGCTCCCTTCTGAGATAACCTTTATCTGCATTCCTCTTAGATAGTGTCTTAAAACAATAATAAAACGTTTGGGAACCTGCATCACCTGCATAACCTGGTGTCTGTCAGTAAGTGAGATGCTTTGGGAAGTTTTATGTCTGGATGAGATACTGCATTCTCAAAACAACCAATGGCCAAAGAAAGGCACGAGATGAGAGACTGTGTGTGAATATCGTCATTGCTAAGTATACTGAATTGAGACGGATACTCTGATTTAATTATACCTGCTCTATTTTAAACCATTTCTATCACTTTCTTTCTCTGTAGCTGCTCAGAGCGAGCAAAGGGTGTGCGCTTACGCAGAACAATCGGAGAATCAGGCAAAGCGGATTGGTAGATCTGCAGAGGGGCGTGTCTTTCTCGAGAACTCTACAATTCTGTGTTATCACGGAGGCTGTTGCTTTGGACTCTGGGAGAAGATAAATAATGAAATCATAGTGAAGCAGGGTACACAAACGCACATCAACACACACATTCACACAAACTTCATAGTCACCATTATCTCACCTCTAATGGTTTAATACAGGTTGTTGGATAAACGTTGGGAACCATCAACTTTGCCCCGACCGCTGCGTGGTGACCAACCCGCCATCAAAGATCAATAATCGAACCTCGCGCTTCTGCTGTTGCAACACGGACATGTGTAACATCAACTTCACTGAGGACTACCCGTTCCCCTCTCCCACCACCGCACAACCTCTCTGTGAGTGTGTGTTTTACAAAAATGTATTGAAAAAAGTATGTGTGTGAGAGAGTGTGAGACAAAGACATCTGTCTAGCCAATGATGTAGAACAACAAAATTAATATATATACTAGATATATTATATGTTTAATAGATATAAAGAAGGAGCACGACGTATAACATTTTAAGCCTGTTCTATAATAAAAACATGCCTACAGTACCATATGAATAGGCTTACATACATTGCCATCATGCTAACATTTCAAATATAATAAAATATTATATTCACTGTCATATATTGTTCATTAATGTGGAAACTTTAAGTTCATTATTTTTAAAAGGTTTAATATTTGTATCAACTTATTATTGCATTTAGATTTTTTTTATGAACATTAAACACAAACATTTGATTAATGAATATTTGAATGTAGTTTACTTTACTAATGCACTGTTTGTTTCTGTATTCTTAAAGATTCTCTTCAGCGCTACAGAGAGGGAAAAATAGTTTTCCCCTTAGCAGCAGTCTTTATGGTTGCCATCCTTGTGTTTTTGCTTTTCTTGTCCTATCGCATCCTGAGAGGTGAGTTACTATAGAGATGGTACGCTGCCTGCTTTACATGTATATGATCCTGTGCACATGTGGATTCATACTGTGTCTGTTTGTATACAGGGCGCAGTAGACACACTCACACTTTAGATGGGCTGGAGACGGTGTTTTCCCCTCCTTCTCTAGATCTGGACAACCTCAAACTGCTGGAAGTAAATGACACTAATATACATGTGTACATATAATTTAATTGTACATCTATACAAAAACCGATTCCCTGCATCAAAACTCCAAACACATGCAAATCTGGAAAAAAGTATTTATTTAATTGCATGCATTAATGTGTTTACTTTGACAGATCTGTTATGCATATTTTTTCTGAAACCATTTCTTCATTCTTGACAGGTGATTGGACGAGGTCGGTACGGCACAGTGTATCGTGGTGCGCTGGATGAGCGATCAGTTGCAGTTAAAGTTTTTATCGCAGCCAACCGGCAGCAATTTACCAACGAGCGAATGATTTACCGCCTCCTCTTAGACCACGAGAACGTAGCACGCTTCTTAGAAAGCGAGGAACGCATCGGCATAGAAGGCCAGACAGAGTTTCTCCTCTTGCTGGAGTTTTTCCCGCATGTGAGTACTTGAAAAGCCCCAAAAATCTGCTTTTATATCCTTTTCCGTTTTTTTTCTCTCAGTCTTTCTTCTGTACATCACACAGTAGCTCCAAAAGTGTAAGTGCAGTTATATTTAGAGACCTCAGGGACGTGATCTTGTTGGAACAGCAGAACACAAGCGTGATTTGATCTATAGATATCACATAAACCCTCTCTCTGTCTTCCCGTAATTGTCCTCTCCATCTTTTTTTACCTCGTCTTTCTTTACGTTTCCAGAAGTGGCCACAGTTTAGCACAGTGTCCTCACTTAACCCTATGCTTGTTCGAACTCCTGTCGCATACACTCACAACCACAGTTTCATGCAGGAAGAGAAAGATTATTGACTGAGCTGAGAATTATTCAATTATTCATAACCGTGGGCTGTCTGCCTGTGCTTCCTAACATCAAGCCAGGTTGCCATAGCGACAGGTGGCATCCCCAAAGGAAGTAGCATGATAGAGCAGGAGTGCGCAATTATGTTTCCTTCTGCTGCTTCTGTTATTCATTACTCTGTGCGTTCCTCCCTGTTTTTAGCAGATGCTTTTGCTCTAAATGGAATACTCCCTCTTCTGTTTTCCCAGGGCTCTCTGTGTACGTATCTGAACGGGTGTACTGTGGACTGGCTGAGCTGCTGTCGTTTGGCACTTTCCGTCACCCGAGGCCTGGCGTACCTGCACACAGAGATAAAGAGAGGGGGTGAGACGTGCATAAATACACATCCACTCACATGAACATAAAATTGTTTATTTACTCATTTTTCTGGCACTTATGGCACCCAATATTTAGATTAGATTTTTAAGTTTTTTTATATGAACATTTTTTTAGAATGTTTATTGTTATGAAAATTTGAGTCGTATACCTTTCCATCAATATTCAATATAGTTTGTCATGATTAGAATAGGATATAACTATAAAATATTAAAGTGAATAGGGAAATAACATAGGAGTTCCCTACGGTGACAGTTAACGGGTTAACAAATGTTATATACAGTAATTAGTGTTTTGGAAATAAATCTGTCATTTGAACTTCACTTTTATTTTTTAAATGATTTATTTCATATTTTACATTTATCTATGTTTATATTGATATATTTTATTATATTTATATGTAATATACAGATTTTAGTTTTGGGTGTTAAACAGATCCCTGAGTCACGTTGGAGATGTGAATGTAGGCTTGCTTTATTTATAGTCTCAGCTTGAGAAAACCAGATAACAGACTCATTGGGATGAGGTGTAAATCTCAAAGCTGTTTTGTCGATGTTTCGGTAAGAACGGCTTTGATGCTGTTTGTTAGATGCTGTTAGTGTCAGAAAAATGTATGAAACTAACAAGGAAAAGCAGTGAGAGAGAGATAGATACAGAGACCAAAGGAAAGGAGAAAGTGATACTGTTTTTCATCTTCAGTGCAATTATCCTGACATCCTAGCTGGAAAATCTCACTTTAACTGCTTACTGTGTTTGGAAACAACACAGCTGGTTTCTAGCTGGTCATTAGCTGATTGAGATGTGCCTTGTTTAAAACAATATGTGTGCAAGCCACACCTGTGACCTAACTGTTAACAGTCGTCTGGGTTATGAGCCTTGGTTATTATTCATAAAAAACAATGACCTATTACTGGCTTTTTCTAATTTAGCTGTTATAATAATGTGAAAACATGCTTAAAACATATTTGAAACACTAGGGTATTCTATATTTTTGTTTGTAGCGCTCTCTAGTGGCCACTACAGTATTGCAATTCATTCTCATCTATTCATTTTTCTCCTCTGTGTTTCTCACATCACCCCACCCTTTCCATTTCCCCTACACTCCCCTTCCTCTTATTGTTAGACGTGTATAAACCCGCCGTGTCCCACCGGGATCTAAACAGCAGAAATGTGCTAGTGAAGGCAGATGGGTCATGTGTGATCAGTGATTTTGGACTTTCCATGATCCTGACGGGAAAGAGACCGCCCGGTCACGGAGAAGAAGACAATAGTTCCATCAGTGAGGTCAGCAAATAGCAACCCTGTCCAGTTTAATTCAATCCAGTTAATTGTTTTGGATGATCATTTCTCTAATTGAATCCATAATACACTCTCCAGGTGGGTACGGTGCGGTACATGGCCCCGGAAGTGCTGGAGGGCGCTGTGAATCTGAGAGATTGCGAATCAGCGTTGAAACAGGTGGATGTTTACGCCTTGGGTCTGCTGTACTGGGAGACTTTCATGCGTTGCTCTGACCTCTTCCCAGGTACGGCACAGGAATACACATACACGGATATCTCCGTGTCACTTTTGTTTGTCCTCACTTGTTTTTCTCGCTGTCACTTCAGGTGAGAGTGTGCCAGCGTTTCAGATGGCATTTCAGGCAGAGGTGGGCAACCACCCTAACATAGAGGACATGCAGGCGCTAGTGTCCAGAGAAAAAGAAAGACCCAAATTCCCAGAAGCCTGGAAAGAGAATAGCCTGGTGAGAAATTAGGATGTGATCGCAGAAGTGCACCTTATCAACACTGTATAAGCCACCTATAATATGTATGTGTGTTGTGCAGACTGTCCACTTGCTGAAAGAGACAATGGAGGACTGCTGGGATCAGGATGCTGAAGCCCGACTCACGGCTCAATGTGCGGAGCAGAGACTCACTGAACTGCTTTCTGTCTGGGAACGAGAGAAATCGGTCAGCCCTGCTCTCAACTCCAGCACTGCATTGTATAACCACAGGTAATCAATAACCAGTAATCACTTATTTATTTATTTCATCAAACCACACAGAGAATTGTAACACTCTATATAACATCCCTGACATTTTTATTGACACAACCATTATTTTCAAGAAACTTCTCCACCGGGTCTATCGGGCAGCACACACCCAAGGTGGGTTCTCACCTCGAACATTTATCCACAAACACAGAAGACCATGACACCTCAGTGGGAGGGTCTAATCCAGCAGAGAAGAACAGGAACTGCATCAATTACGAGTGGCAGCAGGCCCAATCACGTCAACCTGGCACGGAAAGCTCCTCCCCCACCCCGGTTTCAGAGTCCTGCACTGCCAATCATGCTCCACCAGGGGGCGGCATTGCCCCTCTCTGTGTTCAACTCACCCAGGAAGACCTGGAGATACCAAAACTGGACCCAAGCGAAGTCCAGAGGAACCTGCGAGAAAGCTCAGATGAGAGCCTTATGGAACATTCACAGAAGCAGTTCTGCTCTCCAGAAACGGTGACCTCACACAGCCCGTTTTACCCCGTCATGAACATGGCCGCTGAAGCTTCAGGGTCACACGGTTCCAGTCGCAATGCTGACGCCCCTATAACCATCTTACCCAAGCAGCAAAACGTTCCTAAGAGACCAAGTAGCCTAAGCCTCCACGCTAAGCATTCTGGAAAAACGTCCTCCTCTTCGCTGCGGATGAAGTTTGGAAAACTTGGCAAGTCTAATTTGAAAAAAGTCGAGATGGCCGTCGCCAATGCCAGGGTGGTGAACGCAGCCCGTGAGGCAGACCCGATTGCTGTTGCAAACAACGACGCTGCGCCAACAGCACCTGAGTTAGCAGGTGCAATGAGTTCAGAGGACTTGACCTTTGGCCCCCTGACCACTAGCCCTGATGAACAAGAGCCTCTTCTGAGAAGAGAGGAGTGTCCTGACAACGCAAACAACAACAACAGCAATAACAACAATGGAGAGGGTGATGGAGATGGCGGAGGGGAAGGAGGAGAGAACAGTGAGAATGGAGAAACTCCATCCGCTTCAAACATGGAGCCTGTTGCGCCGTCTGATCCCGGTCCTGCCCCACCCATGATTCCTCCACAGCCCCAGATACTCGGAGAGGCTCTGCTCAGACAGAACCGGGTGCGCAGACCCGAGAGGCCAAACTCACTGGATCTGTCCATCACAACACTGCCTTTATTAGGTGAGTATAGAAAGGATGTAGCTATATATAAATATGTAAATATATATAAATACGTGTTTTTTATAGGAGGCAAATCTGATGGGGACGTGACGGACGAATCGGGAGATAAAATCAGGAAGCGAGTCAAGACGCCTTACGCTCTAAAGAAGTGGCGTCCCGCCAGCTGGGTTATCACCACGGAAACAATGGATGCTGAAGTCAACAACAACAGTCGCCACGGAGGTCCGAATCAGGCCGGTACCAGCAGACCCAAATCAGCCTCGGCTGTATGTTTAGGTAGTCGGGGATCTCGCTTTTCCACAGACCCAAATGATTGTGACTTTTGAACTTTGACCTCACTTTGACCTTGCAATGATACAGGCTAAACTACTGATCAAACTTTATAATTCAGAGTCTTGAAGTTAACCTCAATAATAAGCACAGTATGAGTCTTTACAATGAAAAGAGCTATGCAGTTATCTTATAGTTTAATGTTCAGTGTTCTTTTGATGTGCATTTGTATGTTTTGTGTTAATTAAGTCTTTATTAGGTGCACTTTTTCCAGATCTTAGATCAATTGGTCTTTAGACCATTTTTGAGAATGGTCACTAATATTAAATGAGTGTAAATGTCTCCCTAATCATCACATTCCCATGATTGTGGAAAACCTGGAAATATCAGGGAATTTTGTGATTTCCAGACCTGAAAAGAAAAATACAATCTTAAAAAGTCAAATGACGGTCAGCTTAAAATGATTTTAATCAGCTGGAAATTGCTCACTGTTACATAAATGTAAAACATTACTGGAAAGGGAAATATTGGTCAAAAGGAATGAGAACCATGTTAAGAGTAGAGGGCTACTCTTTAACACTCTTTTAATCACAAAATGCAGTCTCTAATCTGTCTAAAAGGTGACAAAGCTTTAATCTTTTGCAGCATATGTTTACTTCCTTCCCAAATATGTTTCCATGAGCTTTGACATGAGATGTCATTTCTCTGTTCCTGTGTGGTCCTGTGGGCACAATATCTAGTACATGTAAATACTATTGTGTGTGCAAAACCCATTTCCTATATACAGCAATTCAACATGCTGTATTTCACTGTGGTGCATAATTCTGGAAACACTACATATCTCTCAGCATCAGCACACAAACCTGCTATACAAGCAATTATTTAGCAAATGGTTTAACTGTACAAAGCAATCTGATAGTATCAGACACAGGTATTACACATTTTTGCTTTCTTGGCAAGTTTTACTCAGAGACAAGACAGCACTGCACTTGGTCTGGAACACTTGCTGTTCTAAATCACACTGTTAAGATGTCTTATGAAATGCTTTGGACCTGCTTGTTATTTACTTATTTTGTGTGCGAATGCGTTCTTGTTTTGTATCTTGTCTCTAGTTTTTTGTGCCGCATGTTTGTATGTATTCATGTGAAAATCTGCATCTTCATGTGATCATGTTTGTTTCAATCATTTGATGAAGAAGGTTTAATTAGTTGAAAGCACACAAAAGCTGCATTTTGCAGCATGCACAAAGACATACAGTACAGCAGCTCTGGTCTGAAATTGAAAATTCTTGTTTTGATGATCTGGCATGACAGTGATAAGTACTTTAAATGGACACTGTCATTATAATCCTATAAGCAGTGTATGTCCCATATTATCTGCACGTGACAGCTGCATGCCTTGAGTTTATCTTCTCTACAGCACAGTATATTTTCACCTGAGACCCTATAGTGTGTATGTGTGTATATGCATTTGTATGTGTATGTGTGTGCACAGATATGAGAGCGAGTGTTTGTGTAATGGTATTCTCCTGTTGGTAACTCAGTTGTAATCATGTTGTGGTCAATCATTTTATTACCCCTTTGCTGGGACATTTTGAAAATTGTGATTTGTATAACAAGGTGCAGACTGTAAAAGTGTATTGTTATTTGCTAATTTTAATTAAATTATGCTTTGCATTTGCACTGTCTCAATTTATTTACACTGATGGTGAAAATACTGTCATCAATTGTTATTTGGAAGTTCATTATTTCACCACTAGACGGCGCACTAAACACTTTATACAGTCTTTGACCCATAAATACACGTTTTTTAAAAATATTAAACGTTAATCGCTTTATTACCATCATCTTTAAGTTTAAAATATGAATGTCGTAGATTACAGTACACATTGGTACGCTTAATACATTGGTACTGAGATGCCTGCATAGTTATGCTTAATGAATATAATACATTGCAATCTGTTCACACATCGTGAAAAAATAGTTTTTTATGCTCAAATTATTTGATTTTTCATATTCAGATAAAGTGCAGTTTATTCCTCATAAATGGGCACATGCAAATTTAAAAAAAATAACTATTTATTCAGTTCTATTCATCTCTTCTCCATTTGTTGGGTATTATTGCTTCTGGTTTGTGCATTTTAATTTACAGAAACCCTACAACTCTCAAAAACGTCTCTTAGTAAGTAACGCATTTACTATAACAACTTTAAAACTCCTCTTTTACACATAGAATTATAACAAATAATGACGTATGACGCATATAACAAATAATGACGCAATGACGCATGACGCGTCTTACAAAAGGTAAACGCCGAGGTACATATGATAATTATTAATATGGTTACAATTAATTGCAAGACTGTCGTTTTAATGGTACCATGACCAGTTTATACATTTAGAAATGTTTTAATTAAACTCCATAAAAACTGTTTCTCAAGTTTAACATATCGTGTGTTGCCGTACTGACCCTCTTTAGCTGTCAGCTCTAGAGTTCGTGCCGTTTAAACGGAGAGGGGTGTCGCTGTCTCAGCGCGCGCTCGCACGCGGCTAGTGTTAATCTGGTACGGAGCTGCTCGGGACTCCAGGGAACTGTCGCTCATTAATGGGAACGCGTTACCAAGCCGTCGAGCGGGAATCTGACGCTGTGACAACCAACACAGAAGTATGATAAATGAGCAATCTCACTGCATGGTATTCTTTTACAGTGAGGAGCGAGAATGCGTCGTTGCGTGTTGTTGTGAAGAACGGGTCACAACTGAGGATTTCCTCGGAGGACTGCGTGTATTTCTTTAGAAATGTATTCCTAGACTGCTCTTTCAGAATCAAGTCAAGGTGAGATGGCATCGTCCGCTCAGCCCGAGACGCGAAAGTTTACGCGCGGTCTGAGTAAACCCGGCACCGCGGCGGAGTTACGCCAGAGCGTCTCTGAGGTCGTGCGTACTTCTGTATTAATGGTGAGTGAGTGCATCTTTAAAGTTTACGTTTTCTGAGTTTTCTAAAGTTTAGGCTACTATTCCTTTTTTAAAGGCTTCCCATTACAGCTTCATTTCTATTATCTGCATGACCTAAATAATAAAATATAGGACAGGGTTATTAACATGCCCAGGGCATCAGATATCTCACTCACATCGCTTTACACACAAACATCTTTACACATTACACACACCAGCAGGCATCAGGTACTTTAAATATTATTCTGACAGATTAGCTCATGGACCATCCATGCCTCTTTATAATGGATCGTTTTCCACCACTGCCTTGTCACTAAGTGTGATTGCATTGGGTAGAAATGGGAAAAAGGCTTTCCAGCTGTGCCGTCTGCTGCTAAAATGACTATACCAGCAGTTAACAGTTGAAATGTCCCATTAGTTCATCTTTCAGAACAGGAGTCAGGAGTCTTGAAAACTGTCAGAATACTGTCTCTTTATGCGTTACCTGTTATGAACACAGAAAATTCTCTAATAGGAACTAATAGGAAGTTAAGATTCTTGACCTGTCTGATTCTCCCATAATTCAGCATTACCTCGGTGCCAGTAACACTTGAAAACACATAACGTTTGCCATCCTCATTTCGTGCAAAACAGTCTCTTGTGCCAGAAACTCAGTTTTAAAGGTTAAGGAATTTTGTGATTTTTAAGTGATGCTGTATCGTTTTATACCTGGCTACTCTTTTTGACTTCATTTGCTTCCTCATATTGAAAGTGTTGAGAATTGTGGGCACCCAATATAAAGACACATTGTAATATAAAGGCACATTAAACAGAAGTGCCAACAGACAAACACTTCCTGCAGCTGTTGAACTCCAAGTCACTACATTAAAATTGTTCTGCAGTAAATACATTTCAGCCACGTCCTGCTACTGGAAGGCGCTGTGACAGTTTAGCAGATTTGTGGGTCTAACCACAAGGCCCCGATTTGTTGAGCGTCGGATCAGACAAGGATGTTTTCCGGTCCAGCTAATACTACCATGGTTACTCGCCGTTCAAGGATTAGATTTGAAGTTTGCCCTTTTGACATCAATTAAGTTGCTTTCTAAATTAGTGCTGTACATTTTAATGACATGCTTTGATAATTGAAGACAGAAAATAAACAGGCGAAAATTAGTGTTTGTGGAAGGCTGGGGTCCACGACTAGAACTTAGAGTCATTAGTTCCTAAATTGTTTTCACATACAGCACTTTTGGGCAAAGCTTTAGACCTTCTGACATATTATTCTTTGTATTATCACTATTTTAGTTCTTTTCAAGTTGAAGTAAAAACTTGATTATCTTTGTACACTGTCAAAATGAACATCTTCCTTTGTATTTTTGTATTATTTTGCAGTAAAAATGTCCGAAAATTCAAGCAAATTAATTTTCCAATGTAGTATTGAAAATATTATAAATATTATATTATACACATTATATTATAAATATGATATGATATTATTGTATATTATATTATATTGTATATTATATTATAAACTCATTTAAATTAGATTTTTTTGTATCTTATATCTTAGGTCATTTAAGTTTCTAATCAAGAAAGTGAAACTTGATTAAAGTATATACTTATACTGGAAGACAAAAACACTAGAATTTTGTTTGCAATGACATGTCACTTTAACATCTTTCAGCTGTGTTCATGGGAAATCCACCCATAAAGCAAAATCCAGAAGGATTAGTCTCTTCTGATGTTCACAGGTCACTTGATCAAACGGATCTGCACAGAAGGAGACCGGAAGTGTCCTAATGTGAATTCTCAAAGGGCATACTTTTATATACACATTAATGGATAATTACTGTATGATTGCTGTCACACAAACACACATGCACATGCTCACACACTATACGGATTAATGAGCGAAGATATACGCTACAGATAATGATGAGATGTCACAAGCTTGTGTATGCATTTGCCATTTCAATTAGTACTTCCTGTTATTTAGGACCAACTACTTTAGAAAAACCGGCTCGCCAGCCTTCAGTACTGTAACTACTAATCACTAGTAGATTGTGTGACTAATCACTGTATAAATTAAAACCCTGGTAACGCACTAGTTGTTGTGACATCAGCTCAGTGGGGAAGTGCCACAAATGTGCATTTGGATCAATGTGAGTGTTACATTTAAATAAGTGGCATACGCTTCCCCCACCACCACCATGCACATACACACACACACACACTTCAATAAGCTACTGCAGGTCATTCATAGTGACAATGACACAGCTGTCCGTGTCGGTTTTCTTAATGACATTTATGCATGTGTGTGCATCTGTGTTCTGTAGCACATATCAAAGGTCCTGCCCAAGGTTTCTGTTACCCTCCCAGATGGATTGCTGGTGGCCCTGCTTGTGGACAGCATACGTTAGATAGAACTCTTACTATTACGGCTCAGATTACTCAGATGACTATAATCACTTATAAGAAAGAGTACTTTTTATATATATTTATAACAAATTGTAAAATGAAGTAAAATGTATTTGTGTTTTTATTTATTTACCGTAGTAAACTGTAATATGTAGTCTTTTAATCCATGTGCATATTATTTATTTCCTGTTTTGATGCTCAATTTCAAGGGTATTAACTCTAAATGTATTTAAAATGTGGTTCACTGGCCTCATTAGTAGTACATTGGTGAGTGTGTGGTTGCTTTGTATGTGTGTGTGTGTGTGTCTGTTTGTGTGTGTCCACAAAGATAGTAATACCAGTTATTTTTTGGTCCCCATGAGGTAAACAACTTATAAATCATACTAAATGATGTTGAATTGTAGAAAGGTTTGTGTGAGGGGTAGGTTTAGGGATAGGGTTACAGAATACAATATACAGTTTGTACAGTATAAAAGTCTTTATGTCTATAAAAAGTCCCCATTAAACATGGCAACCCGTGTGTGTTTGTGGAGCAGGTGAGGCCTGCTGACTGGATATCTACTACCATTTATAATGGATGAGTGCAGCTTGGGTGTCTGTTCTATTTTTAAACGGTCTTTGTCCTGCCGGCTTGTTAAAGGACACTGAGAAGCCTCTGATCATGTGACCTACTCATTGCCAGGATGGTATGAATACTGAGATAGTCACAGAGCGTTTGCGAGTTTTGATGACAACTAGTAACCGATGAGCTCCTTATGACATAACATTTAAATCACACAGCAATGCTTAGATTTAAAGAAACAGTCCACTCAAAATACATTTTTTATGATGATTTCTTCACCCTCAAGGGGGAGATAATCATTGGAATTAGCATTGACAACATTATTGATTAAGTCTTGCACCACCTGCTGACAGTCGAAAAGAAGCTTCACAACAACTCTCTTCTATATTTAATGTACGTTTAGAATGAGAAATAGAGAGTTACTGGCAGCTTTGCATTTCTGGTGTTGGTTAAACGCTTGACGTAATGCTGTGTGCAGACCAGTGTAAGCTGATATAAATCAGAACTGCTTCACTGCCTCCAGGCTGCTTGTTTATGTTTTTATGGGATGGCCATGCTGTGTGTAATCATTTAATTTGGGAAGGAAAAATAGGGTTGTCAGTGGTTTTGGAATTTGTTGTGGGTGTGTGGGGTGGCCTGGATGAGTGTTAGACTCTCGGTCTGTAATTGTGTCCCAGTTTTCATTTTTTATATGAACTATTTGTGAATTTCACCAAATTTTTGTTTTTACTGTATTTAACATAACTGTAATGTTGTGAATGTATTTTAATAGCATTACATTTGGAAACAACGTGCTGTCTCTTCTCCATAATGAGTATAAGGACAGTTGCATTTTTAGATGTTTTATAATTTTATGGGATTTTTGCTGTTGTTTTTATTAAAAATAGAATGTAGGAGAGAGAGGGGGCATGGAATCGGGGTCAGATTTGAACCTAGGTCCCCGCGAACCCCCAACAGCTCCTATATATCCAGTTCACATACACAGCCAAGACATTCTGGATACTTGATGCAAACTGTCAGTGTGTTTGTCAACGCCCCATTTGGCTCCTCCGAGCTCCTAACTTAATTTACACAGGAACCAGGCTACAGCAAACGTCAAAGAGTCGCCCATCAGAGAGAACATCGGCCCTGTCTCTTTGTTATTACATCCTGCTAGTGCTGTAAACAGCAGGCCAAGATGCTGTGTAATTGGTCTGCAGTGATATTGATGCTGTGTGCTTTGGCAGCAAATGTAGACCTCTGTTAAATTGTCTGGGTACACTGAGTTTTGGATGTACTAATAGTGCATTGTTGTTTTGACTTGTAAAAGGCACTTGAATCATTATTGATATTGTATTTGAGGACGACAAACTCTTAGCGCTTTTAAGTGGCTATGTTAGAGTTTGTTTCCTTGGCAATGCGACCAGTTTGTACAGTTGCAACCAATTACATCATTACATCATTAACAACTCGGGAAGAAAGCTCTGGAAAATGTCTCTTCCAGATACTTTGGCTAATAAAAACCCCTTCTTCACTTTAAGAGATATGACTAAACCTTAAAGCAATACTTCTCCTAAAAATGAAAATTCTGTCATCATTCATTCAGACTTTCTGCCATTGAATTCATTGAATTCATCTTTCATTGAATTTTTAGTAATATTTTGGTCACTTTATTCAATTTATTTAAAGTAAATGAGCACTGGATCTGTCAAGCTCCAAAATTAAAAAGTCAAGTACCATAAAATAAAAAATATCCTAAAAGTGGTCCAAACATCCATTTACAATCTAATTACAGTTTTTTGCTGAAAAACATTTATTTTAAACTCGAGGTGAAATAATGGAGACAGTTCCCATTGAGAGAGAGTCACAGATCCACACGTACCACATCACTGGAAAATCTATCAAGCCCTTTTTTTATTGTGGAAATTTGTCTGACGTCCACATTGAAAGTGAGGGAATGGAAAGGCTAGTCAAAGATTCTCAGTTTTTAGTTACTTTGCTCATTTTTTGGTCTTACACACACACATGCACATACACACACTTATATAACAGATGTATATGAAGTGATAATCTTATTATCTTTCTATGCTAAACGTGCAATAGAGGAAGTTAGATGAATGGAGTGATTTCACTGAAAACAAATATTTGCCAAATAAATGTGATTAATTTGCATGATACGAGTAGGCAGAATCCACACACATAACCTCTTTTGTGTTTTTGAAAGCATATGAATCTCGTTGTGACCATGATGGTTAGGTTGAGGACGTTTTGCAGCCACTGGGCTGTTTGTTTATCTTATAAAAATAAAAAATAACAAAATAACTTGGTCATTTAAATAAATTGTTGCAGAAATGTTTGTTCAGTTGACTCATGTTTGGGCATGATATGAATGTTGCTGTAGCAGACATTACGTAATACTCATCAATATTGGTTTTAAGGGCCCTATTAAAGCTCTGCTGTGCTTTCATTGGTACCTTTTTACATTTTAAAAAGTACTGTGGTCATACTATGGTAAAGTAATGGTATCAGATAGTAACATTTGTATGAAACGTAATATATGTCCAGAATACTGTCACAATCTCCCAAAATTAGCCCATGTCAACCGTGTGATAAAAGGCAGCACAGTTAGGTGTCATTTTTACTTCTTTCCATACTTTATCGTGTTCCTCTCAGTCAGCTCTTTGAGAGAAGAAAAGTCTTTGTTACATAAACCCAGTTGACTGAAGACTGAATGAGAAAGCAGAAGCTGAGAAAGAGATTTCATGTGAAACCCTGTGAGCTTTGAAGCAGGTCTGTCTGACCAGAAGTGCCGTGTCTCTGGTTTGCACAGTGACATGCACAGAACGCATTACTGGTTTTTTTTTCATTTTAGGATTTGCACATATGTGTCATATTTTGAGTTCAAAGAATAAACCCAGACCTGTGTATTGTCCTTTTCCTATAAAGTACTATAGAATAGTGGGCTTGTCACAGGACAACACAGGGCAACTTTCCCTATTAACCCCCCTCAGATGACATCCCTTTAACGTTGTGCATTGTCTTATGGTGCAGTTTACATCAATGGAAATAACTTAAAGGGACAGTTCCCAAAAAATATAAAATAATTATTTCATAAATCATTTTTTAACCTCATGATGTTCAAATGACTTTACTTTCATCTGTGAAACACAGAAGAAGATATTTCAAGAAATGTCTCAGTGGTTTTGTGTCCATACAATGGATGTCAATAGGGGCCAATGTTGTTGGTTACCAACATTCTTTAAAATATCATCTTTTGTGTTCTGCAGAAGTACAAAAGCTTATAATGACATGCTTTAGTATGACATGAGGGTAAGCATGATGATAAAATGTTCATTGCACTTTCATGCACTTTCCGAATGTGGTATCCATGTGGTCTCTTGTGTCATGTCTTAATCTCTTTCTTGGTTGATTTGCTGGGTAACGTTTGAACCTTTTGAACCTAAAACAGACGTGTACAGTATGCAAATGAGACCAAAGTGCAATTCACTGGCTTACTCATCAGAATGCTGTTTGATTTCTCAGGGGTCGAGTGTATTGTAGTAGTATATGGTCTGTGACTGGTGTGTCAGTGATTGACTAGCCTCTTGCTGGTGTACGCATGCAATTATTTTCCAGCTTCAGAAGTGCTATGTCAGCTGGCATCACTGGGAACTGCTTGTTCTGTGCCAGCACAGTCATTAAACCAGTCTGTGTTTTAAAACTCTGAGTACTAAAAGTCAATAGTTTCCCATAATGCACTGTGCTATGCAGGGCTATAGTAACTGGAAAATATGTAACCTTAGTCTCTTAGTGACTGCTTGTGGTGAACATGAATTAAATGAAAAAACAAATTATGCATGTCTGTTGCTTACTATATATGATTGCTCTTTGTCTTTGCAATGTTTCTTAAATATCATGTTTTATTTGGATGTTTTATTCTTTCTAAATATTCAAAAGAGAATAGTTTTAAATGATAAAATCCTAGGCATGAAAAAGTTAATATCATACAGTACAAATGATATATTAGAATAACTTTTATTTTTAACAAAGTTGCACATTTGCTGCAGAGAGAAGAGAAACTCTTGTTCTCCATCGTCCTGTTGCCTGTTGTGAAGAGGATTTCCCATGATTAAAGGCGTGGATTATCTCTCAAACTGGCGCCCTATATTTCAACAGTGTACACACTGTAAGATTACAGTTAAACCAGTCAGTGGGTCACTGACTGACTGACAGATCTGCCTCTCTCTCTCTCTCTCTCTCTCTCTCTCTCTCTCTCTCTCTCTCTCTCTCTCTCTCTCTCTCTCTCTCTCTCTCTCTCTCTCTCTCTCTCTCTCTCTCTCTCTCTCTCTCTCTCTCTCTCTCTCTCTCTCTCTCTCTCTCTCTCTCTCTCTCTCTCTCTCTCTCTCTCTCTCTCTCTCTCTCTCTCTCTCTCTCTCTCTCTCTCTCTCTCTCTCTCTCTCTCTCTCTCTCTCTCTCTCTCTCTCTCTCTCTCTCTGTTCTCCATTTATAATCTATTGATTTATGTTTTATTCTAAAAAGTCCAACCTACACTGTTAAAATTTATTGACCCAAAATATCAATACCACACACCTGAACATACTTTGTTATTTAAAATAAAGAGCACCTTGTCCACCTTGCATCACAGTATCACAGATATTTTTAAGGATTTAATTTCAATAGATGTTGAAAACACATTTTCTTGAGGTTTATTACATAACGTAATTGGTTGGAACAGTTTATAGAAATGAATTGTGTCCCAACCAAGGGGACACAAGAGCCACAAGATTTAAAACATCTGTTTTATTAGCAAAGTTTTTTAACAGCCTTTTTGTTTTTTCTTTATATACAGTATGACCTATAATTTACTACAGCTTTTTGTTTCATTGTGAGCTACCAGAAGAATAATTCAAAAACAAGAAGTAACGAATAAAAATCTGAACTGGAAACAATTTTCCTCCATATAGCATTACAGTAAATCGTCACATGGCCATTGTACAGTATGGCCACTTTTTTTGTTTAATTCCTTTTCTACAGAGTTTTGGCTCAGAGAGGTTCTAATCAGGGCCTGAGGAACCATGTGAGGAACAATACTAACAGTGTCCTGAGTTCTGATGAGCGCCCGTCTGGATTAGTGTTAGGGATGTCTGAGCGTAGCCAGAGTCCATGGCCGCTAAACTTGATCCAAACTCCTGCCGTGTGAGAAACTTGCTCTGTCCTTATGTAACCTCTCCCCCGCACAGGACTGTATGTGATCTCCACAAGAAATGGCCATTAGGGCCATAGTTTCTGTATGAGGAGATGCTGGGCAAAGTTAGTAAATGACAGCCACAGTCCACATTTAATTTCATTTAATGGAAATAAAAGACATCAGTGTTAGTGTTGTTCAAAAAAAGTAAATACCTTGTGATCGAATTTTGATTTTTAGCCAAGATCATGCCTAGATAATGAGAATTATCCCAGAGAAATCGACTCAAGAGAAAAACTGTAGAAGCATTTGATCCTTTTCAAACGAATTTTACAAGCATTTGTCATAATGTATAGCATGAAAAGCATTATACTGTATTTTTGAAGTAGTTTATTTTATGCCTGTAGATGGCAGAAGAAGCCAGCTGTGAACAAAGGAAGCATTTTGCCTATTGACCGTCTAAAACATATTGATCTGATTTTATCATTAATGTAAAAAAACTCTTTCTCTCTCTCTATACCACTTTAGACGTTCATTTTCTATCCCATAAAAACACCTGCTGTTTAATTATTCTCTCAATTTTCTGCCGACAATTATTTCCATATGCGTATACACTGTATGGATTTGTTTGTACCATTGATGTGTGTGTGTGCTTGTAAACTAAGAAGTGTTTTCAGATTTACAGTATTGCATATCTCCATGGCAACTACACACATTACATCATTTTTGGAATGAGTCACCTGGACCATCACGCCTCTGACGTCAGTTACCCTACGACCCGATTCAGCTCAGAAATCAAATCCAGACGCAAACTAAAACAATACGCACAAAAGTCGCCTCCAAGGAAAATTAAGCAATTAAAACACAGGCTCTGAAAAACAAATGTTAGAAATAGACTTTCAAGAAACAAACTGGAGTTAGATGAAAGCAGCAAAGATCACACTGTAATTACTGGGATTTAGGAGCAGAGTTTAAAAACATCATGTAAAAAACACGCTTTTATTTTTCAGAAAGTTTTTTTTGTCAGTATCCCTTTTTGAATTATAGTTAGTGTGGTTGGTAAATTCATGATTGTTATGTGTTAAGCTAGAATTTTACATACTTCTAAAAATGTGACAGATTCCATGCAAAATGTGTTGAAACTATTGCCAGGGTGTTGTGTGTTGTGCTATACAGTTACTAAGGTCTTCTAAGGTTTCAGTATGTTGCTAAGCCGTTCTGGCTGGTTGCTCGAAGGTTTACTCTGAAGATCCCACCCATAGGTCTTTATGATATTTGGTCTATAGATTTTGTTTGGGACCATCATCTAATCACATTTATTATTTATTAAAAGTCATTATTAAATTTGCTTAAAAAATAATAGCACTTCTCCTCGACAGAATGACACAAACTTTCATAAATGCTGCAAGACAAATTTAATACTTATTGTTAAGGGTATGAGTATAATAGTACTGACAGTAGCCTTGGCAAGCATCACTAAATATTAAATAATGACATTTTTATGTATTAGTTTATGTATTAGCAAAAAGGAAAAAACATAAAAATGAGAAAAAATAAAAAAATTTACACTTTCTTTAAAGCACTTTATTATTTTTGTATGTCCCTCAATACATGCTCTTAAGAAAAGGGTTTGTAGATCATTGAGCTAATTAAAAAAAAAACATTTTCTTTCCATTAAAATAATGAAAGAAAGAGCCATTTAAAAAAATGGTTCTTTTGATCTTATCTTGGATATCCTATCTATGATATACTGTGTGTGTGTGTGTGCGTGTGTGTGTGTGCGTGTGTGTGTGCGTGTGTGTGCGTGTGTGTGAGGGACAGAGCTTTGATGTTGAGCAGTGATGTGTCTGTTCTAAAGAACATCTCCAGTCTTCGGGTTCATTAGTTTCATGTTCACAGCATTCTCTTTGGTCAAAAGACACCCTCATAAGAAAAATGAATCCCACACATTGAGTGACTTAATCTATGTTGTGCATATTTAAACAAATAGTTCACCCAAAAATATTCAGTCATTGTTTACTCTAAACCTAAAACTAACTCTAAAGGGGATGGGTACATTAAGATGACCTCACGGGGTGGTTCTCTAACGACTAATGCTGACTACATTTTATATTCTGTAAATAGGAAGTACATCCCAAATGCAAAAAAACATGCATACACCAGCATTATACGTCAACTGCAGGCTTTGATAAATCTGCTCTGAATGTAATGCTAAACTAATGCCTGGTGGTGCAAAGCCGGATCTTAACATTGGCGAGACCTTAACACTATACAACATTTATTAATATTTATTAATAAATTAAGGCATTTTATTAAGGCATTGTGCAATCAGAGAGAAATACAGTACATTTACACTATCGTTACATATACCTGACATAATGTGCTATGATGTCATGTAAGAGTAAGACTCACATGTGGACACACACTTTTGTTCGGGTCTTTGCAGCATGTCATCCCTATCATGTCTGAGTCATTTACTCTTAAGTAGGTGACTGTGTCAGTGCCTGATGAAATATTATCACACAGTCACAGAAGGGCTTTTTGTGTGTATTTCTGCTAAAATTAGTTAAAAGTTGTGTGTTTAGTAGTTTGCTTTATTGGTTATCAAATGATTATATGTTTGGAGCAGATAACTTGTTTTTAAGAGCCTGTCGACATCAATTCTGGTTTGTTGCTAATGTATGAGAATAATGACAGAAAACCTAAAACGCAGAGCAAGTTATATAGACCACTTTTATTACACATTTATGGTGTTTCCAGCGAAACTCTCAGTCCCCATTCACTTTCATTATATAGTAAAGTGGCTTTAGCATTCTTAAACATTTGGTTCCTGTGATTTATAGAAAAACACACAGGTTTGAAAAGACATAACACATAACACTTAAGACAGAATAAATAATATATATATATATATATATTCGGGTGCACTGTTCCTTTAAATATCTGATTCATAGTATTATTTATAAATGTAGAAGTTTAGCATGTTTGCATTTGTGTTAGATAGAGCATGAATGAATGCTTAGATGATGTTGCCGTGCTGCTGGATATGGGTCAGGAAACGGAGAGAGCGAGAGAGAGAGAGAGAGATGTGGTGTAGAGAAAGCAGACAGTGAGCATGGCACGAGAGAGAGAGAGAGAGAGAGAGAGAGATCAGCATCTCCAGGCTGTGTTGAAGTCGACGCCCAGCACTGATTCTGAAAGCAGCTCATCACTCCTTCATTCTCCACCTTCAATCCTCGTGTCCCAGATTCAGTGGAGCACAGTCACTTTCTACTAAAGGACATGTCATCTTAACATTGCCTAGGGCTGATTCAGACAAAACACACACTTTTAGGAAGCCGGTTACTTTGAATCTCCCTCATTTGAATGGATGAAGTCAGTCTGCTGTCATCTTCGAGGAAGATTCCTCCCTTCCCTTCTGCTCTAATCTTGGAACAGGCCGGATGATGGAGTGATGTGTCCGAGGTCGAAGAGGTCTGGGTTTGGGCTGGATATCTGAAAGCCGGGCTTGTTCTTACTCGACTTTGAAACTTCGGAAAGCACGAGTTTGATCTCAGAGAAGTGTGCGTGTGTGTATGTTTGTTGGACCGGGTGCAATGGGTTGCACAGCGAGTGTAATCCTGTTTGAAGGACTGCGGCGTGTTCTGTACAGAAACTGTGGATATGTCTGTAAACCAGAGCTGGAGGCTTCAGAAGCGACAGAGGAAGATGATTCACTCAGTCACAGGGAATCTCTGGCAATCACACCTGCACCAGCAGTAGCATCGGTAATATTTCTGCCTGCTTTCTCTTTTTAATCACATTAGTGTTTGCTCAACATCTTTAATGCGTTCTGTGTTCCTTCACTGTTATTTATGTTTATATCTCACCATTTGTAGGGCAGACTTTCCTCTGATAGTATTACTCAGCACTCTGGGAAGTAGCAGTGTGCTGAGAGGAAGGTTTCTTCAAGTGCGTGTGTGGAAGTATGCCTGTAGGGTTATGTATTATGTATCTATTTGAAACTCATGCAGTGGTTATTAAGTGTGCCTGGCCTTTCTTTGCATCAGGAAGATGCTTTTTAATACAAGATTATTAACCACCACATTAACATGCCCCTTTTATTGACAGAAAAATAAGAGTTTTTTAAGACTGTAAACTTTGCTTTCTTTAAACGTGACCGCTGCTGCTGTACAAATGAAAATGCAAAATAAGGACTTTAATGCAGAATGTCTTTTGGGTTGTTTTTGTGCTAGTTTTGATTGGTCATTGGGACTGTTTTGTTACATGCAGAGGAAAAACATCCAGCATTCAATAGATCTCCTAAAAATGCAAACACAAATATGTGACCCTGTATGTGGAAACCCAGCTGAAGTCATGTTTTTGTGATTTACTGTTTTTGATATAAAATAATCCTGCATAATGTAAAAAATACATTCTTTAAAAATAGAATAGAATGTCAAAGATTTAATTCACAGTAAAAATCAAAATTTGATGCTCCTAATGTCATAATTAGATTATGAGACAGTTTAGCCTGATAACTGTCACAGTAGAAATTAAGTATACACATAAAAATGAATCTAAATAAAAAAATTCAATAACATTAACATTTTTTGTTCATGTTTATTGTTATGACAAATTTGACAAATATTTTATCTAGAGTCTTTCCATTATTTTATAGCTTGTCATTATTAGATAAGAAAACAACTATTAAAAATAAGTAAATAGGGAAACAACATAGGCGTTCCCCCTGAGGAACAGTGATATAATTTTAATGAAATATAACTATATTAGTGAAATATTTTAAACTACATCTTCTTCATGCAGAACTAGGAAATACCTATTTGCCATTGCATTGCAAGCCAACATTGCAATTCCTAGTTGCAAACCAGATTTAAACTCATGACTCAGTATGTTAAACATTTATTGCTTACTACTACACCATGGCAGCATTTTCACAGAGGCAAGAGAAGAGACAAACCCCATCAGTTTTTTATCAGCACTTATTTATTGACCTTAGTGATCCATCTCTAACAAAGCTGCAAAACTGTGGCCCGATCACAGGTTAGTCTTTCTTTCTCCGTGCTTAAGAGCAACTTTTCCAGATCACATATCGCACATGCTTTTAATCTGAAGCTCGCAGCTCATCTCTAGAACCTACAGTTTTACTGAAGTGTGCGTAAAATTCAAGCTGTCATCAACATTACACAGCACCAGCTGGCTGACGTTCAGCCCAGCTGTGAAGCTCCCTCTGTGGATGGGTGTAGGCTGTGTGGAGGGGGGCTTCTGCTTGATTTTTTTTGGTCTGTGGTCTCCACCCTGACCCCCGTGGGAATCTTTCCAATTATTGCGTCAAAGTGGGATTATGCAAGTTATTCAAGATAATGTCGTAGCCCAGGGGTGTGGAAAACGGTGTGTGTTGATTAATGATGAGTCTGTATTTGATCAGATTGTGAAATAAGATTTTATTGATTGCACGTTTAGACAGAAATACAGCTACATAAAGTCACTTATAAAGTAGGTTGAGGTTGAGGTTTTATTTACCAGCAAGCTGTAGGGTCATTTTAATCGTAGTTTGAACATGCGTAAAGTACGTAAAGCAACCTGCAATTTTATGTTTTAAACAGAGGTGGCGATAGTGAGACAAATATTTTTTCAGCTTTATACTATATAATAATTTTGGGCATTTTACATATTAACATTACATATTATTATTGAGTATATAGGCTGTGCATTCTATCTTACTTTTCCTGGGGATGACCTTTGACCTTTGAGACGTGACTTCGGTGTGTATCTGTATGTGTTTGTGTGCACACAAGCTAAATATGAATTAATGCCAAGTATATGCAATTTCGGATTGCTGTCTGACCTTTTAGTCAGCCGTTGTGATGGGTCTGCGTCTGTCTTATCTTACTGTATAAATGTACTTTGTAGGAGTTGTTTGTAATATCAGACAAAGTTTTGGGAGAAAGATCTCCATATGGAATTAAAGAAACAGCTGTTTGCATTTTCACACAGATCAAGATCTCAAGAAGTTGTTTGCACAGACTATATAAAGGTTGGCTGGGTAATTTTTTTCCTAGGCCACATGGAATCTAGGCCGTCAGACATCCACAGAAAGTTTAATTTGAAGATTTGACACATGTCATGCACCTTGAATGTTTATTAAATATTTAAGCATCAGTCTGTCCATTATACAGTAGCTTAACTCCAAAGTCAGGGGTTTGATTCCCAGAGAATATGTGTAAAATGTATATCTCAAATGCGCTGCAAGTCTGTGTGCATTTGTAAACCTTATTGTAATCTATTCATCTAATCTGTAATGAATTCGTCTTTCTGCATTCGTATTTACTTAAAGTCATTCTTTTGGCAAAAGAGAGGGACTTTCCATTGCTTTCTGTCTTTTTATTCGCCTCGCATTTGTTCGTCTCATGAGCTTTTGCCTGTTTTTCCCTGGCAGGTGAAGCAGACAGTTAAGATCTCTGTTTCAGCACAGAGGGAGGACAGATGAGTGTGACATAATACAATAACAATAGCGGACATAGACGCACACACGCACGCACACACACTCCCCCATACCAGAACAGCTGTGGGAAGGAGTGGTCTTTGCCTCACAGGAAAAAGAGGGAGAGAGGGAGGGTCTGAACTGATAAACACTCTTGAGAACTCCACATGGTAAAGTTCAGAAACAGAGACGAGTGAAAGAGCAGAAAGAGAGAAGGCTACAGCAGAACTCCACTGATAGTTTGCCTTTAAAATCAAAGTTTGTTAGTGACGTGACTCTGAGGTTTAGTTCACGGTGTGTCGTGGATCATGCAGGGCAGGGCTGGACGGGCCGCCCGCAAGGATGCAGTGTGTGAGATTCCACAGCAGGGCAGGAGTCTGGGGGAGATGGAGATAGAGGGGGAAACAACGGCACCCGTAGGGGTAAGTCTGTCATCTCAAGTCCAACTTGAGAAAGTTTAGTATAGAATTCTAGTGTTGGTTTACACGTTGGATTACTAAAAGTGTGAATGTCAAGACCTGTCCAAAGTCACATTTCGCTTAGAAAATAAATGTAAGAATTAAGAATATTTTTCAGCCAAATTATTAGTACCATAACATGTCTACACTATATACGTAATATTAATACTATAACTATCTATCATTTTTGAGTTTTGGTTACTTAGTTTTATTTCAATTTACCCATAGAGTTTACATTTCTTTTGTTATACAATCGCTTTTATAAATAAAATAAAAAAATAAAAGAAATTTGTGATTTATTAATAAAATCAATAAATCAGTTATGTAATAATGAAATTCATAATTTAAAACTTTGTTAATAAAACGAATTAACTATAATTTTAACATTTTAAGCAATATAGTTTTTATAATACAGTACTAAGAATGTGATTATTTTGCAGTAGGCAATCAGAATGCAGGTGGGCATGAAAATGTTGTAATGTCATTTAAATAGATGACATGTTTCTAAATGAAATATGTAATTTGTAATGTATCTTTTTCATTTTTGTGGTAAAATGTAACCTGGACAGTTTTGTCAGATTCACCAAACATATAAAACACAATTTACACAAGTAAAAACACAAATGTTAGCAAACTTCCATCATGAACTGTAACACCTTCTTTAATGTTCCTCAACTCAAACTTTATTCACTGTCGCTTGCAGTTTTACTCTCAAACTCACGATTTATTGAATTCCATAATAGAGTTGTGTGCATTTGTCTGTGTCTTCAATAGTACGTGTCCATGTGTCTGTAGCAAATCAGAACAGGGCTACAAAGATTTACAATCTAGTTAAACAGCAAGGAACGTCTGCTCCCACCTTAAGATCCTCCCTCGACCCAAAGGGAGTGAAGCGCTTTAATGAGATTCCCTTTCTTCTCTTCTTTTGGATTTCCAGCTTGACATTTGACACATTCTGCAGTTGTGCTCACATAAACACATGTGTGAGCGCAAATGAGTGTGCCAGAAGTTTGTCAGGATGTGTCTTCAAAATATAATAGATGCGTGCGTGTGTGTGTGCCTTGGCAAGGTCCTAATTAGTCTCACACTGTATTCATTAAAAGTGTTTGTGTTGGCTGTGTTGAATGACCTATAGGAATTATGTTCAGGTTGGCACATCATATTTTTTAACCTTCCAAAGTCGCGTACACACTTCCTTTTGGTTGACATTAGAATCCTTTACATGTTTGCATTTTTGGCTAATGCTTTTACCCAATGAGCCTTATGCATTTATGCAGTACATTTGATCAGTATGTACTTCCCTGAAAAACAAACCCATTATCTCGGTGTTGTCCATGTCATGCTCAACTAATTAAGCTGCAAGAGCAATATGATGGAAATATGACAATCCAGAGGGCACATGCAAATTTCTGCTAGCTTTGTCTGGTTTTTGTGCTGAAGCATCTTTGTTTGTATTGATTTCATGAGTGTCTCAGGTATATACACATCCTACTTGGCAGAAGAGATTTTTGTGATGTTTGGATGGATTTCTATAGTTATAGTTGCATACATATTTACCCTGGAAGATTCAGAGCTCATTCCTCAGCAGGGAGTCCCCATCACGCACGCGATACGTGGATTACGGCCAAGAAATTCTTCACAATTGCTCATACGCACACACACATCTGCATACACAAACACCCTAGCCCACACAATTTTTTGAATGGAGGTCTCGGTTATGTTAAAATCCAGAAAAAATAAGAGTTTATATTAAAAGCTCTGACTTGGGTACCTTGGCAAACTCGAGTACAATTTGTGACCTTGTTAAGATTTGTTCTTTTTGTCAGGAGAAACTTAAACAAAAACTCAGCACTGTGAATTTCTTTGCTGACTATGAGAAACACTTGAGTTATAAAAATGTATTGGGTATTTTTCTGGCTTCTGATTGCTTTCACTGACCTGCTTGTGTTTATTTTCATTAAATTGTCTATTGTGATGTTTTGTATCAGTGTATAGACTACCAGCGTCTGCAGAATGTATCCTCTTATGAATGTTTAGGCCAAAGACTGACATCACCGTGTATACACAGATATCGTGTATATCAAACGTATACTTGTATTGTGTATGCTTGGTTGTTTAAATACATTTCAGAGAAGGTTATGGTAAACTCCTTTATGAAAGTGTGTGTGCTGAGCAGAAAGCATTACCCTCTTAGTTCTGTGTGTCGATGTAAAGCTATGAAGTCACAATGGACATTGTAACAGAGACCCGTTCCTCCATCTTTATTGAATGATTCAGACCATTGACATTGACCTTAGCCAATCACAGCGTAGCTAATGGAAAGCCATGTGTGTGAACTGTGCCTGGTACAGTAAAACACAATACTCATTCACAACTCTCTTATGCCCTCTCTCTCTCTCTCTCTCTCTCTCTCTCTCTCTCTCTCTCTCTCTCTCTCTCTCTCTCTCTCTCTCTCTCTCTCTCTCTCTCTCTCTCTCTCTCTCTCTCTCTCTCTCTCTCTCTCTCTCTCTCTCTCTCTCTCTCTCTCTCTCTCCCTCTTCCTCCCTCTCTCAATTGTGCTTGTCTTTGAATAGTGAACACGGTTTTCACATCACAGAATATATTGTGTAGCACAAAGGAAAATTAGTTTTTTAAATAATCTATACTATGTACACCTTGAATTTATCAAATTCATAAACAAATTATGTGACCCTTTAAACAAAATTGAGCAGAACTCTTTCGGTCTTAAAAGAGTTACAGTCACTCTAAAAAAATAAATGTAACCACGCTTTCCCAAACCTCAAACTGTCATTAAAAGTCATTCATGGCTGAGTTCATGTAAACTCCTTTGAGGCAACATTTGATGTGTTCATCTAGTTCACTCCTGTTGAATTTGCGTGTGTTTCGTCTCTAGGCAAAACCAAAGGTGATTGAGCCGTTGGACTATGAGAATGTTCTCATCCAGAGAAAGACACAGATACTCAGTGATGTCCTCCGAGACATGCTGCAGTTTCCTATTGATGACTTTCAGGTAAGAACCTTGATTACCCTATCAAATTCAATATTCTTCATTCTAATCTTCCCTCAATATTTCATGTTTTCTATGGGCCTGCCCTATATCCTCTGAAATGTTGTTCCTCAAAATGTTTCTTGAGAGGTGAATGAAGGGAACCTGTACAGATGTTAGTTTTTGCAGTGCTCAGTGGGGTGTGTTGAGTTTTCTTTGAAATGCTTCTCTTTTCTTACACCCTTTATGAGAGCCTGATTTTCCATCAAAACTATACAACCCTCCCATAACATTACATTAACATTCTCTCAGGGGAACTCTCAAGATGTACTTCTCTGAATTGAGCCATCCACTTGTTTTCCTTCAGAAATGGGTGTGTACTGGAGAGATCATTGTTCTGGATCTTATTTATGGGGAAAAGAAACAAAAACAATTCTGTTAAAACTTTAAAAACAAGCATTCCTAAACAGACTTAAGCTATAAGTAATTAGGGCATAAACTTTAAAATACATTAAAAATGTTTATGTAACACAATATAATTCTAATTCTCTCTCAAATCAAAAGTATGTACATTTTAATTTGAACTTTTAATGTTTCAAATGCTGGTTTAAATATGGACACACATTTGGGTTTTAAATAAATGTTGGGTTATTTTAACACAAATGTTGGGTCGTTTCAAGCTATGTTTGGGTTACAACAACCCATAACTGAAAAGTGTTTTCCGACCCTGTTTTGTGTTGAAAAACAGCATTTTTGTGAAATGACACATATATAGCCACAAATCCCCAGGCTGCTGTACGTCTGAAAACACACCTACACATTTTAAAGGGTCTATTATGCTTTTCATATTTCTTGTTTGTAATCGATTTTTGAGCATGATTTGTTTAATTGCTACAGGAAATGTTAAGATTTACATTAATAAATGTCTGAAACTCTTCTTTGTGCATCTGTGTAGATCTCCACTTTGAAGCGTCAAGGCAGAACTCTATATTCCTCTGTACCAGATGAGGCGGAGAAGAGAGCCAGCAGCCTTCTCGTCCAGGAGGCAAGACAATTACTAAACTCTGAAATCATTTAACATATTTTAACCATCTAAGACTCACTATTAATAAACTTAAAAACTTGCATGTTGGTTCTGACAGATTATCAGATGATAAATTGATCAAATGATCAACAAATTATCAATTGAAAACAAATACAAACGTCTCTTTTTAATGACATACCACTTGTGTATAGATGTGAGTGGGGTAAATTAAGGTCCGGGTCAGGATAGGGTTGTGTGGATATATGTCATAGGTATCGGGCGTCGTCAGTAGAGAGTGTAAAATGATACTTCCTCCCACTAAAGAGCTCAATGACATCATCAAGGGCAGCTGAGCCAGATCCAGGCAGTTTTCCAGCTTCTTACAAATCAAAACATCTGCCTGGACCGTAAGTCAAGTGCACGTCTTCTGTAGATATTCCAAAGCAATATGCGTTTCTGAGGATTGTTCTGTTAAACTTTGCAAACAAGCTCTGGCAGATATTATTACCCCCTACGTTACTGACAAAATAGTTTTATTTTAAATATTGAGTAAACATTTGTCATGCTCTGACCAGAGTAAATGTCATTGTTTTCTGAGAGCTGTAATTAAATCTGATCCAAACTAAAATGCAAACAAGATGAGCTGAAGATGAGCTGGCCAAGAACTTTACAGATTGTTTTGATTAGTTTGTTTTGCCGTAAGTCATCAGTTGCTGGTGGTTTGTTGTTTTTCTTTTAGTACTTTTTGTTTTAGTACCAAATAACAACTTTATTATAATAAAATGTTTATTTAATTATGGATTATAAGTGGATTATAAATTAATTAATTTATTTAATTATGGATATTTTTATTAAAGTATACCACCACTTTATGTCCTTATATGGGATTGTTGAAGCTCTAAAAAGCACAAACATCCACATTTTAAGTAATCCAAATGACAAATGACATTGGGTAAGTAATTTCAAAATTAATTGATAAGAATAATGAATAATAATAAAAAAATATTTTTTGAACTTTTGCAAAATGTAAAGCAAAACAGATATTAGTGCTAAAATCACTAATATGACTTAAAATACTTTTGATGCCTTGTGATGAAATATCATACAACAACTAATCACAGTTCACACAACTAATAATAATGAGATTTGAAATTTGCCGTATTATTATGAAAATCTTTGTTTGTGTTCAGCTGAAGAAAGAAAGTCATATATATCTAGGATGGCAATTAGAATTTTTTTGGTGATCTATTCCTTTAAGTATTAAACCTTGACCAAAATTACTTTTTTCAGTATTACATCATCTAAGAGGAATAGTTCACCTGCAAATGAGAATTCTTTTATCATTTTTACTCTCATATAGTTCCAAACCATCTTTGAAAAAGTTGTCTTTCTTCCATGGATCACAAAAGAAGACATTTTAAGGGATGTCCATCAACAAGTTTCACATAAGTCACTGTGCAGATTCATTTTAGTTCATATTACGAAAATGAATCTGACTTAACCAGATTTCATTTATTGTAATTGTATGAAAAGAATGAGCAGTACATACAAATTCCTCAAAATGTCTCCAGTTGTGCTCAGAAAAATGAAGAAAATTAAATCATACAGGTTTGGAACAACATAAAAGTGAGAACACTATGACGTAATATTCATTTTGGCTGATCTATTTCTTTAAATCTACTGTGTCGACTAATCCTCTCTTTTCCGCTTTCTCTCCGTTAATTGGATTTCAAATAAGAGCGAAAAGCTGTTTTGTGTTTTGAAGGCTTTTAGTTTCATCTTATCCCTTTAAGAACTGCTGAGGGCTGAATACTTGCCTTGCCAACAAAGTAAATAGAGTTGAATCTGCTTTAGTGTAATGCCCAGAGGATATATTAGTGTCTGTTTGTGGTGTAGTGCGGTGACAGCTTTAACAGTGATTAGTACAGGAATACAGAGCCTAAAGGAAATTATTTTTCAAGAAAAGAAGTTGTCATAGAAAGCTATGGAAAGCATGACACTAGACTACTAGAAATTTGTAAGGGCTTTAGAGATTGTGTTGTTATATATGTGCGAGTGGGTATACATGTGTATTTATGCGTTATGTTTTTTGTGACATTTCTTCCACAGTGCATCAAGACCTACAACTCAGACTGGCATGTGGTGACTTACAAATATGAGGATTATTCTGGAGACTTCCGACAACTTCCAAAGTAAGAAACGTGACACCTGTCAGAGCCAATCGCTCGTGGTGGTCAATGCTGTGATATATAGAACAGCTGTGCCTCCCGTGACCCGAATTAGATTCCCGGATCTATATGTGACCCTGTCTGTGAAAAACCAGGCTAAAGTCTCAAAATCAAATTAAAGATTACAAGCATCAAAGTTTGATTTCACCTATAAATATCACTGAGATTTCAATCTTTGACATGTCATTACTGAATCAATGTTTAAGATATCAAGGTTATATAATCACAGAATGTTCTTTACGTTATGTAGGATGATTTTATGTAAAAAAAAAAAAATCAAAAAACTCCACTTAAACGTCATTTGTGTAATTATTAGCCACTGTTTCAGTAGTCACCCATTTAGTTCTTGATTTGTTACCTTGGTCACTGATTAGTCTCACCTGTGTGTTTAGTTCCCTGTGCTCACCTGTGTGTATAAATACCTGTTTAAGGTTATTGTTTTATCAGTCCTTGTTTATGTGTTATGTTAGTAAGCATACTAACAGTGCAGTATTCTACGGGTCGTATATGTGAAATTCAGTTTTTATGGTTTTGTCATATTGTGTCATATTGCAGCACATAACCTGTAAAAACATTAACGTAAAGAGTTAGTGTTAGCTTCAAAACATGCGGAATTGAAATCAGAAATTAAGCCATTTACTACCTATGTGGACGGTATTCTGCAGTATTTTATTCATTTTTTAAACATGGTGTCTAGTGTCATGTTGCACAGCATTTTTACACTCAGTCTGGACGGAAAAATCTTGATTTATTGCGTCTGATTAGGACAAAGTGTCAGACGGTTGCTGCAGTGGACAGCAAGGCAGGTCACTAGATTTTGGAACAAAGCCTGGAAATCATTGTTTGGCCACAGTTTGTGTGTGTGTGTGCAGACAAAAGAGCCAGAGATGCCACACACTAATTTTATCAGTGTCCTCATCCTGCCTTGCCCTAGTGTTGACACTGAGATTTTGTTCTGAGCCAAACCAGGAAATGCGTCTTCCTTCACACAACAACAACTCATTAGCTACTCTTTTTCCTACTTCCTCCTCCCTTTTCCTCACTGTGCTGTCAATCAACACACATATGTGACTGTATGTGAAATCTAGCTAAAGTCTCAAAATGTAATTATGAGATTAGGAGCGGTCATAAGCATAAAAATTATGAGATTGGGTAATGTGTGTTTATCATCATATGATTGCTTTTGAGATGCAGTACTCAAATTTATATTTAATATTCAAATTGATCATTTTAAATACTGAAATAATGATTTTATTGGAACTGTTTGATTGTTTTGACCAAAAAAATTCTGAAAGTTGGCATTCTAAACAACTTTATTTCAAGCTTTGACGTGGCCTTACTCAGTCAATATCAAGGTAAAATTTGAGTGTTCTTTACACTATGTGGGATGATTTTATGTAGAAATCACCAAGAAACTTTAGCTTGGTTTTCACATAAAGGCTCACATATACTCTGCATCCACGCCCTCAGACGAGCGTCTCCACCAGACTTGCTTCCTGTCTCCACTAACTGATGCAAAGGAATCATGTCTTATATAGTCGATAACCAGAAAATCACATTGTGGAGATCTGCAGACAGTCTGTGTCTGTATTTAGTAAAGGTCGCAGAGTAGGCAGGAGAGATGATGATGGGGAAGGAGACGGTGATGATGTTATGGGTTGTATACGCTTTGCATCGTCGTCATCATCATCCAATATAATGACCCACCCCATTCTTTTTATCATCTTGTAGCTGTGCTTTCATTCATCTGTGCTTTGCATCAGCTATTTGCAGTGAGTCGTAACAGTTTAGGCAGTTGAAAAATTACAACATTACGGTACATGAGCAATGAAATAAATGATCAGTGCTGTCTTGTAATGCATGTTACTACAATTAATAGTAAAAAAGGTAACTGAGTAATTCTTCTGTGGGCACTTTTGGTCCAGTAAGACCCAAGCAAGCACCACTTAAGCTATAAACCTTGCAAGAATTTATTTCCATCATTTATGTTCTTTTACAGTAAAGTTCCTCGGCCAGAGAAGCTAGCCAATCACGTGTTTGAGGTGGATGAGGATGCAGATAAGGAGGAGGTGAGGACAATTACCCAATAATTCCTGTCATATAATTTTAGTATGAAACCTGTTTTGTATTATTTTACATTCACAAGAGCAATGGAAAAAATGTAAAAATATGATACGTATGAAATAAATAAGTACAATAAAATAAAGAAATCAAATAAAAGCATACAAAACAGTATAGAAAAATAACCTCAGATCAGATTTTCTCTATGGCAGCTGGGTCGAAGCTTATAAATGCATTACACAGAAAAGATCACATCACATATCCCAACATTCACAAGAAGGAGGTTCATCTGTCACATTGTTATGTGGTGATATTTCACATTATATAAAATGTAGTGCACTGTAATTATTCTTTATGTAATTAGTGTGCACCTCAGGAATTTGGATATTTAATATTCAGCTGCCCAAACTTATGAAGAAATTATGAAACGGAGAGGAAGACGCTCATGTGGTATTGCTTATTAACAGTTTCCTTGGTATGGGAACAGGCAAAGAAAATGATATTCACCATAATTCATAAGGCTATTGCAACACATGCGATTTCTCTCTCGTTTTTCCTCAGTTCACACTGGCTGATAGAGAAGAATAAATAAATGATAAGGAACTTACAGCTCATTAGTAATGCGTTTGTGCCTCTGGGACTACATTAGCCTTAGAGAAAGAGCAGACACAGGACTCTGCTGTCTCTGGGCTATCTGATCCCCTGATTGGGTTTCACCTACATTTCCCAGAATTCCATCTCCGCGTCCGCCACTTTGTCTGAGCTCTCTGTCAGGAACGGAGTTTGTTTGTTCAGTTTTAACGCTGCTCCCTGTAGAGATGAAGGAAAACATGAATAATTGAGGGGGGTCTGGTGAAAATGGACTTCATGTTGAAACATGGAGGAAGCCGTCCAGGGGCTGTAATGTGGGAAATGATGCTGGATATCGACTTGTGTTTGTTCAGGCTTACAGAAACAGATGATATAACAATGTGTGTGAGTTATGAATCTAATCTTATATATGTGTGGCATGGTATCCCTTGCTCTTGCAGGATGCTGCCTCATTGGGCTCTCAAAAAGGGGGCGTGTCCAAGCACGGCTGGCTGCATAAGGCAAACATGAACAGTGCCATCAGTGTTACAATGAGGGTGAGTTAGCACAAATCAAGGTGTACATATTCCATTCTATCCTTATAAAAAAACCTTATAAAAACTCACTTGTTTATTGAGTAAGTAGTTTATTGATTGCATAACTATGTTAAGCATTACATGATTATGTCTACCATTACACAACACACTTAATTCTCCAAAGAAATAAACTTCAGAAACGTAAAAAAATTTCTTTAAACATATCTTCATTATTGTGGTTAGAATTATGTATTGAACAAGGTTTATCAAAACAAACACTCATTGAGTGGTCTTAACCAAAAACATTTACATTTACAATTAATACTAAAATTACCTTTAAAAACCTTTTTATGACCTTCTTCTTTAACCACACATAATAAAAATGATCAAATCTTTCTGGTGCAAGGGATTATGGGTATTAAAATGTTGTATAATTTGATCATTTTAATTTCATTGCACTTTTTTAAGTGGATTTTGTTAACAAGTTAAATGAACGATTTATGGCTCCAAAACCCAAGACAAACATACTACAAACTGTAGTATGCAATGTTATCACGTGACATCACTGTTTTGCATGTTTATTTTAGCAAGTGGCACCTGATTAAGATATCAGTTATGTACTATTTTCAGTCCAGTTTTGTGTTAAAACTCTTAGAAAGAGAGTTTGCTTAGAGAGAGAGAGATTTAAAAGTGCAGCTATTGATTTTGATTATATTGGATTATTTCTCACATATATGTATTTGTATAAATAGTATAAATAGCCTTTGAATCAAGCACTGTCATCATTAACATCATAACAAGATTGCAGATTCTTTGTCGTTTTGTGTTCAGCTGGTTTAGTTGCGAAACAAACTCTGACCCGTAGATTGGCCCTGAGAGCCAGACAGGAAGTGGGACCTTACCAGTTCAGTTCATTTTCCCATGGTCCCCTTCCCCAAGGTGTTATTTTTAGAACAGTCATTAGATGAACATCTAGTGAATCAAGAATTGCAATGCTCATTGGGTCTTTTTCTTTCGCAATTTCTCTATCCCTATAGTCATTTAAGAGAAGATATTTTCACTTGACCCAGCTGGGAGATGGATCATATAACTTGAACTTCTACAAAGATGAGAAAATATCTAAGGAACCCAAAGGAACCATCTTCCTGGACTCCTGCATGGGTGTCGTCCAGGTAACTGTCAGAACAACAATGGCATATAGTTGAAATAACATCATTTATACTAAACACAATCAGTAGGTCCACATTTCTCTCCGATTACCACATAAAATATTAATTTACACCTGCCCCTCGGTTGCTTTTGTACAGTTTTGTATTGTGATTATAGTAGGACACGTAAGCAGGATCATGAACATAGTTTTTTTTTAAATGTATATTGTAGTTCTTTCTTTAACCTGATAACCGTCACTGCACATATTGAGCATTCACATGAAAATGCACTATCCAAACTTATCATTTTTAAATTTTACATATTTAAATTTTTAAATATATTTTAGAAATTTTAGGTATTTTTATTTATTTATTTTTTGTTTATGTTTATTGTTATAAAAATTGTCAAATATTTATTCTTGAGTCTTTACCTTACCATCAATACATAGTTTGTCATGATTAGATAATCATGTGTCACCTATAGTGAATAGGGCAATAACATAGATGTTCCTCCTGAGAACTGGTGACATTTAACAGGTTAATTTTCCTTCACCTGTTTATCCATCATTTGTGTATTATTACTGTAGCTATACTGTATATTCTACCTATCATTTTTTGTGCTTGGGCTATTGTTCTAGGCAATAATTTCTAGATCTATCCATTAAGGAATGTATTTAAACAAATCCTGTTGATAAAGCTTAATTTGTATTAAACCTGGAAAATTCCTTTGAGGTTCATAAGGGCACCTGAAGAATAGATGCATTGTTTTGTGTATTTATTGCAGCACAGAGTAGTTTATAGAAGGAGAGCATGTCTCTAATAACATCCTCATGAGGTTCTTCCTTTGTCAGGTCTAGAGGGGATATCAGTGTTTAGACCTTCAGTTCCTCAGATGGAGCTGCTAAGAGTTGCAAAGAAAGATAAAAAGAGAGAAATGAGAAGTCCAGCCCATATCATGCATGGCTTCTCTTAGGGTCAAATATTTCCATTTTCTCCTGTGGTGCAGAGAGAGAGAGAGAGAGAGAGAGAGAGAGAGATCACATTCCTTAATTCCTTAATACACCGGCCCTCCTGAACGAATAAAAGTATTCCTGTGGTATGCACGCCCTGCTTTGTCTTTTTCAACATCTGTTTTTATACATTTTGCCTGTTTTTTTACATTTCAGACAAAAGAGAAACAGTAAAAGTTATTTCTAGGTCCAAAACATAAACATTTCAACAGGTGCACATGCACTGCAGCGTTATTTCTCGACGGGGGAGCAAATGACTTTCTGCTACTGTAGGACAGATGCTGTGTCTTTTCCAGTGTAAATTTGTTATTGTGTGA
Organism: Beaufortia kweichowensis; assembly: GCA_019155185.1. Classification (NCBI taxonomy): domain Eukaryota; kingdom Metazoa; phylum Chordata; class Actinopteri; order Cypriniformes; family Gastromyzontidae; genus Beaufortia; species Beaufortia kweichowensis. Next base: position 15,425,802 of record CM032798.1, read on the forward strand.
AATGATTGTAAATCTGGTGATCTCAAGGTGTGTGTAGATATATTTCAGTACAGTGAGTGAAAGAAATTCACAAATGAGATATTTTGAATTTCACAAAAAAATACCAAAATATTTAAACTTTTTCTGCTTTTTCGTTTTGAGTTTTCTACTTTTTTGAGTTTCCTAAGAGCTCTCAACAATATCATGAACTGTAATCAGATTTACCAAAATACCAGATTCTGCATATCGAATTCTAATATGACCTCAAACATGTGACCTCATCACATTGAATGTGCTTCCCACATTAATTTTGTAGCTCTAGGCTCATACTGTGTATCAACAATCATCTCATTAAAGTCTATTTTTATATCCCCAAAAGAATTTAAACAGAAACAGAGCAGCTCCCTAAGCAATAAAATGTTTCTATGGGTTCTCAGTGACGTGTTTCTCTCTCTCTCTATCTTTCACAATGCGCAGAACAACAAGGTGCGGCGGTTTGCCTTTGAGCTGAAAATGCAGGATAAAAGCACTTATCTTCTGGCTGCAGACAGTGAAGCAGAGATGGATGACTGGATCAGCACCCTCAACAAGATCCTTCACAGCAGCTTTGAGATCGCAATGCAGGAAAGGAGGAACGGAGAGCTCCACGATGGTGTGTGTTTGTGTCATTTAAACCATGTGCGTGTACGTGTATGATTACACAGATGTGACAGGTGTTTTCGGGCACATGAGTTTGCTAACATGGGTGTGTCGGTTTATACAGTTTTAAGAGACAGATGTGTATTTATGGAGTCGGCCGTGTGTGCTGTGATGAGACCACCCACTCTTTAAAACATTTAAAACAAAACTTGTGAATTCACCCACACACAACCTTACATAAACATACACTTTGTAGTTACACTTAACACCTCCTAAACCCCTTTGGATTTTATGTGGGAAAGAAGCTTGGGAGTCTTTATTTGTGTTTGATAAGTTTAGAGAGAGGCAGCACATTCCTTACTTGCCGCCGTGCATGAAACAACAAACACCTGACAGCCAATCAGAACGCAGAAACAAATGTGAATATGTTTCAGTGGCATTTGATATTACTGTTGCTCATGTTTTGGGTTAAGACTTGGTGCTACAGTAATGAATGATCTGAAGATGTACAGCTTGTTGAGGACAGATATGCCTTTAAATTTCTGAATGATCATACATTAGATTTTTGCTGGATGGCTGATGAAACTAGCATTAAAATCCCATAGATTTACAATAAAGAATCCACCTATTTCTAATATTATAAATAGTGAAATGAATAATTTTATTAATGCTGCATTTGATTATTTTTCACTAAAAATATTGGATGTTGGCTTCCTAAACATTGATTACAATATTTGACATGTCATTTCTCAATATTAAGGATATTTCTTTACAGTACAGGGATTTTTTTGTAGAAAACAATAAATCACAAAATAACTGGGTTTCCACAAACAGGTTCACATATGCGTTTTCTCTTACACAGACGACGAGCTGGGAAAGACCGACATTGCGCCGGGGAATTTTCAGGACAGTTTCCAGGTAAACACACGTGATCTCACAATTAGCTGATAGTCCAAACAATCATCTACACTATCACAGATGAGAGCACTTTGTGTTTGTGTGTGAAAGGCAGCTGGATGAATGGAAAAGACTGGCTCTGAGCTCTTGTGTCTCGATTGTAGTATGATCTCAATGCTGGCGTCTTTGCTGTCTGCCATCTCCTAACACATCCACAGATTTTCCACACACGCTCACACACCCTTAGTCGTCTCAGTTAATGTGTTCCAACCATTCCATAGTGAACCACCCACTCTTAGGAACAGATACACACATTCTCACTCTCTCTCTTTCTGTCACCCTCCTCTCTCCTCCCTGAAATCAACAGTCTAGACGCCTCTTCTCTCTAACGTTTGAATTCTTTTTCACACCTCCCATGATCCATCACTTTAACAAAGCCGTTACACAATACATTTAAACAGATATACACAAATATGCTGCTCTTTTTTTATTCAGAGTGCGAGAGACATTGAGTCCAAGATGAGAAGTGAAACTCGTCTTAAGCTCTTCACTTTGGACCCCGACACACAGGTGAGCCAACAAATAAACACACAGTTGATTAAAGTCACGCTTGATTTCTGTGTGTAGAACAGTGATGTGCAATGAGTTTGTCTCTGTGTGCTTGGCATGCAGAGATTAGATTTGTCTGGTATCGAGCCTGACGTGAAACAGTTCGAGGAGAAGTTTGGGAAAAGAGTTTTGGTCAATTGCAATGATCTGTCCTTCAACCTTCAAAGCTGCGTTGCAGAGAATGAGGAGGGACCAACTACTAATGTAAGATTCACACGCATACTTTCTGTTGTTGTAAAGCAGATATCTTCACTCGTTCTTTATGTTGCTGCTTGTTTCACTGTGGGTGTGTTGTACGATAGGCTTTGATTTCAGACATTACTTAATTTGTTTGTTAGAACTGTCAATTGTGTTGACTTCTGGCTTAATTCAGACATTTGGTAAAGATGACATGCTTTCGCTGTTTTCTTTAGGTGGAGCCCTTTTTCGTGGTCCTTTCGCTGTTTGACGTGCAGAACAGCAGAAAGATATCTGCTGATTTTCATGTTGATTTGAATAATCCGCTGGTTCGATTCATGATCCCTCCACCCAGTATGCAGATTAACGGAGGTCTGGAAACACCTCACGGAGAAACATTGCTCAGTGAACTGCCAGAGAGTGCGCTGGAGTACCCTAGAAAAGTAAGACTGGGAAAAGATTTAAATGGACGGATGGACAGATAGACAGATACTTGTAGATAGATAGATGGACACACGGACAAACAGAAAGACAGACTCATACATGCGTTTACATTTAGGCATTTATCTGACGCTTTTATCCAAAGCAACTTACAAATATTAGGAGACAATGAAGCAACACATAATAAAAAGTAACAATAATACAAAGAAGTGCTTTATTAAGTTACTAAATAGAGGAGAAGAAAGGGTTAGTGGGTTTTTTATAGATATATAGGCAGATATGACAGACATAGACATACAGACAGATACATATAGATAGACAGACAGATACATATAGACAGACAGACAGACACGTATAGACAGACACGTATAGACAGACACGTATAGACAGACACATATAGACAGATACATCCAGTATAGAGACTGACTGACTGACTGACTGATCAACAGAATAAAAGTGATGTGTATGTGTTTCAGGGTGTCTTTTCTGTAACGTGTCCTCACCCCGACATCTTCCTTGTGGCACGGATCGAGAAGGTTCTGCAGGGAAGCATCACTCACTGTGCTGAGGCTTACATGAAAAGCTCCGACTCCAGCAAGGCAATGTGCCCAAACCACACACACACACAGCCTACCCAAACTCTAATACACACAACCAAATCACAATATGCTGATCATATACACAATAATTCAAAACAATATCTTGGTTATTACAAAGATATGGAAACTAATTATTACAGTTTTGAATCTATCCTCTGCAATATCTTGACAAAACTACACTATAATACCAACCCAAACCTACGCATGGCAGCCTGGAACATACTGTCTGCCTGGTTCAAAGTTAATAAAGCATCCCTTAAAGAGCTTCTGGAGAACAATGTGTGTGTGTGTTTTTCCACAGGTTGCTCAGAAGGTTCTGAAGAATGCCAAGCTGGCCTGCAGCAGACTGGGCCAGTACAGGATGCCTTTCGCATGGGCGGCCCGGTGAGCCAAAACTGTCTTTAAACTTCTGTTCTCGTCTGCGTCTGTGTGCTTACTGTCAATCTCAATATTTAATCTTTCTGTTCTGCTCCTCAGGCCTGTGTTTAAAGACGCTTCAGGAACTCTGGATAAAAGCGCTCGGTTCTCTGCGCTGTACCGGCAAGATGGTAATAAACTATCAGAAGAGGATCTCTTTAAACTGCTGGCGGATTTCAGGAAGTAAGTATTCAGCTTTTATGATCAGATATGTCCTTGCTGAGTCATTTAGTGTCCTCTTAACAGCAGTTTCAGTAAGAGAAGCTATTTATTAAAACAATGGATTGTGAATGGGAATATTTTCGACCTTAATGTTCTCCTGCAGTGTTTTTGCAGCTGTAGGAATGTGTTTTGCAAAAACTCCCGGCAGGAAAGTCTTTTTCGTCCTTCTACAGTGCAATATAACTATATAAATCAAACATGTATCCACAGACCTGAGAAGATGGCCAAACTACCTGTCATCTTGGGTAACCTAGATGTTACAATTGATAATGTCTCTCCTGATGTGGCTAGTAAGTATTATTATAATAAAAAAACTAATGAAACTTTGTGTAAAACCTTTATTTGATTGATGTGCAATCATACTGTGCTGTGATTGGTCGACTGAAAGCTTGCGGTCACAGATCTTTTCTCGCCATTGGCTAGATTGCGTGACTCCATCCTATATCCCGGTGAGGCCTTTTGAGAACAAGGGCCCGACTGATGGTGTTCTGATGGAGGTGGAGGAGTTTGTTCCCTGTATTGCCAAGTGCTCTCAGCCCTTCACCACATACAACAATCATCTCTATGTCTATCCCAAACACCTCAAATATGACAACCAGAAGTCTTTCGCCAAGGTACCGTAGCATAACCGTCTGCTTAAACCCTCATGCAAAGCTTCTTTTGGCCAGATGTGCGGACATACCTTCCAGATGGCCGGTGTAATATAGACTTAGTTTATACCAGCTGCTCTCTTAACCTGCACTTAGAAAGACTGGACTGTTAGTCGCTCTCTGGTTAATGGTCTGTCTGTGTTTCTCTTATGTGACACAGGCAAGGAACATCGCAGTTTGTGTGGAATTTAGAGAGTCGGATGATGAGAATGCGCAACCTCTGAAGGTTTACTTTATTCAGATGACTGTTTTTCACATATAATCAAAATATATTTCTGTGCCATATAGTAAGAGGATGAATGGATTCTACATACTGTATATAATGTATAATTATATTCATGTGAGAATATAGTGTTTGTCTGGATGTTTATGTATGTCATTGTTATGTGTAGTGTATTTATGGTCGTCCAGGAGGTCCTCTCTTCACCAAACATGCCTACGCAGCTGTTTTGCACCACCAGCAGAACCCAGAATTTTATGATGAGGTAATGAATGCTGTAGTATAGGCCATATATAAAATCTATATAAAATCTAAATGTATAATATAAATTATAATATATAAATGTAAATGCAAACATTACAATACATTTAAATATTTAAGTGTATTTTCTGAAAATATACTTTTAAAGTAAATCAATTTTAAAAATGCACTAAATATTTTATGAATATTCTGAGTATAATTTGTTTCAATTACATTTGTGGTATTGTATATTTAGATTATTATGGATATTTTTCTGTTGGCCCATATAAAATGTAAATAATATAAATATGTACATATTGTTGATATTGTCCATGTTTTATGTACAAAAAGAAAGAATTCAAAGATTTGATTAGAAAGAATTTCTTTCTTCGAAATGTTTAGTTGATGTGGTTGTATATGTATCTACTGCAGATAAAAATCAAGTTGCCCACACAGCTACATGAGAAGCACCACCTGCTCTTCACTTTTTACCACATCAGCTGTGACAGCAGCACAAAGAAACGAGATGTAGTGGAGACCCCAGGTACTGTTCTTCTGCAAGGCATGCTGGGTAATGTGACTACTGGCAGGGGTAATACGGCTAGTGCAGGACACATCTGTCTGTAAAATATCCTTGTGCTTTTAAGAGATAGGGATTTGTCAGTTTAATTTATTATAGTTAATCTGTTTTTTTATTTCTGTGCTGAATGTTTTCTCTCTCATACATTTCATTTCTTCTTCTCTCTCTCTCAGTGGGCTCAGCTTGGCTTCCTCTGCTTAAAGATGGTCGTGTTGTTATGAGTGAGCAAAACATCTCTGTAGCGTCCAACTTACCAAATGGTTACCTCAGCTGCCAGGACGGTGTCAGCAAGGTAAAACCCACTGTGAACAGTCATAACAAAATCATACCATGATAAATATCTCACCCATTTGCTGACCATATGTACACTGCAACATTTGTGTTTTTCTCATATGATTCCTCTTATAAGCTCTTATAAGCCATTTTATGTGTGTGTTGGTGGTCTAATGTGATCACTGGACACACCTGCATCTTATTTTAATAGATTTTTTGGCAGTGTTCATAGATCTAAGTGGATCTTATTACATTCTTATAGTTTTTCCATATCTGTCCAGAGGAAAGCTTTTATAGCTCCAGATACATAATGGAGATCATTTGACAGTTATTGACATATAGTATAGAGCTAAACGATTAATATGGATAGCGTAATTGGCAAATTAAAAGAGAAATGTTTGTGTTCATACTGAAATCTCTGACTTTTATTGGCACAGATTAAGACATTGCTAGTTTATTGTAGTAAAAGTTTAGTATAAACTTTTGTTGTTTCATTGTAAAATTTTTCTTTGTATGAAGAACCTACTGCATAATATTTTCAGTTACATTATTGTTGTAGTGTATTTATTGAATAAAGATTTCATATAAAGTTATACTGTATAACTCCTTTTGAGTATTGGAGACATTATGTAACTGTGTAACGTTGGCTGATCTTGGACTTTTGTTTATATACCTTGGTGTCTAAGTGAATGTGAGCACATTTTGAGTAGACACTTTCCAAATGATCTTTCCTCAGGATAAAAAGCAGATAAAAGTGAAATCTTCATTTGCTTAAATTCTACTGTATAAGTGTATAATCAAAGAGTTTTAGTTCTTATATTTTTTCTTTAATAAAAATAAATCATCTAAATGATTTTTGTGATTGTGATGTATATGTTTACAGCACTTCTGTCCTGAGATAAAGTGGGTGGATGGAGGACGTCCTCTTTTCAGAATGTCAACACATCTGGTCTCTACCATTTACACCCAGGTACAATTAAATATTATCAACAGTATATATATATATACATATATACTGTATATACTTTACTTTTAATTCAATCAGTTATTCTAATTCAATCAGTTATTCTATTCTAATTTGCTCAGGATCAGCACCTGCACAACTTCTTTCATCATTGCCAGAGTATTCAGTCTGCATCCCCACGTCCAGCTGAGGGGGAGCTTGTCAAATACCTTAAGGTGAGAATGTTCTCAGTACTTTTATAATGCACATGTTTGTCCACCATTGAAAAGATTTGCTTCGAATGTCAGCACATGTTGTGTTTTGGTTGCTGGTATGGTAAATTGCATACAAGCAAAAACAGACCATGATGGTTGACATGCATGTTGAACAATATGGCTTTGCTGGAGGATTATGTTTTTGCTGTTACGATTGAAATTATTTCCTACCCAATTCCTCAGAGTCTTCACGCCATGGAAGGTCATGTGATGATCAACTTCCTGCCGACTATTTTAAACCAGCTGATTCACGTTCTGACCAGCGCCAGTAATGAAGATGTGGCTGTTAACACCACCAAGTGAGAATCCAATATCAGAAAAAGATCAACACTGATGTGACTCTTGATGAGCCTCACATGATCTTATATTTTCCATCTGTCTTCTCTCCTGCAGGGTCATGGTCCACATTGTTGCCCAGTGTCACGAGGAGGGTCTGGAGCACTATCTGAGATCATATGTGAAAGTAAATTAAGTTTTATTTAATTGTAACTACTGTTACAATTGCTATAGCAACAATAGAGTGACACCTCCATCATGGTTGCGTGTGGTTGTGTTTTTCCAGTACGTGTTTAAAACAGAGTCCTACTCGACCAGTAACAGTAAGACTGTGCATGAAGAGTTTGCCAAAGCTATGACTTCCATCTTAAAGCCTTCGACTGACTTCTTAACCAGCAACAAGCTTCTCAAGGTACTGAAAACTGTTTTCTGCATAAAGGTTGACCAAAATTTTATTTGAGAAAAATTCTTTTGTTTAGTTAGATGAAATACAGACTACTTTGGAGGTGCTAAAATATAACATTTATTTTGGATGATTTTAGTTGTAACATAGTTTCCACAAATATTTAATGGTTTTGATGAGTTCTACTATTCTAATATGTGGGAAAAAATTTAAACAGCGAGCAAGTGTCCAAACGTACGAGTGGTAGTGTATGTATAAATAAATTGTTGTACCATGTTCCTGTAAAGTTCATTATATTTACATTTATTCTTGTAATTTATCTAAAAAATGTACAAATAAGAAAGTTAGTGGTCTTGAGTGAAAAGAAACACAATCTCTGACCTTGTGGTGATCGGTAAATCTCTGAACACAAGATGTTGTTTTTTATTTTTACAGTATTCGTGGTATTTTTTTGAAGCTTTGGTGAAGTCAATGGCTCAGTTCCTGATAGAAAGCGGCAAGGTGAAGGTAAGAAACATTCCCGTAATTCTCTTATTTTTGTAGACACATTTATATGAGCTGCAGATAGATCTGAGCTATGATGTCATACTGTATGTGTAGCTGTCCAGAAACCAGAGGTTCACGGCATCGTTTCATCATGCTGTGGAGACACTGGTGAACATGTTAATGCCCCACATCACACAGAAGTATAAGGATAACCTGGATGCTGCCCGCAATGCCAACCACAGCCTGGCTGTCTTCATAAAGGTACAGGGTGGAGCTAAACTCCAATGCTCTGGAATTAAAAATACAGAGTAATATTTCAATGGTTTGAATGTATGTCATCAATTCAATCATTGTTTTCTCATTATATTATCTTCAGCGCTGCTTTACCTTTATGGATCGAGGGTTCGTCTTTAAGCAGATAAATAATTACATCACCTGCTTCATGCCTGGAGATCCCAAGGTACCGTACGTGTTCATGTTAACATACATTAATTGTAACGCGATTTTCTGTCATTTCACATTTGTGTCTTTCTATACTGCAGACTCTGTATGAGTTTAAGTTTGAGTTTTTGCGGGTGGTGTGTAACCACGAACACTACGTCCCCCTTAACCTGCCCATGCCTTTCGGAAAGGGCCGTATTCAGAGATTCCAAGGTAAACATATGGCTTCTTCAGGAGCCTGTTATTGAAATAGTATAAGAAATCCTACGCTGTCTTTCTTTACAGGTTACAATGTTCATCAGGAGATTTATTACATTTATTAGATTTAATAGAAATCCTTCTTCTGGTGGTTGGTTCTGTCTCTTAAGCTTTCTGTACCGATTGCTCATATTTGTCATCTGCATGGCGTTCCTCTCTTTTCTCTCTCGTTCTCGTGTGTAGTAGCTTTTCTGTCTCACAATAAGGAAGCTCATGCCAGATGTGTAAGTGAGCAGTCCTGCTTGCCCCATGACTCAACATGGTCTTTTGTGTGTAGTCTTTATAAATGACACGCAAGTAGCTCATTTATCAATTGAGATGATCAATGTCTAATTGTTGTAGTGCGGTTCTGTTTTTGTCTTTCTGGATTTACTGCCATTGAGTCTGCCTGTTATATATAACGTGTGTATTTAGTTTCATTGTGACCTACAGTCCTTACCAGACCTTGCACCCATTAATGTAGTTTAGATGTTGTTATGGTAAAAGGAGCTGTAAAGCAGATTTGTGGCATTGTTTCAACCATTTTCTCTCTTAAGCCTTTAGCAAAAGATTTAAGATGAAACTTTCAAACACAGCTGGAAACAATTCTGTATCTGTGACATCTGTAATGGCTTCCGCTTCCCGTTATCTCTTCTTCATGTGGTTTTACAGATCTGCAGTTGGACTACTCCCTGACTGATGATTTCTGCAGAAATCACTTCCTAGTGGGCTTGCTATTAAGGGAAGTATGTGGAGCCCTGCAGGAGTTTGGGGAAGTCCGCCAGATCGCCATTCAAGTGCTGAAGAGTCTGATGATAAAACACACTTTTGATGACCGCTATGCCTCTAAGGTGCCACAATTCAAGATATAACTGTATTTCTGAATATATTTTAGTTTGTAGATACCTAACTTGTAGATGTGTGTGTGTGTAGAGTCAGCAGGCCAGGATGGCGACACTCTATCTACCTTTGTTTGGGTTGCTACAGGAGAATGTTAAAAGACTCAACGTGAGAGACACGTCTCAATTTAGCACCAACCAGGTGAATAGCACCAATTGTTAGTCTGAACTCTCTATATTCATCCAAGCGCTCTTGAACCTTAACTTGATCTCATATTTTTTTGTGTAGAATGGTCGTGATGACCCCAGCATCTCCACTGCAACCCCCCAAAAACCTGTTGGTAACCTTGACAACAGCCTTCATAAAGATGTGTTTGGGGTTATCTCAGGAACTGGTGAGCGATTAGTTTATATTTCACACAATATTATCACTAGATGTTAATATGAATGAGTATAAATCAGGTTCTTTCTGCTTTTAGCGTCTCCTCATACCTCCACGCCCAACATCGGCTCTGTGCGCCATGCTGATTCTCGAGGTTCTCTGGTGAGCACTGACTCGGGAAACAGCCTTCCCGAGAAGACCAACGAGAAAACCGGTTCTCTGGATAAGGTAGATCAGATACTGATGATACTGATGTTGCCAAAAATAAACTTTTGTTTGGATCTAATCTCCTGCCTTTGTCTTTTTAAAACAATACTAAATGGGGGTACAGAATCAAAAGTGCAGGAGTTCCTTCCTTCATAACATGTGCTCCCTTGAACTCACTTAAATGGGTTAAATTTTGTTAATTTTGTTAAGTGGCTAATAACGGTTTTAGCTTTTCTATTCTATATAAGCCATTTAAATGGTAAGAAATATGATAATGTTTTATATAAGTCAATTTAAATGTATTTCTATTGTGCTTTTCACAGTTTTGCAAAGCTGCATTTTTCATAGTTTTAACAGTTTTATTATTGCATGTGTGGGATTATTGCATTTTTTATTTGTTAAAATCTTTTAAAAATTTTACGTTAACAAAACTAACTAAAGTTTATAATCAGACTGTTAAAGAGCCTGTAAACACTGTGTGTATCAATTTTTTATGGCAAATACATGCAAGAAATAATCGTCATTTCACCCAATGTTTTGTTTTACACAAACAAATTTTACACATAATTTAAATCTATAATGTAATCTAATTTTACTTTGTTATATTTTTTTTATTATGTTATATAATATAATTGCAATGCAAATTAGCTCTCTTAACTTAGATTAACTATTATTTTTTATTAATTATTTATAGTTATTAAGCCAGAATCAGAGTGATATGTCTCATGTGATCCATACAGTATATCAATATCCCTAATCACTTGTTACTGTTATCATCCTCTCTTGCCCTCCACCCTCTGACCTCTTAGCCGAAAGAGAGATTCACACGTAGACACACCCTCACTGTGTTGCCCCTCCCCCTTGAACCAGAGGACTCCGCCCCTCTCGATCGCACGTCCAAACGTGTCACGATGGATTTTTCACTGCTCTCAAACTCCGCCCTCTACGACAACGACACTAACGCAATAACTGACACCATACAAGTAGAGCAACCCTAGCGTGTCCCCATTTGGGGAGTGAAACTGTGTGTGTGAACTTCAATCTTTTATACATCATGAGGGTGTATTCACGCTTTTTTGTATGCATGTGTTTACTTCAGTTGTGTGTTTATGTTCTTTGCCATCATTCTATGCAGAATCTCTGATGGTCTTCAGTCTGCTGTGATATGATAAGATAAATTGATGCCTTCTGTTGTATACTTAGTGTTTTTGTATTTTCTTTTATATATAGATCTAATAAGTATATATATATATATATATGTGTGTGTGTGTGTGTGTGTGTGTGTATGATGACAGACCCAGTCAGCCTCAGCTCTTGGCAGCTCTATACTACGCTGTGATAAACTGGATAGAGAAGAAATTAAAAACCTGCTCATGTGCTTTCTCCATGTCTTAAAGAGCATGTCTGAAGGTAAGCACATGTTCACGACACTGCAGGTTTGTAACTTTTACAATCGCTGTAACTGCAATCTGTAATTTGTTTGCTTAAACTCAAATCAGTTATTGAGCAAGTACATAAATGTCAGTGTCCAAAATGTTGTCTTACCTTACTATGATTTGCACCAAAAAACTTTATAATACTCATTTATAATACACAGGTCAGTTTGGCCGAAAAGTAATATATAATTTTAGGTCTAGGTATTGAAGATCTAAGTAGATATAAATTATATCACCTTTGGCTTGATTTTTTTCAGATGCCTTATTTACATACTGGAATAAAGCTACAACCTCTGAACTGATGGACTTTTTCACTTTAGTAGAGTAAGTCATCCAATAATTCATAAATAAAAAAAACAGATTATCTAAGTACTGAGATCTTGTAACTCAATACTGAGCACTCGCTTCATCTCTCTCTCTGTTTCACACAGAGTGTGTTTGCATCAGTTCAGGTATATGGGCAAGAGATTCATTGCCAGGTAAAATTGCTTTTCTCTTACTTTTCAATTTTGGGAATATTTATTGGTTAAGAGTAGACGTTAATTGCAGGAAAACAGGGACACTTTAGTAATCTTGTTGTTTATTTGGACAGTTAAAATGGGTACAAATTCACAATGTAAGTGCAATACAACCATTCTCTCTCTCTCTCTCTCTCTCTCTCTCTCTCTCTCTCTCTCTCTCTCTCTCTCTCTCTCTCTCTCTCTCTCTCTCTCTCTCTCTCTCTCTCTCTCTCTCTCTCTCTCTCTCTCTCTCTCTCTCTCTCTCTCTCTCTCTCTCTCTCTCTCTCTCGATCTCTCTCTCGATCTCTCTCTCGACCTCTACACACTCATGCTATACAACTTTAAATGACACCTCCACTTTATGTGTGTATATGTTTTATTGGCTGAAATGCGGGAGAGGGTTCAGTTAGTCAGTGATACTGTAGCATCCTGGCACCCCTGAACAGGGTAAGAGCTATGTGTGTTTAAATGGCTTTTACTAACTGCATGCTCACTTATTACCACTAGTTTACCTAACTTACTCACTACTTTGTGTGTGTGTGCTGCCAAACATTTCCAGAATCATGAGTTTTCAACAGTGTCTTTTTGACCTAATAGCAGGTGGATGAGGCTGTCCAGTTATTAATTACCTGCATGGTTGGTGTCTATTAAAGACGAGATTTACACTGTTAATGTGCTAATCAATAACTGTGCTTACATCCATGTGCTTTACCACTGTAACTCAGCCTTCTCCATGTCTTGACATAATAACATCTATCTTTGATAACCCGTCTCTAAACTTATTCTACTGCCATTGTCTCCTGCTGTCTGGTCAATACACAACAAGTCATATAACTAACAAATGTAAACAACATCTATACCACTGTACTGTATAAAGCTCTTTACATTACTTACAGTAGTGTGTACTGCACTGATGATCTACTGCATGGATAACATCTTTCATGATTGTGTGTATAACATCATTCCTGTTCATCTGTTGATTTTTAAAGTAAGAAGTGAGGTGCAACTTTGCGGCATATTATATGTATATATTACTGTATATAATATGATATAAGACATATAGTGTTAAACATCAGACATATGAATGCAGCTGATTTAAAGGTGCACTAAGTAAAAAAAGTACTCTTGACAAATATGTGACCTTCAAATAGTCACAGTAAATATTTTATTTGTAATACTGAAATTAGTACTTTTTAACACCTAAAGTTGGCTTCCTAAACATTGATTTCAATCTGCAAACATGGCCTTAGTCAATATTAAAGATATCAAGGTTATATTTTGAGGATAATTTTATGTAGAAAACAGTAAATCACAAAAAATTACACAGACTCGCACACGTATGGAAAAAGTTATGCCTGTGAAATTTGTTGAGGTCACATTATTCGACACTATATGTTAGTAATCTGCCTATTATTACAGACTTTTATTTTTAGGTGATTAATCAGAAGTGAGAAAATTCACTAGTGTAGTTCTACAATAGCATCAGTAAGTGAAATGATTTGCTATTGTGTCATGCTGTACGTGTGTCTGTAGATGTCAGTATAAACTGCTAGAAAGACCACTGTCATATCAGCCAGTGAAACATAACCAAAAAATAACTTAGTGCTCCTTCGAATTTGTGTTTTTATTTTAGATACAGTATGATTGACATCTTACCAGACCTCTTATAAAACCGTTGTTTTTCCTCAGAAGCCAGGAGGGGGTGGGGTTTGTGGTTCCGGACAGGAAGTCGTTGACTCTTCCTGTGTCTCGTAACAGAGGGAGTGTCATACACACACGCTTACACCAGCTGGGCAGCCTGGAGAACGCACACACTTTTAATCACAGTAAGACACAGCATCACAAGCACACACTTATGTTTTCATGGACTACTTCTTATATTTATACTCTCTCAAATAAATCTTTTGATTGAAAAATTTGTTGCGCTACGACAATCATGATGTATGTACATGACGTGTATTTTTCTGATACCTGTTCCATTTTGTCACACCTTTAAAGCTGGATGGATGTCATTCCACTAAAGAGAGTTTCAGTACTACAGACACCAATGCAACTTATCAGTTTAGTTATTAAATGATAAAATCTTTCTTCTCCTCTTTTTCTGCTTCAGCATATTGCCATGGTGATGCTGAAGCGTGTCTCCTGGAGGCTAACGTCTCAACGGAGGTCTGCCTAACTGTGCTGGACACACTCAGCATCTTCATCATGGGCTTTAAGGTACCGAATAGAAATATGTGTTTGTGATTAAAATGAGAAAAGTTTACTCTTGGTGTAACTATAATTAAAATCATATCTCCACAGACGCAGCTGTGTGCCGATTTGGGCCACAACCCGCTGATGAAGAAGGTTTTCCAGGTGCATCTCTGTTTTCTTCAGATCCCCCAATCAGAGACGGCACTGAAGCAGGTCTTCACCTCTCTCCGTACTTTTATTTACAAGGTAAACGCAGCTATTTCTCATCATTTATTTATGGCACATTAGAGGTGATAATATATGATAAGCATTTCCTTTGAGTTTTGTGCACAGAACAATAAAACAAAGTCTTTTAGTTTGGTCTCTGTGTTTTAATTCTCTCAATGTCTTCCCGTACAGTTTCCCTGTACGTTTTTTGACGGACGGGCAGATATGTGTGCCTGTCTGTGTTATGAGATACTGAAGTGCTGTAATTCCAAACTGAGCGCCATACGCAATGATGCCGCCCACCTGCTCTATTTCCTCATGAAGAGCAACTTTGATTACAGCGGCAGGAAGTCGTTCGTCCGCACGCATCTGCAGGTAGGAGAGACAACAGATCATACAGTATATAGATAATAAAATATAGCCAAAGAGCTTAAAATGAGCTTATTTGCAATATAAAGTCAGTATTGTCCTTTAATTATTTACATTTTTTATCTAACACATTTGTTCTCAGGTGGTCATTGCAGTCAGTCAGCTGATTGCTGATGTCATCGGAATCGGTGGCACACGGTTCCAGCAGTCGCTGTCTATTATTAACAACTGTGCCAACAGTGACAAAAACGTGAAGGTAAAGACACAGATATGACCTCGAATTATTATCCTTTAGTTCAGTCAGTGTGAAGTGTAAATTTTAGTTTTATTTTAATTTAATTATTCTCACTTGATTGTTACAGTTAATAGCAAGAAATGGAAATGTTTAAGCTGTCCTACTGACACTGACACACAGCAGCAAAAGATAAAAAAATAAGCAAATAAATAAAAAATAAACATTATCATTTTAAAATAAAGATTTTTTGGTGAAGCATCTAAAAGACTTTTACACAATTCTGTACATTATTTTTACTTTAATGTTAACAATAATCTCCTCTCTCTTCGGGCCTCTCCAGCACACTGCTTTCCCATCAGATGTGAAGGACCTGACCAAACGGATCCGCACGGTGCTGATGGCCACTGAGCAGATGAAGGAACATGAAAAAGACCCGGAGATGTTGGTGGACCTGCAGTACAGTCTGGCCAAATCCTACACCAGCACCCCTGAACTGCGCAAAACCTGGCTGGACAGTATGGCCAAAATCCACGTGAAGAACGGAGATCTGTCTGAGGCAAGTATCCAGATAGATCTCATGTATGTTATTAATTAGGCATATTTCTATATAATGTACAACATTGGGAAATAACATATTTTGAATGGCTCGGCTGGCCAATCAGAATCAAGAATTTTGGAGCGCTGTTTAATAATGATTGCTTCAATGACATCAATCTGGTTTATTTAGGCTGCGATGTGTTACGTGCATGTGGCAGCACTGGTGGCCGAGTACCTGAAGAGGAAAGGTAAGCATTCACAAGGGGGCGCAAAAGAATTTGTCTCATTACTTGTATTATAACTCACAATAATTAAAACCTTTTATATGTGGGACTGAGTTATAAAAAATAAAATCTTGTTGTCTATATTAAACCATAGCTTGATGTTTTGGATGGTCTATTATGTAAGACTAATTGTGCATTTATGTGTTGTATTCAGGTAAAATGTAATTTTACATTTTTCTCCATGCATGCTTGTACGCACGCACACACATTCAGTACACAGTCTCTTGTTCAACGTTCAAGTGTACTTCACAGTGTAATTTCCTTGTAATTGTCTTTTGGAGCGATAAGCACTTTTCTGGGGAAAGTATGTATGCACACCAGTCCACACACTTACACAATTACTTGTTATGCAACATAAATACTATTTTTATAAATACTATTTTCTCTTTTTCATATATTTACTCATTTATTTTATGAACAGGTTTGACTGTAATTGTGTACAAATACTTGACACCATTTTAAATGGCTCTCACTTGTAAACAAAGATCATAAATGTCATGTTTTACTTCAAATCCAACAATTTTAACAGTTTTGTCATTTTTGTCTATGAGATGTCATCACTAATCTGTCTGTGTTTTTTTTCTTTAAGTTTTTAACCACAGTCCAAATGATTCACTTGTGTTTTCGAGACTTTACACAGTTCGCTCTCATTGGCAGGAATGTACCGTCAGGGCTGCACAGCATTTCGTGTTATCACACCAAACATTGATGAGGAGGCAGCCATGATGGAGGATGTGGGCATGCAAGACGTTCACTTTAATGAGGTTCATACCAACTAGCCACGCCTATTATCACATATACCACACCCGCTGCACATTAAGCCACACCCCCTTACATTTAATAATGACTGTCCACGTGCACAGAATAAAATTCAAAACAATATAAACCCTGTTAAACAATGTGATAATGTAATAACCCGTGGCAGAAAATGTTCTCAGATTTCTTATCTAATCAGTATTAATTGCTTCTAAAGTGGGTGTGTTAGTAAAGAATGTCCAGATAATAAACTGCAAGTACAGAGTCTATCATCACAATGAATGATCAGTTTTTACATTGAATCATCTTGAATAACGGTGCTTTTGGACAAATTAAAAACTCAAGGCTAAGTCATTTTGTTTGCAGTTTTGGTGTGCAGAATGACTGTAACCATGATCAAACGTTGATTAAACGTTGTGTTAAATGGATCTAATAGCCCTATACTCTTACTAAGTGCAGAAAGCATATAACAGTTATTAATACAACGAGACAATATGTGTAATAAATACAAAATACATGCAGTTGTAAATGCTCAAGTCCAGTTCTGCATGCATCAAAGCTTAATACCTTGGGATTTCTTCAAATCTCTAACCCTAGCTAGAAACAATAGTAACAGTGACGTTGTGTGTGTCTGTCTGCAGGAGGTGCTGATGGAGTTATTGGAAGCTTGTGCTGATGGTTTATGGAAAGCTGAACGCTATGAACTCATTTCTGACATCTACAAACTCATCATTCCCATTTATGAACAACGCAGAGACTTTGAGGTGCAAACACACACAAATTATATTATCTTTGTGTCCACATTTTGGGGTTTACCAGAACCACACAAACACACACACAGACTCTGTGTGTCATTTAGCAGAACATTTTATTTAATCCTTTATATTTAATATGCATACAGGTTCTTCATTTCCAAAGATATAGACGCTGAAGTGTAGGAATAGTATGACAGTATGAAATGTGCTTTTGTGTGTAGAAATTGGCCCACCTGTATGACACGTTACATCGCGCCTACACTAAAGTGATGGAAGTGATGCATTCTGGGAAGAGGATACTTGGGACTTTCTTTAGAGTGGCGTTTTTTGGCCAGGTAAAAAATTTCTATGGTTTCTACAGTCCAGCTAACACCAAAGTTTGCTTATTGTAGGATTTGCAGGCATATTGCTGTAATTTATTCTAAAGGAGTCTTATCGTGAGGAGTGAAATATTCCTTTTATCTTGTCAGATAAAAGGGTTCAATGTGCCATGAAAACATATGGTAACAATTACCGTAGAACTCAAAACTTCCTTTAAAGTCCAAAAGGGCCATCTATTGAAACTGAGCTGCAAAAACATCACATTTTTAACTTCTTGCATTTCTCACATCTGTACCGGAAAACATTAACATAAAACTGACCATATTTACACATGTATGACACTTCAAAATGTTGTCCGTCCTCTAATGATGAGTATTGAAAGTGGTCATATAAAATGAAATTATGACTGCATCAGATATATTGTAGCTGGATCTCAGGAAGAATTATATTATATAAAAACATCCCTAAAGAATGGATGTATATAGAAGCATAAACATTTCTGTATGCATGGTAATCTAACCTGCATGAGTTTTGGGTCTCAGTTAATCTATATTTTCTGCTCTCTTGTCTTTCCCAAGGCTGCGGTAAGTTTTGTTGTGAATGGTGTGTTTGTGTGTGTTTGTGTTGTACTCATTGACATAATCAGACAAGCTTTGCTGTGTGAAATAATGATCTCGCTACACCACAGCTTGTTCGTTCGCATGCCTAATGTCTTTGGTTCAGAAATGTAGGACGTGTTTCTCTGTGTGCTGCTAACATCCTACTGTACATCAATCTTTAAACACATAACGCACCTCCTCATCTGTACTTCCTGTCATTACTTCATCCTGATGGAGCTATCCGGCAGACTTTGTTTACTATGGAAGCCATTTTTAAATGGGTTTGGGCCATAAAAATGAGCTAGGCAACACTTAGCGAGCTCTTTTGCTGTACTCTGTGTCCATCAACGTTACAGATGCCGTGTGATTTTATTGCTTGAGACATTTCAACACAAAAAGCAAGGTGAAAGCTTTGTGTGCTGTTAAGTGCTGACATCTCCAAAGCTACAGTATATTTTACAGAGATGAGATCTGGACGGTCTGATGGTTTAGACTTTATAATTAGTGTTCAGAGCAGAAAGGTTGCTTTAATATTATAGATGTATGGGATGTTCATAACTTCATTTCCACCTGTGTGATATTGAGGTTTGTTGGTTTATAGGATTAAAACTTGCTTGTATTTGTTGTTAATTCATTGCATTAGGTATATGGATTAAGGATGTGCAATACCACATGCTACGTTTTTAAAATGGACTAGATCACTATCAGTATTCTTTAAGGAAAAAAATTTATAATTGAAAATAGTTGAATGTGTTGCACAACAACTTATGCTATAAAGGGAATTAATTTATATGTAACTGATAACTGTCACTACACATATTAAGCATATACATGAAAATGCATCTGAACTACAGATATTTAAATTTAAAATGTATTTATTTTTTGTTTATTTTCATAAAATTTGTCAAATATTTGTATCAGATCTTAGACATTTCCATTAATATATAGTTTGTCATGATTAGATTAGAATTCAACTATGTAATATTAAAGTGAAAAGTGAAACAGTGACAGTTAACAGGTTAAAGGTTGTGTTTGCAGTTGTGATGTGTTTTTTAGTGCATCAAAGCACTTTCAGCACTCTGAAATCTAGCAAATTTCCATCTCATTTTTGCTCCACTGCTAAAAATATAAAAAATAGAAAGACAAATTCACCCCCACACAGAGATTTTGACAGAGACTGTGCATGTGTTTTAGGGTTTCTTTGAAGATGAGGATGGAAAGGAATACATCTACAAAGAACCGAAGTTTACTCCTCTCTCGGAGATCTCTCAACGCCTCCTCAAACTTTATTCAGACAAGTTTGGCCAAGAAAATGTCAAAATGATCCAGGACTCTGGCAGGGTAAGCAGACACACACTGTATCACATACACACTGTATATACACACACCCAAAGAGCTTTTACGTCATACTTGAGATAAAACACTTTTTGACGCGTGTCCTCATGATATGCAAATTGCAGTGACACCTTCAACCTACTGTACCCATAGACAAGTTCTGTTTTCTCATAAATTTATCTTTATCATTATCTTCTTCCAACCTGTCTTAGGTGAACCCTAAAGACCTGGAGGCAAAGTTTGCCTACATCCAGGTGACGCATGTGACCCCATACCTGGAGGAAAAAGAGCTTGAGGAGAGGAAGACAGACTTTGAGAGAAGCCACAACATCCGGCGCTTTGTGTTTGAGACGCCATTTACAGAGTCGGGCAAGAGACACGGCGGAGTCGAGGAACAGTGCAAACGCAGGACGGTCCTTACTAGTGAGTGGGTTCTTTTACTGACCCCAGAACAGTACATTTTGCCACTGCTAAATACAACATAAAGTAGGTCAATTAAATAAATGGAACAAACAGGTTTTACTACATGCTACAAATTTTCAAAACACTACTATGTTTTATTAGGCAGTCAGATTTTCAAATGAAAAAAAAATCCTAATATAATATAATATAATATAATATAATATAATATAATATAATACAATACAATACAATACAATACAATACAATACAATACAATACAATACAATACAATACAATACAATACAATACAATACAATATAATATATGATTATTATGAATAATTTTAATTAATTAAATTACTTTGTCACTACACCATATAGTCTCTAGTGCGTAATCACACAAACAATATATAAGAATAAACAATATATTCACTGTACTGTCTGCATGTTGTATGCATGATACACACATTAAGGTGGTCTATACATAATACACACATTCAGATAGTAGTACATGCAAGAATGCACATATTACACAGTGTAGAGGATGTGTACAGGGTAACTGTGTATGTAATCTCTACACAGGGTAATGACATTTTATCAACTTGTGTCCTTGACATCTCAATTATCTTTCAGAATTGCATTTTGGTCAGTATTTCCTGCATTAATGCACACTATTCTTAAAACTTGAACTTCCGTATGTGCAGCAGCAAACAAAACCCACAATTAAAACCCACAAAACTCTCTCTTTCTCTCTCTTTCTCTCTCTCTTGCTCTCTCTCTCTCTCTCTCTCTTCTCTCTCTCTCTCTCTCTCTCTCTCTCTCTCTCTCTCTCTCTCTCTCTCTCTCTCTTTCTCTCTCTCTCTCTCTCTCTCTCTCTCTCTCTCTCTCACCTCACTCTCTCTCTTTTTCTCTCTCTCTCTATATTTTAGCCACTCATTGTTTCCCGTACGTCAAGAAGCGTATAGCGGTGATGTATCAGCATCACACTGACCTGAGCCCTATCGAGGTGGCCATAGACGAGATGAGCGGGAAGGTGGCGGAACTCCGCGCTCTCTGTGCGACCACTGAGGTTGATATGATCCGCCTCCAACTTAAACTACAGGGAAGCGTCAGTGTACAGGTGTGTGTCTGAGATGCATACAGTATGAACACACTGAAATAACTATTTGTTTCATAGTGGGCTACCTAGGCAACATTTTTGGTAAAAGTTTACAGGCTGACAAAGGCAGGACAATTTGAATTTTAGTATAGTTCATATGTACAAAGAGGTTACTGCTAAACCAAGCAACTTTCTATTGATCGAGAGAATTTTCACCACACTTTAACCAAATACAAAATGTAAAGAGAAAGATATACTTATATACATCTTCATTTTTCTCTTCAGGTCAACGCTGGCCCACTTACATATGCAAGAACGTTTCTTGATGATGCCTGCGCCAAAAAATACCCTGATAACAAAGTCAAACAGCTGAAGGAAGTCTTCAGGTATATAAACTCCATCTGCTCTCATTTATGAAAGCAGCAAATCTCACGTCAGAGCCTAAGAAATGTTTTCTCTGTGTGATAAATTTTGCATAAATGTGTTATATGTTTTTGTATACAGGCAGTTTGTGGAAGCTTGTGGACATGCGCTGGCTGTAAATGAAAGACTGATCAAGGAGGATCAGCAGGAATATCACGATGAGATGAAGGCCAGTTACAAAGATCTGGCCAGAGAACTTTCCCACATCATGCATGAACAGGTTTGGAGTATAACTAAACACACACAGGTTAGGTTAATGATGAGGACTTTCCTTAGACATAATGACTTTTATATTGTACCAACTGTACAACTGTACAATCTGCATTTTCACATTTTTAAATACAAATCATTAGGTATGTTTAATAACCAATTTAAATTGAATTTCTAAAATTTCTTACAATTTTTTTGCTTCAGTTTAAACTTTTTTAATGTTTTGATCCATCTCAGAGGTGGCTGGTTGGTTCACATGTTTATTAAGGACATTCATTAAAAAATTAATTAAAGCTTCATCGGTTTATAGACACCTCATGCAATATAAATGATTTGTGTTTTACTCTCCCTGACAATCCTTCTCTCTCTCTCTTTTGTGCTGGCCTCTGTAGATCGGATGGTAATGCAGCTTAAAATTGATCTCTAAAGGATATAATTAAACCTTCAAATGTCAGTTTCAAATGTTCTCCACACTTTTTCTTTAACAGATCTCTACAGTGGATGGCGGGACCAAAAGTGTTATGTCTGATTCGCTGCACATTTTCAATGCCATCAGCGGCACGCCCAGCGGCACCACCCTGCACGGCATGCCTAGCTCCACCTCCTCCGTGTGACCTCTCACCCCTGGCCTTAAACCTCGTACCCACAGCTAGAGCGAGATGAATGCATTTTGAATAAAGGCGTAAAGTCTTTACTTCGTAGCACAGATGTTCACACATTCCTGAAGGAACGGCCCATCAATCAGCATCCAGGACATCGGGATAGTGTGTCCTGCGTTTGGAATGGCCGGTTACAATTCCCATGTGGCTTAAACAATTGAAGGAAGGCATTTTTTTATTCCCGGCTGTTTCCCGTGGACACTTGTTTTTATTCTTTTAGCAACCAGAAACATTTAGGCATTAAAAATCTGCCTTTTTACTTTCACATTCCTAATTTTTCTCCCTGTCAAAATATGTATTATTTCCATTTACAGTACTGTATTTTTTGGCATATGTATTTTCATCAAGTTCATTGCTGCTCTGTGCTGAGAGAGAGGCTGTGACATCACTTCCTCTGTCCGGGGTGGTGATGATCCATTAAGCTCTAGCAAAGTGAACTGCGCTTTAGTGTAGCAAGAAGTTTGAGTTTTACTGTACAAAACACCCGTGATCACCTGAGCCACTCAAACTTCTGAAGCTTTCCCACACAACCACTTTTTTAGAGATGTTAAAAGCCAAGAAACAAGTGCTGTTTCTTTGTAAAAGAGTGCAATAATTCGTTCTTCGTCCTGCTTTTGCTTTTTTCAACATCTCTTGCCAAAGTAGGAGGGCTGGATGTGAAATATATACAGTATGGACGAAAGAGATGAACGCAAGGATTTTTATAACCTTTCTGTAACGTTTGTTTTAACGTTCATGTAAATTGTTTTATATCAGGGTATTAGATACGGGGGTTATTTTTATTTAAAAAAGAATGTTACCATTCTGGAAAGTTATTAAAGTCCCCAAAATATCTGAATAAAATGTATTATCTTAAATTTGTTTACTTGGGTCTTTTTTTTAGAGTTATGAGTGTCTAAACAAGCTGATACATACAGATTACAGAGATTACAGAGGGGTTTTATTTGCTCATGTGTTTCCTTCTCTAATCAAGATCCTTATACAGTTCATTATAAATTGATTAGTTTTCTGTACCATATTTACAGTTTCTTCAATCTTCAGTTTATGAATTATTTGAAATTTTAGCCCACGATTTTATTTCCACTGTGCATTCTGAATAAAACCTGCTGACTGGATTTCATTTACGCACACACTGTTCTCCTCTCTAAACCATTGTATGGCAGCGGCAGCATCTGTGAACGGGTGCAGGGCAGTTTGTTTACCTCTCTCTCCCGCTCTCTCCCTCTCTCTCCATCACTTCCATCAAGTCAAACATCTCCAAACACCATCTCATGTAAGTGTCAATATTCAGGTTTTGGCCTCTGTCTTTTCGGTTATTAACGTTATTTTTTACATTGGGGTTTGTGAAAGAGTCATTCACCTCGCCATAATGCCACAGTCAGTAAATCCCTTAACTTTGCTGCTGTGGCAGGTGTCGTGTAATGTGTTGTATCTGAACATATCTGGATGAGGTAATAAATGCCACTGTGAGGGCATTTGTGAATGATCACGTTGACGTGCTGGCAGTGTTTTGATGTGCCAGCATTATCTGGCATATCCAGGCAACGTGCTGTTAGTCTGCAGTTTACGTTATTGAGAGCCCTGTAAAAGAATTTATTGTGGGATTCAACAGGCCTTTATGGAGCCTATCCAAATTATATTTAACCTGATAACTGTCATTGTACATATTGAGCATACACATAAAAATGTAAACTACAATTCTTTACATTTTAGATATCAGATATTTTTAAAACATGTTTAAACATTTTTTAATTTTAGTATTTTGTAATAATTTTTGTAGTAATATAATGTATTTTTATAAATAACATTAACATTTTTAGTTTATTTTTTAGTTTGTTTATTGTCAAAAATTGGTGAAATATTTATTCTTGATTCTTAGGCCTTTCCATCAACATATAGTTTGTCATAATTACAGTTAACGGGTTCAAGTATTGTAAAGTATTATATTCAGTACTTCTCAATACTGAATCATAATAATCAAAATAATTTTTGTTGTATTTTTAAAGCTTTGATAGTAAAATGATATCTGGACAGGATAAAAATATGCTAAGTTAAGCACTTTCCCGGACAGCTGATCATGATTTCTTTGAATTATATTATTTTTATTACAAAGACCAAAAGTTCACATTGTTTGATTCACTATATAAATTGATAATGAAGCTGAAAATAACTAAACAACTCCTTTATTCTCTCATTTCCCCGCCCACAGTCACTCACAGTCATATTACTGTTACGTTAACATATGCTGTCATAAAATACAACGTCAATCTTATATTATCCCAGTGGTTTTCTATGGCTACATTTATTGCCCAATGTCTATAAAACCTTGTTACCTGTGTGCCGGGCTCTCACTCAGCTCCATCTGTCTCAAGGAGTTTGTGTGTGTGTGTGTCTCTATTCTAGAGGATATTCTTTAAGGACTAGAAGACAACCACAGACAAAGCCATCATCATGGAAGGTGAGTAAACCCTAATTATGGACACCTGCAAAGATGAAAACACCACATTTAAGACTATGATGAACAACCATTTTAAATACACATCAATGTTACAGTGTGAGCATTTAAAAGCTAGACAATTCAGTCGCACAACAGGTTGTTGTAATGATATTTTGCACAATGTTTTGTAGACAAGGAGCAAGGAAAGGGGAAGAAGTCCAGTAAAAGTGTAAGTATACAATATCTACTAACTTAATTTCTTAACCTGTTAACTGTCACCGTTCCACGGTTGGAACACTTATATTTTATAGTTGAATTCTAATCTAATTAATCAAACTATATATTGATGGAAAGGTCTAGGACTCCAGAATAAATATTAGACAAGCCACTTTTGTAGTTTTATGACAAAGGATGTAATATCATTGAGATGTGACCATTTTGTTTTGTGTGTTTGTAGCCGGTGTGCTGTGGATATCCAATCAGTATATTTTTCATTGTGGTGAATGAGTTCTGTGAGAGATTCTCCTATTATGGCATGAGAGGTAAAAACAAGTATACAAAACAACATGAGAACTGTGTTCTTAAAATTATGTTTTGTGTTCTAGCACAAAGCTCCACAAGACTACATCTAATTTGATTTTTAAACCCTGAATCTATTAAACACACCGATCTCTGTGTTGTAGCTGTATTGGTGCTGTACTTCAGATATTTTCTCCGTTGGGATGATGATTTTGCCACCACCATCTACCACACATTTGCGGCTCTGTGCTACCTAACACCCATCCTGGGGGCCGTGATTGCTGACTCCTGGCTGGGCAAGTTCAAGTGAGTGTGATGCTGGTTACCTAGTGAATCAAAAGTAAACTGTTTGAAATCAATTAGAATTATTATAGATATGTATATGTATCTCTAACTCATCTCTACTTACTGCAGGACTATCGTGTACTTGTCTATAGTGTACTGTATTGGCCAGGTGGTCTTGGCCGTCAGTGCCATCCACGACATCACAGACGCCAACAAAGATGGCACCCCTGACAACATGTCCTTACATATGTGAGTCACCTTTTTAAATCACATTATTAATTGATTAAATGATTATTTAAATTAAATGACCTCTGTGACAAATTTGCATTCCTTTCCTTTGATTTTAGTGGTTTGGCTATGGTTGGACTCCTTCTTATTGCTTTGGGAACAGGAGGTATTAAACCCTGTGTGGCTGCGTTTGGAGGAGATCAGTTTGAAGATCATCAGGCATGTAAACTCCTATACACACACACACACATTTATACATAAGAAAAAATACAAATGCACACAAAATATGATGTTTAGGTATGTTAAAATGACTAAGGCAAAATTCAGTCAGAACTCAGCGTTCTTAATCAGCTGTTCTGATATGATCAGAGCTCAAGGTTTACTTTCTGATACAGGGTGTTAGATATTAACAAACAGCGATACACAACTGCTTTGCAGACATCAGCAACCTTCTCCACCCTGCCACAGCAAAGGTTGAAAGTAACAAAGGGTGAAGTTCCACATTCAATCTCTTATTAGATCAGATTCTATGAAAATGTATGAATGCTAAATTTTGCCAAATCACAAAATAGTTATTACTCCCCATACTTTTCTGTGGCAGCTAAGAGCATTAATTGGAAAGTTTACCCAATAATAAAAATATGTCCATTTATTTATTTACCCCCATGTGTTTCAAAACCTGCATGACATCTTCTGTATAACACAAAAAATCTTTCAGTGGTTTTGTGTCCATACAATGAAAGTCATGAAATTCAACATCCCATGTTGTTTGGTTACCAAATAGCTTTTTTATGTTCTGCAAAATTCAGTAAGTATAGATTTGTAATGACATGAGGGTGAGTAAACGATGAAGTTAACAAATTTTTGGCATGAATTGTCCCTTTAAAATAGTTTTTCGGGTCATGTTCAGACCTTGAGCAAATGCTACCATACAGATCAAGTAGTGTTTGTACGGTAAAGGGATTTAGTTTATATATAGCTAATACAGTCAATGCTTAATATTTCACTCATTTTTTTCTTTCAGGAGAAACAAAGAAGCACTTTCTTCTCTATATTTTATTTGTCGATTAACGCCGGAAGTCTTCTCTCTACGCTCATCACACCCATTCTGAGATGTATGTGTGTTTGCGCATGCGTGTTAATAACAGATTTGCACGCTTCACATTTGTTTATTAAAAGATAAATACCGACGCTCTTATTGTATTTGTGTGAATTGTTCTGGGTTTTTTTTAGCTCAGGAGTGCGGTATCAACTCAAAGCAGCAATGTTACCCGCTGGCTTTCGGCGTTCCAGCAGCTCTTATGGTGGTCTCCCTCAGTGAGTGTTATGAGTCTGTCACGCTTTACTCTTTATGAACACACGGTGGCAGCATTGACTGACGTGTTTCTTCTCCGTGCAGTTGTGTTCATCGTAGGCAAAGGCATGTACATTATGGACTCACCTAAAGGCAACATCCTGCTGCAAGTCATGAAATGCATTGGAGTAAGAATATACATTTATTACAAGTTATTTAAATTTTTATTACAATATTGTCATGTAACTGACTATTGCTTTCTGTAAAATCTGAATAAGAATCCAGCATAGATAGAAATTCCTTCAAAGCTTTTTAAAGAGCTTGAGCTTTTAAGACCTCAAGAAGCTGGATGATAAAATGCGAATATCAGTATGATTTTGCTGATATATCATAATATAAATAACATAAAAAATATATAAACTTTTGACTGTACTGTATAAAGTATGACATACATTAAGTAGAAATGAAAACACAATAAAATATGTTTTTTTAATAACATTCAACTCAAAATTCCACAGATATCGTCAAAATTCTTGATATACCATGATATTGTAACAACCCTAATATTTTATCCTGTATATTTTAACATGAGGTGATGTTTTATGAACAAACATAATTAATGATATCTAAAATATCATTAAACTACATAAATAATAAATTCTGTGAAGCTAAATGTAAATTGAATGGTAACAAATTGAACCTTATATTGTAGTGTTCCCCAAATTACATATTATTTTACTGTGACCTGAATGTCTGTTTTAGCTCAATTTACCATTTAGCAAACATGGGTTTATAAACTTTACTGTTTAATGATTTTTTAAACATAACATTAAAAAAACAATAATTTATATCACACACTGATTGTTGTTGGATGATTCTTGTTTTTTCTGTGTGGCAGTTTGCAATTAAGAACCGTTTCAGAAAACGTGGTAAGCAGTACCCAAAGAGAGAGCACTGGATGGACTGGGCGACACACACTCACACACACACTCACACACACACTCACACACACACTCCACACACACACTCACACACACACTCACACACACACACTTGTACACACATGTTTCACACACACACACACACACACACACACACACACACACACACACACACACACACACACACACACACACACACACACACACACACACACACACACACACACACACACACACACCACACACACACACACACACACACACACACACACACACACACACACACACACACACACACACACACACACACACACACACACACACACACACACACACACACACACACACACACACACACACACACACACACACACACACACACACACAAACACACACACACACACACACACACACACACACACACACACACACACACACACACACACACACACATCAATTCAGAGAACACACATAGTGTATTAAAAATATATACTATGAAATAATAAAACAGAACACAAATACTCACTGAAAATCTCTCTTTCTCCACAGAAACTTCTGATCGCTCAAGTAAAGATGGTATTGAAGGTGCTGTTTCTCTATATCCCTCTGCCAATGTTCTGGGCTTTATTTGATCAGCAGGTCAGTATGAGGACAAACAGAAGTACAAGCACATTCCAAAGAGGGGATTCACACTCAAAAACCTGCGTTTTGTTCAGCATGATTTGTTTTGTCCTTCCAGGGCTCCCGCTGGACTCTCCAGGCCACCACTATGGATGGCAACTTTGTAAGTTTGGAAAAACATTATAACAATTTTGAAGAAAAAACAAATAAACAGTACGTACAGTACCAGACTAGCTATAATTCTGTCTTTTGTCTGACACCATAGGGATCATTTATTATTCAACCGGATCAGATGCAGGTAAGATTAATGTGTTTCTTATGTCATAATAATAGAATAATATTGCTTATAGTAATACAGTGCATACGTTAATATTTATAATGTGAACTAAAAGCATTCTTTGCATTTTGGTGCAGATTGTGAACCCCATTCTGATTGTCATTATGGTGCCCGTCATGGATTACGTAGTGTACCCACTTATCAAAAAGTGTCACCTTAACTTCACGTAAGTGGTGCTGGGTGACTGCCTTTCTGGATCACGTTCAATTCGAAACATGAATCAAAAGTGGATATCTGTGTTTGTGTGTGTGGTGACTTTCCAGGCCCCTGCGGAGAATAACTGTCGGTATGCTGCTGGCTGGATTAGCGTTTGTGGCTGCTGCCCTATTGCAGATTCAGATCGATGTGAGTTACACACGCAGATACACTGTCAATAGCATATTGTAGATTGTGACGAATGTTTATGTGGTTATGTTTTAAAGTCTTAAACGTGTACATTTTCCACACACCTTTTAAATCCAACAGGACACGATGCCAAAGTTCCCCTCCAGCTCCCAAACCCAAGTGAGGTTCTTGAACTTGGAGAACAGAGAAGTGGCTGTTTCAGTGGCTGGACAAGAACCAGTTAATATACTACCTTTTCAGGCAAGTTAGATACCACACCGAATTTATTAGTACGTAAATTATGAATATACTAGTATACTACAGAACTCTTATACATTTATGTTGTTCCCCTCGCAGGCCTCAGGTGATTATGTGACTTTTGACAATGAAAGCTTTACGGTATCAGTTGAAGGAGGAATGGCTTCTGTGACTCATTTCACGAAAGCAGCGAGGCAAACGGTTTTAATTAATGCTGCAGGAATCCAAAGTACTGTAAGTGCTTATCATAGGAAACTTATCATGAGAAATCATCTCGTAATCCTCACATAATTAAAATACACTGATTATAAGTTATCTC
Source organism: Beaufortia kweichowensis (assembly GCA_019155185.1). Classification (NCBI taxonomy): domain Eukaryota; kingdom Metazoa; phylum Chordata; class Actinopteri; order Cypriniformes; family Gastromyzontidae; genus Beaufortia; species Beaufortia kweichowensis. The sequence goes on from CM032798.1 coordinate 15,456,116, forward strand.
GCATTCTCATCAAGTTTTTTCCCCATGCAGCTTCACGACATAACTAATAAACCAGAGCAAGGCGCTAATGATATCAAGTTAGTGCTTTCTTAATGTTTCTTTATAAATCTCGTTTTCATGCTAAAGAAATGCAATTATCTGGTTATTAAAATATATAAACAATACTTTAAATTGAATTGGCAGAAAAGTAAGTGGAAATTTGTGTTTTCTAGGTTTGTGAATGGCTATAACTCCGAGCTAAACATCACGATCAAATCTGAGTCATTGGGTTTCATCTCTCCATTAACAGTATCAAACTACACCAGTGTTCGTCATGGCAAGTAGGTATTTTTTGTGGTATGAATTGTGTGTGGGCAATTCCATTGTTTTGGATATGACATTTGCAGTCATAACTTAAAAAATAAATTGTTGTGAATATTGTTTATTCAAAATATATTATATATAAACTCCTGTTAATAGAGTCCAGACATAAAAAAACGGTCTATACATTTTCTATTTAAGATGTGAAAAATATACATGCATCAATTGATGTGACAAAAAAGACAATGCACAATGCATAAAATTAACAAACAGGCAAGCTATAATACCCATAAACAAGAGGCTTCATATTCATCAAACATATGATGAATATGGACCATTACGGACGTGACGATTGAGAAATCCTTTATAAAAATGCTCATAAAAATATTGACATCTGAGCTATCAGTATTTTATTTTAGCATCAGCGAAACTTATTGACTGGCTGCTGATATATGTCTATTTTGTGTTTACCTCCCATGCAGAGCTACTTTCTCTATTGAAAACAAGGCAGGACAGACGTGCTATTACAACATGGAGCTGGGCTTCGGCAGTTCCTACACGGTTCTGATCCAAAGCAACTTCAATTTCGGCGCAGAGGAGGTACTGATTCCATAGCTGTAGAAATACCATACAAACCCAATTTACTAAAAATTACTCGACTTAAATGTGAATAGCTGTTGGGTTGGCTGCTTTTCTGAAGGAAAAAATATATTATGTTTGTTTGTGTGTGTGCAGTGCGTCAACATTAATAAACTAGAGGATATCAAGCCGAACAGCATCCACATGGCCTGGCAGGTCATTCAGTACTTTTTAATGACCTGCGGAGAGGTGGTGTTCTCGGTCACTGGACTGGACTTTTCCTATTCTCAGGTATGATTCTCCAGCACCATTGACCTACAATTCAACAGCTAATGCCTTGTCAATTGCATTCCGGACAGCTTGGATTTAGGATATTTCCAACCTCAACTCAAAAATAGTATGTGAAACTCCTTGATGTTAGTAAATACTTTTAATGTTACTAAATCATTAGTTAACGTTGTTTTAACGTTTCTTAACACTTTTAATGTTAATAAATCCGAATGTTATTTCCGGATTAGAGGTGGGAAATATCCTAAATACGAGTTGTCTGGAATGCAGCATTTACATGGTTAAAAGTCATTCAAGAAATGAATTGAAACCGTTTTACCTTTCAGGCTCCAAGCAACATGAAGTCTGTCCTCCAGGCGGGTTGGCTGTTGACTGTAGCTGTGGGTAACATTATTGTGCTCATTGTGGCTGAGGCAGGCACACTTCAGGACCAGGTATGCTACTAAAACCACTGTCCTCATTTGACAAAAACGTAGGTCAAAATAATTTGTTTGCAAATGTTAGTGTGACACAAAAATGTGTGTGTGTGTTTGTACAGTGGGCAGAATATGTGTTGTTCGCCTCACTGCTGGTGGCCGTGAGCATCATCTTCGCTGTCATGGCTTACTTCTACACCTACATGGACCCGATGGAGATTGAGGCTAAATTTATGGAGCACGAGCCAGAAGAGAAAGAAAAGAACAAGCTTGAGATGGAAAAGAGAGATTCGATTTCATCAGATACCAAACAGACGAAGATCTAGACGCATCACTTCCTCATCCAACAGCTGTATGGCTTACAAGCGTTCGTGACTAATGCCTTACTGATCCATGAACTGATTTATTTTTTCTTATCACGGTTTGGCTTGGGATTTATTGCAATAGAAATTCCAAGAAAAAGCCAGTTCCACCTTTAATGTTCTGGGATGACTGCTATGGTCAGAAGGATTGAAAGTAACACACTATGTGTTTAGGAGAGACTATCCGATGTGTGTGGTACCTTTGCAGATGGGTTGTATTTATTAGTTTATGTTACTATCAGAGTTAAAACAAGTGTTTATCTGGGGGGGTTGGGATGGGGGAATAGCCAAGCAATGCAAATGACCACTACTCTAGAAATCTATGAAAGTACAGACTAAACCTCTTCCTGTATGTTAATTCATACTTATGCTTGTGTCTTCAAGCAACACTCATCATGTTTCTGTAATTGTTGATTGGACTTAAAACGGAGTTACAGAAATCACCTCTAACTCATTTTTATTAAGAGATTTATCTATAAGTAAGACCTGTATTTTTCGCACCTTTACAGTTAATGGTGTTATTTTATAAACTACATTTACATTTTCAAAAGGCTGATGATAAGAAACCTCTAAATAACCACTTAAACATTTTGTGCAAGATGTATTTTTTGATCATTGTATTTCTTTTGTACATGACATTGATCGGGTTCAATAAGCTATGAAATACTTGACATGAAAGAATCAGCTTTTGATGAAGTGCTTCAATAAAGAATATGTCTACTGTAATTTCTGTAATTTAATAAGATCTGTTTGTTTAACCTGTTAACTGTTCCACAGGTTAAACATTTTCAAGTGAACATTGTTCACTTTAATATTTCATAGTTTAATTCGAATCAAATCATGACAAACTATATATTGATGGAAAGGTCTAAAACTCAAGAATAAATATTTGACAAATTTTCATAAGAATAATTAAAACATAAAAATACCTAAAATAGAAAAAAGAAATGTAAAATATCAAAAACGATTAAAATTATAATAATTTTCAATATGTGCAGTGACAGTTAACAGGTTAAAACACACCAAAAGAAAAACTGTTAAATAATTATTTATGTCTTTTGTTTGGGAGAAAATCAAACACAAACCACAGACTGTCTTTACGATCTCGATTCTTATTTATGAGTAAAACCCTTTAATTTCTTATTAAAATTAACAGAGCACCCCCAAAAATGTACATTTGATAAAAAGGCAAGGCATTTCAGTAATGGCCATTTCAGAGGCTTGATTTTTAAATATTTACCTTTCTTTTGTTTCTAACAATATCTACAGAAGCTCTTGGCCATCTGTACACAGTGATTCATTTGCAAAAATCCATCATCTCTTTTAAAGGTCTGTAAAATTGAGACTATATACACAGATCTGTACACAAATCCAAACAGCGCCCTCTGTCTTCCTGGATGACTACTAGATTACCTGAGATTTCAGCACGAGAACTGCAATCTCCTTCACGCCAGGGCTTGAACACACACACGTCGACAGACACATCTTCACACATGCATTTTGTCATGCACACTATTTTGTTAAGGTCGAAGGGAGAGGCAAACAACCCGTCTCCCTGCCTTATAATGGCATATGCTTAATGCATTCTTCCAAAAGCTCTGGTGCGATGCATCTCTGTGCTTAGCCAAATGAGTTACATCTACGTTTCGACCGTTGACTAATTAGTCTCCGTTACAAACACACTATGACACATACGCACAATTACCCACTCACTCCAAAGAGTGTTCCAGGAGATCATAAAAGAAAAGTGAAACTAGGGGAAGCTTGAGGAGTTTGATAAGTTCTCTTGATAAGCTATTGAAGGACAGTTGGTCCTCCAGGATAGACGTCACAGAGTCTGCTGGTGTCAGGATTCGCTGAGCTGATGCCGGGGGGCGGGACTGAAGAGAGACGGACAGGCTAATGGAATAATCACTGGTGCGAGGAGGATGTTGTTCTTGCCCTAGAGAACCTGCGTATAGGAAAGAAAAGCTCAGGAAACTGTGCGTGAAGAAAGCTTGTCAAAGCCCATCTGAGATGTTTTAAAGTATAACCTAAAGTGACGCTTGTAAACAAAAATTATGATGTGGCACTTCTATTTATGTGGAGGTTAAATAATAACATAAAAAGTTGTGCACTCAAGTATATTTTTTAACACAAAGTTGCTGCCGTCCTCTAAATGTTCAATATTTATTGTCATATCGAAAATTCTTCTTTTTATCTGCTTATTAATAAAATAGAGCCTAAAATGCAAAGTTTGCCCCAAAATTAAAATCATTTATTCACCCTGACGTTGTTCAAAATTCGTTAGAGGAACACAAAAGAAGATATTTTGTGAAATGTCTCAGTGGTTTTGTATCCATACAATAAAAGTCAATGGGGGCCAATTTTGTTTGGTTACCAACATTCTCCAAAATACTCTCTTTGTTATGTTTTTTGCAGATTAAAGAAAGAATTTTTATTTCCATTCTAAAATAATGAAAGGATTTTCATTTTTGGGTGAACTATCCCTGTAAGTTCATTCCATCTGGTTGCTAATGCATCTGAAAGGGTTGCAATGCGCCTCGATACTGCCAATGATGACGAAACCATCAATTTTGGGACAAACAGAGCAACCACACTGTCATTCAAAAGACAGCTTACCCAAAAATAAAAACCCTGTCATCACTTACACACCCTCATGTTGCTCATACTCAAGATTACAAAACAGACCGATCACAGATGTTGTGGTTTGTGTTGATATGACATCACAGGAGAAGCATAAATTGTCTGCAACTTTCAAGCTCTAAAAGAGACAGAAAAGTGCCAGGAGGGATAACCGTCCCCAAATCTGCATGATGCTACGCAATCCTTACCGCTGTAGCCTCTGAATGAGTTGAGTGACCATGACGTCTGAGATTCCTGGATACGCCTCCTCAGCGAGAAATATGGCCTCACCGAGCTGCTCCAGAACTTCAGGCTTTACCGCTGTCTCTCCGGCTCCTCCCTTCAGCTGACAGGACACACATAACACGTTTAGATGACACAACACAACACAGTCATTACTTGGACAACACTGACAGAATGACCTTGGTGTAAGTGATGATAACCGGAGACAATTTAAGCGTCTCCCTTTATAAAGGAACATAAAATACACTTTTTCCAAGTACAGAGTGTGTACGATACAACTTATTACTGAACTTATCATTTATAAGAATTAATTTACATATAAGTTTTTGTGTTAGACATCTGCTTCTCATCTGGACAACTTGTAACGCATCTATTATATTACGAGCGACAGTCCAGACTACAGTTCACTGTGCTCTCATGAACAGCGTGTCAAAAAATGGAAGGATTTGTCCTTGAATGAAGAAGAGGGTGGAACGAATGAGTGTGCAGTCACTTGTCCCTGGGCTTTGTCTCCCAGCATCCTTCTATTTTCCGCTCTCCGCCTCAAACACCTCATTGCTTCACACTGATTAGTAAGAGGCCTTTAGAAGACTCTTTTAAGATGTAATAAAGCAGTCAAGGGCCACTTTTAATCCTCAAGCAGATATCTCATGCACCTTGAACAGAAATGGATGGCTACCTGTCTTTATGGCTTTACTATAAGACTCTGTTTATAATTGGTATTAAGAGCTGTTTTGGGTGATCCAGTCACAAGCTGACAGTTTAAATACAGACACATTGTGTGGTGTGGTTGAAAATGCTTGTGAACAAAGTGGTGAAGTTGATGGTGAACGCTAATTCAAGGTGCATACACACGCCTCATGTGACATTTTTAGTTCACATGAAGATGCAAAAATATAACACAGTGGTCTTTTATTTTGGATGCTTTTAGTCACAACATAATTCCCACAGTTACAATTGTGGTTTTGATGAGTTCACTACCATTCTAAAATCTAAACAACAGTAAATGTTTTCAAACTTTAGACTGATACTGTATTTATGAGAAATTATTATTGATGAGTTATGTATTTGTATTTGGGGTGTGCCTTACGACTAATTTGACTGGCATTTTAACGGTAGTTTTGAAACCGGACTAGTCGACTAGTCTAAAAACAAGAATCCCCAGAGAACAGTCATATACACTGTGAGTGTATTTATTATCCATTGGGAATACTTAATATTAGTAATGTGTCTTGGCTCAGCAGCTGTGATTGGATCATCTGATTCATATATATATATATATATATATATATATTAAAAACATGTGTAAACAGGGCCAATCCGTGACAGTGACACATCTGATGTTTCTTCTTACCTCGGTTAAGACTGGAGTGATGACAGTGGCCAGACTCTGGGACAGAGGTCTTTTGCTTGGCTCCTGCGCAAACAGAGAACATCCCACATTGTGAAAAACATTTACACAGCTCAATCAGGTGCGATTCCGAGCCGTCACCTACCTCCTCTCCTGTTGGACTGGCCCCATTCAGCAGTTTTTTGGGGTCTTTCTCTCGAATGGTAAAGATCCAGTCGTCATTGCCGAAGTCATTCCCACCGGATGCCTGACCGTCTGGTTCTCTGAATAACAAACAAAAAACTGTTTCATGTGAAACATTTTTTAAGAAGCAAGTGTTGTTTAGTTCATGATTGGTTGTCAGTTGCAAAACGAAAGTACATAACACTGTACGGTATACACATTTGGCACTGCAAAACAACCCGGGCTAAACTCGGTGTTGCAGAGCGGTTACCCAGGGTTAAGTGTATTATAAAAAGCCTTTTAGTCATCTTTTGAGTAACGTACGAGTCAGAGTCATCAGAGCTGGACTCCTGTCGGGACTGTTCTGCCTTCCAGCGCTTGTATCTGTCAATGAGCTCCGTCAGATAGGATGTTTTCTTCGCGTACCGCACGATGAGCTTGTGTTTTAGCAACTCTTTAGCTGTCGGTCTCTGATAGGAAGAAAAGAGACAGAAAACAACAGATAAGTCCTAATAATCAGATTTCATATTGTTATTTGAGGACTGATTTGTTAACCATGAAAGCGCTACTTTTCTGTCTGTTAGGCATAGAATCTATTATGTAAATACTGTATAATGCCTTAAAATACTGCCTAGGTAGGCAGTGCACTAGGTTTTGGAGCCTAGCAATGGTCTTTACCATAAGAATTAGTAAACCATACTCACAAAACTGGGCTCCTTGTTTAAACAGGCCTCGATAAACTCTTTAAGAGGTTTGCAGTAGTTGCCCTCCAGTGTAGGGGGGTTGTTCTTTGGAATGAGAAACAGCACCTTCATAGGGTGCAGATCAGAGTGGGGGGGCTCTCCTTTCGCCAGCTCAATTGCTGTGATGCCCAATGACCAAATATCAGCCTGCCAGACATATGTGACATATTTTAATAACAAAACAAGCAAAAAACTTTCAAGATATTAAATCAACGTCGAGGCAGAAATTTAAGTCTTCTTTAGATCTTGACCTTGACCTGACCGATGCCCACCTTTGAGTCATATGCGGACTGTTTGATGACCTCTGGTGCCATCCAGAAGGGTGTGCCTACAAATGTGTTCCGTTTAATCTGTGTGTCTGTGAGCTGACCGGCCACTCCGAAATCTGCCAGCTTCACCTCTCCTTGCTCTGATAACAATACGTTTGCAGCTAAAAGAAAACAAACAAGGCAAAGATGGAATTGAAGTAGAAACAAACAGTGAGATATGATATCCGAGAACAGAAAGAGACTGTTGACTGTGTACTTGCTGCTAAAAGCCTCAAAAAAAAAAACAAAGTACACTAATAACGTTGAAAATCGTAATGTTTTGGAAATAACAGTTTGTTCAGAATACCATGATACTATCGTTTTTTAAACGCAGTATCCTGTGTTGTATCAAATCGTAGTTTATTGTGTATCACACCCCTAATGGTTCATGAGACTGAAGCTAGGTTTATTTTAGTGCTTGTACCTTTAATGTCTCTGTGAATCTTCTTTTCAGAGTGAAGATACTCCAGACCTTTTAAGATCTCTCTCAGAATGGTGGCGATCTGCGTTTCGTCCAAAGCACCAGGCTCCAGCTGAAAGACAAGATACATCAAAGTCACCAATGCTCACCAATACAAAACCATGGACATTTACACATACATAAATATATCACAACAAACATTATTTTTTGCGTTCACTAGTTCATTGTTTCGAGGGTTCTGGGTAATAGATAAATGTTATTCAATGTAGTCATACCAGATCCAGAGCAGATCCACCACCTAAATACTCCATGATGATCCATAACTTTGTGTCCTACAGCAAGAGATAGGAAAGAGAGGAATTGGTGAAAGTAGCATCAAAAGATGGAAAAAAATCCATCAATTTGTGAACGAACAACAATAACAACTTTTCCTAAAGAGTCATTTACAAGCGAGAGGGTAGATGTTCTAATCCGTCCTCTAATTTGGGATTAGCCAGAGCCAGCGAGAAGAGGAAAAATTGGGTTACATACCTCCTACCTCACATGATGATCTTAGGAGAGAGACTGTGTGTGTGTGAAAAATGAAGTGCACCTTCAGAAAGATCACAATTAATTTATTTCATTTAACGGTTAGCATGAACGCAGCTGGAAAGTTCTCAATGTTCTTTCGCTTTATTATCTTACTGAACGCTGACAGGTACACACACTCTCTCTCTCTCTCTCTCTCTCTCTCTCTCTCTCTCTCTCTCTCTCCGCTTCTCCGCTCCCTCTCTCTCACTCTCTCTCTCACTCTCCCGCTCTCTCTCCTTCTCTCTCTCTCTCTCTCTCTCTCTCTCTCTCACTCTCCCGCTCTCTCTCCCTCTCACTCTAACGCTCTCTCTCCCTCTCAGACAGGTGCACAAATTCTGTTCGAGTGGTGCTTGCTAAAGAATTCAAACAAACCCTTAAATACATTAATATTAAACTTCAGTACATAACTCATCTGATACGTTTGAGCCAGAACTATGAGCTGATGCCTCAAATCACACAGCATGTTCAGAAGAGGCACGCTACAGCTTTTCCAAGTTATTTTCAGAGGCCGGGTATTAAAATGTGCGAGAACAATCCTAGACTTGCATCCAAAGGAATAACTCACGTAAAAATACAAATTCTCCAATAATATCTGGCTAAGCTCTGGTATATGTTTGTTTTTGGTTTTAATATCATTAGTTTGTAAGTTTAAAATATTAAGTTTAAAATAGTATGTTGCCTCTGAAAATTTTTGTCAAAATATTTGTCAGTTTGTCAATGTTCTATATTATTGGTAAAAAATATATTATGTCACATCCATAATGGTGGAATTTCCCACATGCTTTTTGGAGCTTTACCATGTCAAGTCCCATGTAAGCCAATAAAGTAATAGCTTTGCTTGTGTTCAGCTAAAGAAAGGAAATTATACATTTCGGAGGATTCTTATTTTCGGAAGAATTATTCCTTTAAGGATCGACTGAAGCCATATCTAAAGATGAGAATATTATAGGATACGTACAATGTCAGTGTTTGGAACTGACAACCATATTTACTGATGCAAGCCCCTTTCTATCCTCACTAAAGCTGTCAGGCCAACCGCAACATTGTGGTGCTGTGTAGCACACATCCAAGCATTACTGAACAAAAAATCTAGTTGAAAACACAGTTATATAAAAACAAAACCATGCTCCATATGGTGCAAAGCAGTGACTTCACTAACTGTTCTGCTTTAGAGATGATCAAAGTAATAACTGATGCTACGGGCTATGTTTCTTATCCAAAAATACATGCTGTAAATTCCCCAAGGCCAAAATTATAGCTGCTGTCTCTGTTTCTCTCTCTCACACCAGCAGCTTTAAAAGCATCACAGAAAGAAGTGTGACTTCAAAGCGCATAACCGTGGTTTCTTTTTAATTCTGTCACTTTGTAAAGCAGCTTTTGACTGCACGAACACCCACGATTTCAGCTTCCATTTGTGACAATGAAGCTAATTCTGCACATTTTTTGTTGAGAAACGCAAACTCCAAATTGAACATCAAAGATTTGCAACATTTGGTCCACGCCGCGGCCGATGAGAGAAAGCGAGAGAGACAGCCTGGAATGGATTCAACGCTGATTTAAAGAACACCCACATGTGATGTGTTTTAACACTTTGGCACAGTGGGGAGTGTATCCAACATGCTGTCTGATGCTGTGCCAAATAGTAATAACTGTAAGGTCAGCAGAGCAAACTGACATCATATTGATCTGTGTGGATTCTGCCTCTTCCAGACAGAAAAAAATGCAATCTTACTCTCTAACAACCTCTAGTTTTGCTTACAACGTTTGCCAGGCTAAAATTCAGTCAAAACAAGGTATCGTGCATAAAATTGTTTTATTGGTCACTTGTTATAATGATCAGCTGATGCCGATGTTCACTAATTGACATCTGGAATAGCAACCCAGTTAGCAAAGGTAATTGATTTAATGTTGAATTAATGTTAAATTGGTTATTCTCAAAATTTAAGCAACTATCTTTGCTATCTGGGAAAAAAAAAAAGGTGTATGATAAAAAAAAGTAATGCATGATTCACTGCTATGACCTCAGAGCCCCTTATCACACGTGCGGGGTGACAAAGGTCACTCACCTTTAGATAGGAGCCATAGTATTTGGTGACAAAAGGACTGTCACACTGGCTCAATACTGTGATTTCCTGTTGAATGTCTTCAATCTCGTCTTCAGCCTCTTCCAGATCTATAATCTTGATGGCCACTACTTTCTGTGTGCGATTGTCGATGCCCTTGAACACCTCTCCGAACGATCCCTTGCCGATTCGTTCCAGCTTCGTGAACAACTCCTCAGGGTCTGCTTTTAAATTCTGCAATAAAGAGGAACAAAATCAGTCAAAATGGTTCTAATATAATCTTTATATGTAGATGAATACATATTTGCAGATGTCATGTCTTCTGGTTTGTATCGGAGATCTGAAGCACATCTTGCTGGGACCGAAGTTTCCTGAGGTCACAGTCGAGGCCCTGAACATCTCAGACCCTTGAGGCCTTCTTAAAAAACAACACAGAGATCTGTAAACTGCACTGACATCATTAGCATGAGGCAGAGCCCACGGCATTTAAACTGAACAGCACAATAAGACCAACACTAGCAAAGGAAGGATGTAAACCTCAAACCACTGAAATTCACATGTGCAAGCTTTTCTCTTAAGCCCATCCCAAACATTAGCTATTCACCAAGATCCTTCTGGTAAAAAAACAAACATTGCTACAACGGCAATGTGACCAGAATTTAAGACAATCTCAAACTGCTGCTGTGCACGTCCTCAGAGCTCCCAAAAATGTATGACCTTACATATAAATCCTCCAAATCTCTTTCGCTAGCATAAACATACCCAAACGCATTCTGCCACCAGACACAGCAGAAGAACAGCTTGTTCAGTGCGATATCAGGGGTTCTGGGGAGGCTACACAGATGCAGAAATTCATGACCTCGTAAAAAGTGTGAAATCTGGTTAAATGGATGACGACATGACGCCCATCCACACCATTAGTGCGGCAGAGATGAAGGATGCAGATTTTGTACAAACCCTGAAGAACATCATTTTAATGCACCATTCAAAGTACCTTGAATTAAAGGGACAGTACACCCAAAAATGAAAAATATACTTCATGTCATTCCAAACATGTATGACTTTCTTTCTATTGCAGAACACAAAAGATGATATTCTGAGAAATGTTGGTAACCAAACAACAATTTTAAGAGAATTTTAAGAGTGTTTATTCACTGAGAACCACAAAGCACGATTCCTTACTTTTTACACGAATCACATTTATTTCCAGTATATGATTCAGATGAATTAATTACAGCATTAACTGACGACAAAACCCTTTATAAAAGACTAAAAAAGACAGTCGTGACAAATTGCACATGCTGACGAATCCTCTTTCAGCCTGATTGGCAATCTTTGCTCAACTAATGAAGCGCAACAAAACCTCATGATGCTCTTGCTCACACGCCACACACAAACACGCATAGATCATACATCTGTCCTCAAAGCACCACCCCACACACACAGACCTTTAACGCATCACTCAGAGATTTATTAGCTGTCATCTATTCGGCCCATCACACAGATGATGAAGGCTTTGCTCCCTGATTCAGCCCTAATGCTGATTGCTCGCCTACACTACCAGCTGATCTCTGTAATCCTGATCCCAATGCACGTCGACAGGTGTAACAGCCAACAAATTCTTTTAGAAGGACCATCATCCCTTGGCTTTCAATCATGGTTGGGTTTTAGGTTGCCATATGAGAAGCATTATTAAGATGATTAAACCAAGGAAACATGTATATTCACCCCTAACAAGAGTTTAAAACTATTTTATCTGCACTAGGGGAATGACCTGACATGCTGATGATGAGAGAACCCGTGAGAAGAGGGGGATGGGAAAATGAGAGATAGAGTGCACTTCCTCTGTTACCCATAAGGAAATACTGAGGGATGTCAGACTGAAAGCTCATCCACCACTATGTTTTGAGACCAACTGACTTGTGGGTCACCCGTGGAAGTCCATGACCTCCTACATAATTCACGTTTTCTTAAAATCCTGCTTTTTGCTCTGCTTCTTGTATTCCACCCAAATGAATGATCATCTAATTCCTCATCTTCAGATGGCAGATTGCTCTCCTGTCCTAAGGGCAGACCAATCATATGGCCCAGTATGAATACAGACCCAACCGAATGACCCAGTTATGATGGTTTCTCTCTGGAGACATCTTTCCATCCCTCATCGCCCTCTTTTCTCTTTATGTTTTCCTTTTAAAAAGCTTTTAAAAACGGCATTACACTTGAACAATGTCATTCTTCATACATGACTTTATTTTACAAAGGACGCCCCAGAAAGCTGCAGTTGTGGTATTGCTCTCTGGAGGACTATGTTTAATATTTAATGGAGATGCTTCTTGGTTCTTGTCATCTAAGCTCAGTAGATGATGAAAGACTAAAAACCTTGTTTCTGTGAGGTGCATGTGAATATTTAAAACACATTAAAACCAAACCCAGTCAGACCACATCTAGTCAATTACTACATTAATACATACCACATCACCCACTCTCTCATGTTCAGAGCAATAATAAAATCCTCACTGACAGAATTCATACATTTGAAGGGAAAAGATGTTACACAAAACACAACACAGCGATTTCTGCAACTTTAATTAAAAAGTGTGGACTATTATGAGGGGCATCCAACAGAGACATATACATGATGCAATAATATGTGATAAAGCCAGCAGATGACTGTAAATGATGTTTTGTGTATCCTTACCTGCATTCCAGGCAGACTGCCCTGCACTGGAGAATGAGCCATGGCGTCACTTTAATCACCTAAACTGTCCAGCAAGTCAGCAAAAACACTGCTGGATCCCAAGTTTTAAAGCAGTCTTTGATATTTTACAGTCACAGAGTAAATAGCATTCAAAAGAGGAAAGGCAGATGACTGGCGTGAAAATCTCTCCTCCACTTCCGCAGCTATAATAACAGCCGCTGCGCTTCCTCGCGGAAATCGCCGATCAAACAGCTTCGATCAGACTGATCCGACACTTTCAGGCGATATAACGCACGATCTGTTGAAAAAACGCTTTTTAGATGACTCCTGGAGCAGGTTTTGGAGGCTCATGCAGGCCAGATTGCTCATCAAGAGTTGATGGTCCTCTTTGCGCAAACGGATTTCCAAAACATGGCGCAAAAACATACACGCGTTTGCGTCAAAATGCCCCGGTTTTGGCTGCTAAAAGAAATGCACAGCACGTGAACTATATCGCGGTTTGATTGATGGGATTTGGGAAGAAAATCCTGACTTGTTTTAACTGTAGAAATGATGTTGACATCCTCACTTCACTTCCCAGCTGGCCGCCATCTTGTCCGTGCTGTCATCGGGACATCAGGGCGGGATCGGACGCGTTACGTCACGCCCCTGCGAGAGGGGGTGACTCTAATCCTACGACAAATCTTTTTTTTCTTAAAAAGTGTCATAAATTTTTTTAGCAGACGCAAGCAACCTTAACTAAATATGTCAAGTGGGCGTAATTTTCTCCATTTCTTTGCTTTGTTTTAATTAGTTAAGACATTAATTGTTTAATATTTTATTTATGTTATTTTTCCTGTTGTTTTTCGTTTCTTTTTATATATTTCTAGCTGTAATTGTACTGCTGCAATAGCGCTTTGAATGTAATAATAATTTCGAAAATTATAATAAATAATACGATAATAATAATCATAATAATAATAATCTTTTCACCTGTTTATTGTGTTCTTTACTGGGGTTTTGAAGTACTTTTTTAAAACTTGCTCAAGTTGTTTGGTTGTGACATTTAGCCTACGCTCATTTTCGCTTGTTTCGTCTAATTTTGAAACTTTTACATTGAATAGTTAAAATTTAAATAGATTAAAAGGGATTAAATTTCTTCATCAACATAACATAAACAACTGTGGGATTTTGCTGCTACATCCCCCAATTTGTTAAATCACAGCACACGTTATAGTTAAATAGTATATTTCTCTAGCGACACATGTTGGCCACAGAGGAACAAGCACGTTAAAGTGTAACGATCTTAATCACCGCTAGATGGCGAACATGACCTTAGTTTTAAATGCATCGGCATGATACAAGGATTATTTTAGACGCATTTGAACCATATAGACACGAACCATAAAGCCTTTACAGTAATGCCTGGAAAGCCAAATTGAAGAGTCATATGGTAGCATTCCTCGTCGTAAACACATTCATGTGCTCTTTTTGATATTTGATGAATTCCGGATTACCACTTGAGAGCAAAACGTTTCTTGTCCCATACATCTCATAAAATTATTTGCTTTGCATAAAAGCCAAACTGTATGCCAACACTTTGTCCAAGTTTATAAGCTTGTCAGTTTTACTCTTTATCTGAACAATCTCTATTTACTGGAATGCTCGGCTGAGCTTCACCTCCCGAGGCGTCAGATGGTTCTTCAGCCAGGTCTTATACTGAGAATAAACACCTAATCCTCAAACACTCTCAAATTCCTCCAGAGGGGCTCTTCATCGCAAATCTGCTCAATTTTCTTCAAAGCTCCTCCAGACCTGTGAAAATTGGGTAGATATTTAGTGAGGGCCGATCAAAACAGGTTTCAAGTGCACCACCCTCGACCGGTATACCTCCCGCATGTCCCGCTCTAAAGCGGCATGTGGATCTGTAAAATGCAGTTTTACAGACTGATAATAAAATGTAAAGTTTTTCACAAGGTGTGTCAATCACCTGTGATGTTTACGGATGGGTATTGCTTATCTGATCTCACACCAAAACACTTGTCTCTCTCTCTCTCTCTCTCTCTCTCTCTCTCTCTCTCTCTCTCTCTCTCTCTCTCTCTCTCTCAATACACACATAACCCCACACTCAAGCCCCTCTACATGGTTGTTTCCATTTAAGGAAAATGTCTGCATGTAGCCTGGTCATGCTTCTATTAGATTAAGTATATCTGTAAAATTCAATTTCAGATTAAGATTTACCATTTGGAGACTTGCAAAACAACAGATTGGTCTCAGAGGTCAATTATGTTTTCAAAACATTTCTATACATGTGGGATTTTTTTTGTCCCATAGAGAGTAGATTATGAGAAAATTGTATTAAATCTGGAGTCAAATTCCATAAAAGTGGGCGGATGTTGAATGAAACTCGCAACCATAAAATCTCTCCCCACAGACCGTCTACACTGCAGTGGGAAAAATGTATGTCTGAGTGGAAATTCAGAGAAGCATTTTAGCCACACAAATCCATCACAATATCCCTGCTTTTTCTGTTCTCTTCTTTAACGTGGAATATTCACTTAAATCACATTTGTAAAGTTTTTTTGCAGCATGGTTATGGACATTCAATATTTAACAAAAGATTTTTTTCTTATATCAAAGCTGTGGACTTCAGAGTTTGCGGACAAAAAACAGCAGGTGATTCTGAGTCCTTTGCTTTGAGCCTATACTTTGATGTGTGGCATCTTATTAGTTCTGCGACCTGGAAGTGAAACACACAGTGACCTCAGTCACATGAAGATCATACTCAATATTCTGTCACATTTCCAGCTGACCTCCATATGCACTATAAATAAAACCTTCATCCATATTTACAGATACAATGTAAGCATATTTACAATACTTACATTTTCATTCACAATTATTTTAAATACAGATTTTTTGACAGTTTGTTTTATTTTGCACAAAAAATACGGGATATTGGCTTCCTAAACATTGATTTTATTCTTTGACATGGTCTTACTCAGTTAATATTAAAGATATCAAGGTTATATTTTCACAGAATGTTCTTTACATTATGCAGAATGATTTTTGTAGGGAGTAATTCACAAATTACTGTACACATTTCTGTTTAAAACATAATAATATTCAATACCTGAGATCACACAATTCTTAGTTATTTTCACAAATGACAAAATAGATTTTCTTCCAGATTATAAACACATCAAATAATCTCAATATATTTTGTGTTTGTTTCCACAAGAGCTAGAAAGCCAAAATCTTTATATGCAGAGCCTCTCCGTGGTATATTCATTAATTGATCTATGGAGTAACATTGTGGACCATCAGTCTTCAGTTGAACCTAATTTATTACTGTGTGTGTGTGTGTTTTATGTGTGATCGCATACATGCATATGTACAAGAGTGTGTGAGAGTGTGTTTGTCTCTAACGCAGACACGCCGCACCATGAATCACTGTGCTGCTATGCTGTGGATCTGAGATGTCACTGTAATTAATGGTAATACAAGGCACTGGAAACAGTAGCAGCAGCTCCGAGCTCTTTAATTAGGTGCCGTGATGAAGGAAGACACAAAGCGAACAAGGAGCCGCGATGGTGATGAATGGGCCGATGCTAGGAAACACACAGAGCTGAAGAACCAGTGAGCTCCAGGCATTTTGCTCTGTCATGCAACGAACAGACATGCTGAGACACTGGAATGGATCAAAATCTCAAATTTGAAGCAATGTGCCATTAGTTATCAAATTATTGTGCACAGACGGAGATATAGAGAGCGTGTGTGTGTGTGTGTGTGTGGCGGAGAGCTATAAATGTTCTCTGGATGCTATGCTGGTATTTTGCTCAATAGAAGAAGCGCTGCTAAAGGGCAGCGGTGCCCGTGTCTTAGCATGCTCATGTAAAGAGGCATTTGTCATTGCCAGGGTGCTACGATTTAATTAAGCTCGCCAAGCGACCATAGAGAGAACACCAACCACACTCCAACATCTACATTTTAGTACGTATGATGAGAAATGCCTGCTGGGAAATGTAGTTCAGCTGTAGGGCACTATTTGACCAATTACGCATGCAAAACGGTTTAATAGCATTTTCTCTATACTATGATGTCATATTTAGTATTCTACAAGTAAATCTGTACGCTGACATGGACTTTCAAAATATTCCAGATTAGCTTTTGACTGTATAGTGACTGCTATATTGCAATACCGTTGTTTGTATGTTGATACAATACTATGAGCATCTTACTGTCTAGAGTGTTTATTAGTGGCCGATGATGATTTATGTCACATGTAAGCTCCATGCCTTCTCCATTGGATGATAAATGATCATTTATGTTCACAAATTAATAGTCTTTTTGTGCTCTGAGCTGCAAACTGATTACAGTAATGCCAGTTTACCATTTAAATTGATCTGGTGTGTCTTCATATGTCATTAATGAATCAAAACGGTCATGTTTAATGAATCTTTTACGAATCAGAGGAATCTATGACCTTTCGGAAAGAGCTCGATCACTTTCCCTGTAGCGATTTGTCATTTTAGCCCTGAAGACAGGACTTCGGTTTGGTAGATTGGGCTATTCAAGTTTAGAAGTTCTGTTCTTTACTTAACATGTTAAGGTTATTTCACTACTATTATTTTGCTATAATATTTCATAGTTGAATTCTAATCTAATCATGACAAACTATATTTTGATGGAAAGGTTTAAGAAATTTTCATAACAATAAACATAAACAAAAATATATTTATTTAAAAAATACCTCAAATTAAAGTGATATGTATGCTTAATATGTGCAGTGACAGTTATGAGGTTAAGTAAATAGAGATTGCAAAAAAAGCAAATCAAGTGTCAAACATGTTTATGCCATAACACTGTTAACGGTGTAAAACACTAATAGAAAACTTTGTGTTTGTTGGGTTGAATGGGGTCTTATTATTCATAACCTGAGTGTCACCTCCAGAATACTGATGGGGAGAGACAAGGACCTAACACAGCACAGGTAAACAGACTGTCTGATTCCCAGAGGCTCAGGTCTTATTGAGGAGACAGTGGGAATCTGTGAAACTGTGTTTGCTCTTGTCTGTGAGACTTTCCATTACAATGAATCAAGATGAGGTGCACTTCTGCATAAATACAAGTATGACAGGTGTGTGTGTGTATGAAAAAATATATTTAACATAATACATATGCACATGCACAGAGTGCTGCATTAACCGTTGCTTCCAATATTTTCATGGACTGGTGATTTTCCTTTTCTGTCAGTGCATGTACTGTGTCTGTTATGAAAAAAAATCTGCTTTGATTTTTTTATTAAGACTGTATCATTAATCATATTAATCATTTCTTTATAATCTTAGATATATATTAAAATGTACAAAAATATAGAAATATAATTTAAAGGGCTTTCTATCAATGATTATTAATGAACTCCCAACTTGTCTTTTTATATACAGACGGAATTACATAAGGAGAACTGACAAATGATTCATTCTAAATCAAATAATCAATCAATCTTTTAGGACAGGAAAGAATTGTTAGCCAATATTGTATGTCCTTATTAATTCTATACATTAGTATAATAACACACATGGAATATTTTATACATCTAAGAAGATATTTGCAGAAAGATATTTGCATACAAGAAGCAATCATGATGTCATGCGGTGCTTAGTTGCTCAGCCAATGATGGTTCTTTAATAATCTTTATCGGTGTAAAATGTAAGTAAGGTACTTAAGTCAACCTATTACATTCTGATCACAGAGATATTGTAATTGTTTTACAGGTCTCACATCATTAACAATGCAATTTAGATAATTAGTAGAACCTACTGGGTAAAGCTAATTGAACGGGTTAATGGCCAGGGAGGTGTGGACATATAGTCTCTGTGGGGTTTGCTGGTGTTTCCCTGGCCAGGAAGAGATTCCCACTGTGCAATAACAAAGTCCATCTGTGTTGGACAATGATTTCATTAGAAGCAATTGTTTAGGTAATATCTGAAACATTCATAGTAATTCATGATCCACAGGGGTCTATATATAAGATGCATAATAAATATAGTTTGTAAAATGGTCTTTAAATAGTAATGGTCTTTAAATAGTAATAATTCAGGACTATTCTGTCTTTATTTGTAGGGTTTGTACAGCTATAAGCTCTGGCCTAAGGGCTACATTATAGCAGACAGCAAAAAGTTTCTCACACTATGATGTCACACAGTGAATTTTGTTGTCTCTTTGTAAGACTCCAGGTGTGATTCAAATGTCCCATGAGATTGAAGACACTGGCACCTAGTCTATACAACTTAGCTTTAGGCTAAGTTGTTTCATTTTCCTGAGCAGGCAATTTAACTCCAACCTTAACCGTAATCTAAACATGAACGTTGACTGCACCTTGCATCCACAAAACAAATGAGCGTTTTAAGATACAGTTGCATTGACTTGAAAATTTTGTATAGAAAACTCTACAGAAATCTCTTTCCAACCCAAACACTCATTCTTTAATGTATGCTGCAGTAGGTCTGGTAGAAGCTCTGTTTATGTGTTCTCCAAAAAGATTTTTAGGACCTTACATTTAATGCGCTCGATTGTCAATATAAGCCCTGCAAGGATTTGCAAAAAAACCCACCCCATCCTCCTTCTATCAGCTGCAGATAGACTCTTAGTACAGACTCTCGTAGCGGTCCTCTGCGTGAGCTCTGATAAGAGTCTTACTGCTTTGTAGCTGAATCAATACTGACATCAAAAGCCCAAAACTTCACAGAATTAATTTCTGTGGTTACACCTCAGAATGGATGGGCAACATTTGTATGTCGTGTGTGGGAAACAACACGCAAAACATATTTCTCTGCTTTTCGTTTAGTGTAAGTGTCCTGTAAATGTAGAAGAATTTATTAAATGCTTATCATTGGCTTTATGGCAGTTTTGTTTTCATTTTTTGTTATTCGTTCTCTCTCTCTCTCACGGGTCAACTGTATATTTAATGCAGTGAGTCTGATCTATTACGGAAGGTGACCTTATTACAGAGCGTGACTGCTTAAATTCCACTCACATTTCAAAGCTTGATTCCCCTCCATTTAATTTCTTTTGGAGTAATTAGCAGCATCCACTTTGTCATATTTCATTTGGACGTTTCCATGGTGATATCACACTCACCAACCCCCATGACATGAACCACAGGATGGATATCTTTATATGACGGAGGATCATTTGTTCAGGTGGAAAAGGATCCTTTAGTCAAATGATGGGTAGGTGGGCGGGGCAAGTGTTTGATTTACAGTACCATTTAAAATGTAAATTAATGGGAGTAAAAATGGGTGTGGTTATGGAAGGAATATGGGAAAAAATATGTAGATTTAAATACATATTCGCATGCTAATTTTTTATACATAATAATCCAATAAAAATATTATATATTATGTTGATTTTATATCCATCATTAAAATCAGAACTAATAAACATACTATTCTAATTTATAATGTTCAGCAGTACATTATTTTATTTTTTGTGTGTTACATGTTTATATTGTTTATGACCATAATGCATCAATATAACACTATTAACAGTCCATAATACAAATGTTTCTGTTTATTTTGAGCATAATCTCAATCTAAAACCAAAAATCTACAATTATTACAAAACATTACACTAGAAAACTTCTGCACTTTAATCTTTCAGCATTATATTTATTCTTAATTTCAGTTGACATTAAGGGAGAAAATCATCAATTACAGACAAATACACTCTGTGGTAGAATTGTGTTACTGTCTTCAAATACAACATATGAATAATATTATGAATGATGAATATTATTAAATGTACAATATCCTGACAATACCTCTGATGGTGACGTCAACGAAGATCCACTTTAATCAATGAAATAGTCAATTGTTTATCAGAATTCTGAAAGCGAGGAGTGTTACAGGGTGTTGGACTGGAGTCCCTGTCCTCAAATAACAGCACCCCTCTGCCGTTCAATCTTTCCAGACATTTAAATTAAAGGTCACATGTAAATGACTATCTGTAAAGGCATGGCATACACAGTATTGTGGAAAACACAACATTTCAGCTATGAGAATGTAACATGTTAATGTGTTTGCAAATGTGCTCTTTCCACTCTTCTGCTCACTAATAACAACAGTTAATAATTCATTAAAAATGTTTCTTTTGTTTTTTGGGTTTCTCGATGATGACACATTATGTTTGAGACAGAAATGCTGGAAACAGTTATTAAATATAATTCAGAGAATCTGTTCAAATCTTTGCACATAAAGGATTTATGAATTTTGCCACTATTTCCTCTACCAGATTTTTACCAGCTGTTTTTTAATTATGCATATCAATTATATGTGTTGCACATAACTGATCCGATTTTAGACCTCAGGTTTTAGACCTTACTGGTCACCTCTAATGTAGCTCTGAGAAGTCATAAAAAATAATGGTGAATTCATGCTATTAACCAAGAATGAATTATTAATAGAGGCTGCACGAAATAAATAACTGAACATAGAGTCACTGTGTTGGTCTGGACACGGCAAATGGCACGTCCCCTGGTCCTGCTTTGATTCCAGACTGGCCATCTGTGTGTTTAGACCATAGAGACGTCTCTGAGAGATCAAGTCACTGAGATCTTGCATGCATTAGACTGAATGTTGTATCCATAACTGAGATTACAGATCAGAGTTTTGTTTAAGAATATTAGAGAAGTGGCAGTACAAATGGGGGTCTGTTGATAAATTCCTGTTACAATTACATTTTTAGGAAAGGTTATGGCTATGCACAGTCTCAGATCGAGACTGTCCAATCAGCCTGGTCTGGTTCACAAACATGGTCAAAGTGAGATAAGAGTAAAGCAAGAGTCTCACCCTAAACCTAAACCTCACAGAAACCTTTTTTCATTTTCAAATAATTTTGTATGTTTAATAATCAATTTCCCTCAAGGGAACTACTAACTTTCCCCACAATGTTGATGGATCTGAAGTTGACAAACAAGAATAGGTGGATATGACATTTTACTATCCTAGATAAACAAGAACACACATTTACATTTATTTGCAGAAAATGAAAACTGGACAAACTGGTTAAAATAACAAAATAATGTTTATGAGCTTGGAGACTGCAAAGGAAACAAGGTGTTTAAAGGGATAGTTCACCCAACAAATAAAAATTATTTTATTATTTACTCACCCTCATGTCAAGAACATATTTTGCAAAACGCTGGTTACCGGCACCCATTTACTTTCATAGTATGGACACAAGGTACAATGGAAGTGAATGGGTGAATATTTGATGGAATAACCCTGTTTTTTTAAAACAGGTTTAAGTCTTTCACATTGCTATTAAGTGATATATGTAAAAGTGCTTATAACAGGCAAATATGGAGTGGACTCTTATTTTTTTCTATTGCTGTAGCTTTACTCAACTCCCCTCACCTTACATATGGACACACTTGTACACACACACACACACACTCCTCCTTTCAGTCCAGCTCCCACAGGAACATTTTTGCTAGTCCTTCACCCTCATAATTATAATAAATTTGACATTTCACAGATAATATTGATTTCTTTATTTTAACATTTCACAGTCAGTGATGGTCCAAAGCATTGAGAAACAGGATGTCTATTGATCTGCGGCTCATGAATCCCTTTCGTGTATGTGATCATTTTTATAAGGCCCTTCCACCAAACATAAATCAATATTTTATATTCCCAGCCATGTGGGGGGGGGGTTGATCTGGGATGTTGATGTCATGTTCTTGGGAAGAGTCTTGACACCTGGACACCTGAATATCCTGCAGGAATGTTAAAAGACTAGGTTTGAAGGTAAACATATGGAAAAATGCAGATCTATTAATTAGTTTTGTGTGAATGAGGATATTCTCTCATGAAATTACATTTATGGATGATGAATATTCCATCTGAAATATTGATCATATTCCAGCATCAAAACCTATGATCTTAGAAATATATCTGTGCATTTTCAATGTGCATTAAACTGTTTGCAGCTATTGTCAAATATATCTGCAGATTAAAACAAAACTATTGAATGATATGTTTTAATCCCATAATGAAATCATTCTATATCAATAAGAAAAAAATCTAATCTTGTAACTTTTTTCCTTTTTTTAAGGAATGGCCATCATCTATTTGGCAAGTCTTGTCACAGACATTTAGACTCCTTTGGAATTAAATAAAATCTACCAAACCTCATAGTTATATTGAATGCCAAGACCAAACTAGAACTAGATTTAATGTATTGGGCTATTTCCTCTTTTTATAACCTAAAGAATGAAAGAGTAACGAAGAGCAATGGGGTAATAATTTTTTTATTTAATGATCTTTATCAAATACTGTTTGTCCATCCCTCATATTTGTTTCACCTCAGCTTAACTTATCTGTATTTTTCAAATAAAACAGTTTGTCATTCACATTTTTTTCCAATAAAACTTGACTCATCCTGGCATTTTTGGTTAATGACATGAAGGGTCTGGCTTGTTTCCACTGTCATTTAAAATGTTGCAGACGATTGCATCCTGATTGCGTTTATAGTTATTTCAACTGTTCGATACAGATATACAGATATGACCTTTTTAAAAGTTCAGACTACCCCGAAAGCTTTACTGCAATCATTTTATGTAACATTCTACAAACAACAAACTTATGAACAATATTAACAAAGGCTATTAACAGTATGAAAAATAAGCACAACAAATTATAACGGCACAAAATCTCGCAGACATCTTACACTGTAAAGAATGTAAAGAAAATGTAATCATTTATGTTTTGCCATTCGTTGTGTTAACATTTAAATATACAACAATAAAGCAGAAATCGCTTTGTAATTATTGCTGAATTATGGGCATTTAACATTTGATATACTGTGTATAAATACTGCGACGTGTCTGATCTTTTATCTTATTTCGTTCTCTGTCTTTTAGAAGAATTTGATATTGTTTGTTAGTTTATCTTAAGTGTTTTTATGTTAATTGGTGAATTACCGGTACTGTATGGAAACGTATGTGTACCGATATGTTAAATACGCTTTACAGATATTTCTCGAAAATAATGTTGTCATTCGTTTTAGGAATGTAATAAACATTTTTTCACTACATGAAAAATATTGCATAAAATTGCATAAGCCAATTCGCAAGAAGATACTGTATCGAAAGTAAACCTTACTAAAAGAAGAAAAAACGAAAGACTAAATGTAATAGTTAGGTTTATTCATCAATACACTAGATGAGAGAAGCTTAATACAGAATGCAATGCAAAAACCATACATCGTAGAAAACAATATAACAATCTAAACAATATATAAGCATAATGTTATGAATTTCAAATCAGATGCACGTAAACTTCATGGACATTATTTCAATATGAAATTAATAGAAAGTGCTGGAGAAAGTTAATAGCTCATAAGAATTCCATGCATACCTCCTGAACTGTAAAAAAGCGGATTAACAGATTATTTCACTACTCAAAATCATAAACACATAAAATCGTTCATTATATGTTTGTATGTATCCAAGTTTGTGTTCCACAAATGTTGCAGATAGACTTTCAAAAATGCTAATGTGCACCCAGTATACAATCTCTATATACTATAATGCAAAATGTTTAATTAACTAGTGGTTAAAGTACCTTGTCGAAATGATTTTGCTCCCCGTAATTCATTACATCTGGCATTAAAGTTAAAGTCGCAGAAGTTGTATGTAAATGATTTTGCAAATATCAACATAAACGAGCTATATGACGTGTAACAATACAAAAACATTTCCACCACACTGCATTTTTCAGTATATAACTGCATACATTTTAAACAGGCATAAGAATAGTCCTTTTTTCTCTTCGCAATGCTTTGAATATTTTGTTGTTATTTTTTCCTCCGCGAACATCTTAAACAGCATTATTTATGTTTGTCTCCAAACAGCACGTGCTCCCAACCTGGAAAATGCCATACGCCAACTTCCGACACTTTCATTTTTTTTAAGTCCGCCACACTGAGGAATCATGAAGCTTTAAAAGTTTTCAGAAGGGTAGCGTATCGTGAAAGAGTTTGTCAATGATCGCAGGCGTGGGAACCAAATCCTCCAGTTTTAAGTAAAATATGCGCTGCAGTCCTTGCGTGCAAAGCGCGCGCACCTCCGGCAGCTTCTCCAACAGTTTAGACAATTCGGCACTGCAGGACACCTGATCCTTCAGACAGTTTACTAGCTTGTTTTGTAGCTCCTCTGTTTTCTTCGGCTCTTTCAGACCATGTCTCTCTATGGAGATAAGAAACAACCCGTCAGAGGTCTGATTCATGATGTATTTTCTGGGCATCACTTGGTAAAGGTCAGACGTGTCTTACCTGTTACTATGGCGAGAGCAGCTATGCAGGAGAAAGCAGAGACGTCTATGTTCATGCTTTGAAGGTTGGAAGAAAACTCAAAGATGGAGTCGATCCACTCGCCAAAGCCTCGCACGCACTGCATCTTGTGCAAAACCACTCCATTGCAAAATATAAGTTTATCCTCGGCCAGGTTGGATCTGACAGTAAAAAATGATTATTAGGCAAGAGTAAAACAGGGCAAAATGCATTGTTTCTGAGCACTGCCATACCTGTAAGCCAGCCGCAAAACGAAAAGTTCAAGGAAGGCTGACTCGAAGAGCAGTTCCTGGTCGGATTTGGACAGGTCAGAAAAACCGGGGATTTTTTCGGCCCATCCGCGTATGATGTTCATGGAAGCGGTGAGGAGATCGTAGAATTGCTGAATGTGCAGAGATTCATCTCCTCCACTATGATACTCAGGACTCGCCTGGAACTAGAATCACAACGTGTAATGTTAAAGAATATTGAAATATGAGTGTATTTTATGTCAAATTAGATTAAAAAAAGTTCTCATAAACCTATTTGGCATTAAAATATTAGCTATCAATTTCACCAGTAATGTAATTTATTAAATTATATAAATGATCACTTGTCACTCACTTTAGAATAGTCCAGTCGGGCCATGGATGGGTTGGAGTCTATATGCGCTCTCACTAGGGCGTTCAGGAGATTGACAGGTGTCATAGAGACCGGAATGTCCTGCAGGCTTTTAGGTTTTGATGGCAGACGACCCCTCCGACCTTTTAAACTGGCTGTTCTGACAACTGTTAAAATTAATTGGTTATATTGGACAATGTACATAATTATTTATATGTATCAGACAGTGGTTATTAAATTATGTTTCTAATAAAAAGCTGACTATACCTTCCTTAACCATTCCCACGACCAGGCACTTTTGAAAGCGGCAATACTGGCATCGATTTCGCCGTCTTTTATCCACAGGACAGTTTTTGTTTGCCAGACAAACGTATTTGGCGTTTTTCTGCACCGTGCGCTGTGAGGAAACATCACGTGTGTTATTGCATGTAAGTCCGTATAACCACACATCAGAAGTGTAATCACATTGTGAAGTTACAACAGAATAGGACACTCAAACCCTGCACTCCAACCCAAAGCTGAGTAATACATTCAAGGGCCGGACAGGGCAGACATTCGGTAAATACAGATCCGTGGGCAGCCATAATTTGGGGTCCCCCGACACTTTCTCCTCGACCCCTCTTGTCGGATTAGTGAGATTATTCTATCACGATGGTGACATAAAGAGCTGTCTTAATGTCACCACTGGGAGTTCCGTTACGCGCGGTTAGGCGAGATACGACTCTCAGCACAAACCAATTTAATTCTAGACGAAAGAAACGGTGTCCGAGATGAACGGAGGTGTCCCTAGGTGCATATCGGGTCAAATCAATACAACTGAGATAATTACTGTAGACCAGTTCTAAACCTGCCACTCTTCTGGTTCCAGTCTGTAAGCAGTTAAACATCGGGGTGGTGTACCCGAAAGGTTTTGGGTTCAAATCCTGCACTATACAATCACGAAAACCCTGGCTACTGCTTTGGTTTATTTCTGCCAAATAATTATTATAGGTGACTTTCTTACCTTGAAGAATCCTTTGCACCCCTCGCAGGTGCGCACTCCGTAGTGCTGACAGGCTGCGTTGTCCCCGCACACAGCACACAGACCCTCGCTGGAAGGAGATCCCCGAGCCGGGGGTGACGCTACCGGGCTTTCCAGCAAGTGGTGGTGTCCGTGACTGACGTTAAGAGAATGAGGCAGACCCACACCGTGCTGTTTCCTCGGATGTCCCGGTACAGCAAAACTCTCCAGCGCACGATGGGCACCCGTGGTGTCCGGGCCCATAGACACGTGCAGAGAGCCATCGAAGCGCATTTGGCAGCTTGGCATCGGTGTATCAACAGGAGACTGCTTGAACGAGAACAACCGAGACATTGCGCTTTTGCGCTGTTGGTCTATCATGTGCGAAGTCGCCAGATAGTTCTGATGAAAACTGTGAAGGGGTCCGCTTTCTTCCCACGTGTGGTGCGGAGGTGCTGGAAAATTGGATGAAGGAGTGAGGTTTGGAGAAGACGGTTTATAGTATATAGGTCCGGTATGGGATATGCTCTCCTCAGTTTGGTGCGGCTGATGGTGCTGCTGATGATAGCTGTGTGGGGGTATTTCCTCCACTTTGATGGACAGCTGATCCCCAGAGTGGGACATTTGGTAGAGGCACGGAGGCTTCACGTCGTAGCTGGAGCTATAGGTGTCAACAAAGGTGCTGAAACTGGGGAGCGAAGAAGTGACAGCTATTTCTGCGTTAGTCAGGTCCATGCTAAACTTGACAAACTCCGGCGTTAGGAAGTCGCAGTTGTACTCTCCCGCGGCGTTGTAACTGTAACTTTGAGATGCAGGGCTGGCTCCTGGTGGTGATGTCCCATACTGAGCCTGGACGCAGGGCATGGCTGCAGTGTTAGAAAACTAAATTGTGATGGATTTCTCTGATAGGGTACAGAATATTTATTTCAACATTATAACAATTCATAGTTATGAAATGAGTTAAAAGAATTAAAAAACGATATACTATATTATTCTCACTGGAAACCTAAGAAACCTAGGTTGATTTCCATCGGAAAGTATGTATGCAAACTTTGTGACACATATTTCCATGGCCTGCTTTAGTTTACCTCCGCACACCTGCTACTTTTATCTCTGGTGGAACAATCTCTGAAGTCAGTGCTCGTGTATGGGCTGCTGTCAAAGTGTGCCTCTCCGTTCGTTTACTTTCCTTTGAAAGAAAATACAACTTTTATCATTCTTTTCTTTCTTTGCAGGTGACAAAATTTTACCTGCAATTTAATTCTGACCTAACATTTTAAGCATTTTGGTGCAAATTATTTCTGTATTTGTGTGAGAGCAAAACACATTTTTTAATTATGATTATATTATTTATCAAAATTATCTTGAGCGTAAAATATGGCTGAAGCTATAAAACGGTCACACATTTATACATCTATTACTTTACAATCTTTTATCAAAAAATAGCTTTATTGCAAGTAACATTTTTAATTGTAACATACCTCAAGATGCAATAGCAAGTGTTGCAAATATTATATATCCATGTAGCTGCTGCTGTTGCTAGAAGTTTCGTTTATAGACAAACGCATGCAATGGCAAAGCTTACTTTTGCGCACCTTACTCCTTCGGCTGCAAGCGAAGACTGGAGCTCAAGCGCAATGTGCCTTTGTTTATGAGAACTCTGAATGCCACAGCCCACGTGCCAAAAGGCGTGACGTCACGCGCGACAGCCCTTGACGCGGGCTGAACGCTGGACAGAGGGACCGTTCTTCCTCGCTCTCGTTACGCACCGGGGCAGTTCATCTTTCTGCGCTTTTGCAAATGCGGGGTTATCCAGTGGGTCAAATGAGTTGAATTTCCTACACATTATCTGTTGCGCAAAGCCATTCCCAATATAGAAACTTGTTACACAATATATCAGATCTCACTGATTAGGACCAATGAAGTGGATTTTTGTTGTACTATTGGTGTTTTGGGGGAATCATCAACATAGACATTGTAAAAAGTCATTTGGTTTGTGTGTTTGGCAGAATCACTAGAAATACAACATTATACAACAATCTCTGAAAAGGAAATTGTATTCAATTTTTTCACCATACAAATAAATATTTTTAAACATTATAAATGTTGCAAATGACTGTTAATGCAAGTTAGATGTGAAAAGATATATTTTCTTTTCTTGCATATAAATAAATGTATTGAAGTTTTAACAATAAAGAAAAGCTTAAAATGTTAATTGCAATAGTACATATCAGGACATATCATGCAGAACTATAAAACAGTTAAGTACAGTGACGCCATGTGTCCCTTCCTCTATCATATATAGGAAAAGTTTCAGTGGATTAGGATTTGTTTCATCTGACTCCATTGCTCTCTTTGAACAGTGAAGGATTTCTATTGTGAACAGGGAATCCCGCTGTAACAGAGGCAACTTTGTTAACTGAAGCGAGCTGCGTCATCGCTCTACGTCAGCAGCTTTCAACTCCATGACGCCTGGTGCGGTGGCGTTTAACTTTTTTTTAGGTTGAAACTAACACCTGCGTAACTGATTTGGGAAATGCCTTGCAAAGAATACACTGATAAAAGTAATCAAAAAGAAAGCAAACGTTATTTCTTTTGAAAAGACAATCTGCAAAGTGCTATGATGTAGTATAATGTATTCTCAGTTTTGATCGGGAACATAGTATAAAGTAGGCTAATTATAAGACAATATTATAAAAATAAAATAAATAACAAGAGTAAGATACGTATTTTATTACAAGCTATGATTTAGATTATTTTAAATCATTTGTTGATCTGTTGTTAAAATCTACACTTTATTTAACCAAGATTTAAGTCTCTGTGTACACCGTTCTTTCATAAAAGCTCGTCTTACAAAACGCCTTTCTATTCCAAGTGAGTCTACAATTAGACAATGTACACGCCTACCTAAATATGATTGGACCAGAGCAGCGAATCCTCTAAACCGATTCGTCCATTCCCCTGTCTGTCAAATACTTCCTGTCATTCTACTTCCTGAATTCCTGAATAACTAACATTGTAACAACACTGTTCTCACCATCACTGTCTATGATTGTCCTATTTAGACATCGTCACCAACATCGCCAAAATCAGTAAGTAATATCGGGGCTGTTGACATTTTATTTGCTGTGTTACTCAACGAAACCTTTTGAATTGTCGAGACTGTCCGAATCTGGAAGCGAGCCAGCCACTGTTGCTCCCAACCCATTGGGTGTGCGTTGTTAAAAACGTAAAAGAAATGTGCTTGACCATAAGTTAAATTCACAACTGTATGCTCTATGTCGTCGCATGATCTTTTTGTCACGAATTAGGTTCGCGATGTCAGTAATAGGGATAGAGACTTTATGTGATGGTCTGGATGGATGTTAACATAACCCGGTAGCCTATTGCAAGGCAGCATCACAGGCAAATAACTGTTTTGTGCTTTCCAATTAGGTATAAATCAAACGGTTCGAGGAGGAGAAAACTATCTTTATGTTTTGACCCTAATGTTCACAATTTACCCAAGGAGCTTTACAGTATATGCGCCTGATTCTTATTATAAACATGTAAAATAGATGCAGGATCTCTTTCTCGTTTTAAATGAGTTTTAGCCTCTCTCTTCTACACATGGTGGCTATAAACGGCCCATGCGGTACAGGCGTGATTTCAAACAGTGTAGTAACATGACTCACTCACTTCCTCTACTATCATGTAGTGAGCATGACATGCTTCCCTACCCAGGGAGTATTAGGTTGACATACAGTAGGAAGAGACTGTCATTGACCTTCACCAAAGTTGTAAGATTCATCTGGTTGCCATTTAAACAAACTTATCTAGAATTGACAGGTTTATTGCTGCACTTAATCTGTTCCCTTCCCATTTTAAATCCCTTAACAAACCTGATTCAATTTATTAGTCTGTTAATACAGTAGTCACCTGAAATAGGTGTTTCAGAAAAGGGATAAATGCAAAATCCAGTGTTAGATGATTGTAAATTGTCCGTGCCTTAAGAAATAAGATGGGCATTCGTTTTTGTGAAAATAGAAAAAATCATGGAAAATAATACAAAAGTAATTGTTTTATAAAGCACCAGACACAACAAAACAGACTTGGATAAATCATTCTATTGTTGTTCAAGCTGTGTTTACGAATATTCAGATGTCACGATTGCATATAATCTATGTTATGTAAAAATAAAACTACTTTGTGGCTGTGCACATATGCTGTTTATTGTATTACAGAATTCTCACTGTAAAGATGACATTTTCCAAACCAAACCATAAGTCATTTTCATACATTTTTTATCTGTTGCAGGGATCAATGGCTTTCAGAAAAGCAGTGAAGGGAACCCTAATAGGGGGCGGAGCTGTGGCGGCAGCCTTTGGTGTATCACAGTTCTTTGAATATCGAAAGAATCAGGTATACATTTAAATTTCATCACTACTGTTGCTTTTCTTCATGCAATTTAATGTTTTGGCAAAATTATTTTGACAAATGCCAAATCTTTTGCTTTACATTTCACATCCATACACTGACTCCTACTGGGTAGACTGCAGAATACACAGATAGCAGCTGTTAACGCCCATCTAGCTGTACATGTCTTGTCCTGACTCAGGAATGTGTCCTCTGTGTTTATACAACCTTAAAGACTCAGATGAATTCTATAATCTGCTCAGCACAGGCCGTGTATTTTGATACAGTTTCAGGCTATTTATAGCTATTCTGTATATATAATTCATACTTTGTTTTGAAAATCCACTCAAATGAGTCCTACAAAAACCTATTAAGATAAGATACATGTACAAATCCCATTTATATGACTTGAAATCAAAACTTACTCCATTCTCTCTCTAGGGAAGACTTCCGTATTAAAATCAGGTTTTGTTTGAAAAAGAAAGATTACACTTGAACAGTGATACACACATTGTTTAAAAGATCTCACTTGAATATGTAATCATGAACAATCTGATCCCCATTCACGGCATCAGGGAGTGTGTCACACACCATGTTCCATCTGTATTTAAACTAGTGAGAACCCCAGGGGTCTCATCTGTTTAGATGCTATACCAAATAACGGAAGGTCAAGTAGATTAAGATAATCAACAAGGCTTTCTGCAACAAATGAAGAAAAAAGACAGACCCTTGAAGAGCAATGGGAGTCCTGATTTTCTCTCTCATCATTTATTTAAATCTTCCCAAGCCCATTTTGTCCATTATCTTGCATCTTAACTGTTCCAATCCCAGTGAAACTCCAGGGAGCGAGAGAATTATGCACCTTCAAGGATGGTGTTGCCATGGAGAATGTCACTAGACAAATAACTTGGCGATAAAAGCAGATCTTGAATTTGTAAAATTTCATGCAAGTTAAACTGTGTCTATATTAACTTTGTTGATGTGATTTCAACAGAATTGGTATTTGCATTTATTGTGGCCACTGAGTTTTTAAGGTCAACAGCATCACCTTCATGTATCATATGCATCCCATCTTGATTTTTCACTGTCACAAACTTTTGTTCTGATGTTTCTCCATTTGTTTATTTGTCTCTCATGTCATCTCAATGCAGCCTAAATGGGTAAGCGAAAGTCAAACGACAAAGAATGAATTTGCTTTCCAAAAATTGCTTGCAATCATGCATGTGGCAGATGCTAATCTTTGAGGATTGTAATGTTAATTTGTCGTGTGTGTCTGTGTGTGTTTGTCTCTATGGCAAGGGCACTGTTCACTCTGGCTAAAGTGTCACTCTGCGGTGGGCAATTGCGTATTTGCATGAAATTCTCCGTTTCCGTCATGCACTTGTCGTGATTGCAGGACAGCCTCTCTTAATAATGTGCGGATGTTTTAAATACGTCTGTCCTTGGAAATAGACACTAATTATTAAATCTTGTTTTTACATGCTATTACTGTCTAAATTGCAAATGTCTGGGCTCATTTGGTCATTTGCAAGTCAAATGGACCCTACAGGCTTTTGGGGGCAGATTGATGTAATCATTTAGGCCAAACGCTAACGAAAAATGAATAAAACGTTTCATTATGGCTAAAACCCTTGACACCTTGCTTCTCCCAAGCTTGTTTTGTCTAAATTCAGATCTTGTGTTGGCTTTTTTGTAGCTGACACTGATGCGACTGATGAATTGTCACCTTTTTTAATACTATCAGTCTCACGGCTCGACATACAGAAAGACTTGAGCAGAGGATGTAAAAAAGCTTGAGTAGTTTGAGAGTAATTTTGGGAATCGTTTTGGTAGTTTACCAGGTATCAAAACCTGTACTGTAGGTTTTCAGGAATAGGACGCACAGATGCTTTGGACTCAACAGTAAAGTGCAGACATGCAGTTACTTATATTTTGTAATAAAATATATATGTAATATAAAATACATGCAAGTGCCATGCCTCACAGTGCAAATTGCCATAAATGTGACCATGTCATGGATGCTTTTCCTTTTTCCTTAATCCTTAATTTTGTTGTGTGTATCATGTAACAGGAACTTAAAGACTAGAACTCTGATAACCAAACACTAACATAAAACTTATTAACAAATCTATTTAATATCAACGTCTTGGCATGCAGACTAGCGTAATATTTCATTATACTTATTATATATCGTGTTTGTATATATATCATCTTGGTTTGGGGTGAGAGAAAAGTGCATGTTCAAAATCTTAATAGATTTTCTTAATCTTGTTTATTTCCGTCTCCTCGTCATTTTAAAGATGTAATCCAGAAAAGCTGAAAAATTAAAAACAATGTGTCCATCCAAACATTTTTAATTTTTAATTGTTTGTAATGGAAGCGTTACACATTTAAAAACACCAGAAGCTGCCGAGGTGTTTGTTCTTTTCATGGTTTTTATTAATGCTGACAGTTAAAAAAATTACTTTTTACCAACTGGCACATCCTACATGTAAAACTGAACAACAATGGAAAAGTTCATATTTCTGATCTCGTAGTATCCAAGTTCAGTACCTGGTGATATCCCCAGGCTACCACATTATTAATATTTGTTGAATAAACAAATTATCTGCGAAATCAGATACTAGTCAACATTATTTCAGTGGATATTCAATTCAATTCAATTTTATTTGTATAGCGCTTTTTCACAAAGGTCATTGTATCAAAGCAGCTTTACATGTACTGACAGATAGCAGTCAGTGGTCAGGGATTCAAAAAAACTCTTTAAGAGAGAAAAAAACCCCCTGACATGACGTGTTATAGTCCATCCGTAGCATGTGCAATCCGAACTAGAGGACACAAATAGCCATTGATCGCATCTATAACTTGCTATGCAGTTTACAGGATACAGATACAGACATAATAAGGTACAGAAAATTTACTTTAAGAGAGTGAATAAAAATGTTATATGTTATATATATATATATATATATATATATATATATATATATATATATATATATATATATATATATATATATATATATATATATATATATATATATAATGTGGTAGATTTTAATTGAGCAGGGTGCTATATTCCATATCATAGCAACCGTCTCAGCTGAAAAAACACTGTCAAACACTCACAGCTGACATTTTCAGACACCTAAAAATGCTTTGGTGGACACATGACCTAAGGATTGTAGATCTAACTTTAAAAATGACATCTTTAAGTAAAAACTTAAACATGGTCATCACGATCGGTTTTCAAAATTCTGGATTGCATCCTTCGACAGAATAGTGACAAAGTAATTAATTAGACTGAAATGTCTTGCTTTTTCTATTCTTTTGTACTTTCTGACTGTGTCCAGGCTCGGTTGGCATATGTTGAAGCACAGGGTGAGTTAAAGATGCCATTTAAAGATTCCCTCCCAACAAGAGAGGAACAACTTGCAACACTGAGAACTACTGAGGAGTTTGATGTTTTGGTGGTGGGGGGCGGAGCCACAGGCTCAGGATGTGCCTTAGATGCTGTCACACGTAGTAAGTGTCTATATCTCATATTTTTCAATATTTAGTATATTTTTGGGATTATTATACAATAATTTTTCATTCAACATGGAAAATCTACAATACTTTATGGTTGAAGTTAGTGCCAATGTGCGTACTGGTTTCTTCTTTATATACATTTCTTAATGTTTTGTTTTATCAATATTCTAAAGACCTGTTTACACAAACAAAAACAATAAATATAAAGATCTGTGTGGACACAAATATGGTTAACAATTATTTTTATCAATATCGTTCTTGGTGTAAACAGGCTTTTAGTATTTATATTTTAATTAGAGCCTTTGGGGTTCAAAAACAGGCAGAATATGCCTCGATGCAATAAGTACGTTCTGATATTTCCATCCTCATGCATACTACAGATAGCGGTGAAAAGCTGTATGTAAATGACAGCGGCCACTGCCTAAATATTTGCCACCATAAGGTCTTAAAATGCCAATGCATTGTCTAATTCCTTCCAAACCTGTCTTTCTGCCTCCCCCTGCCCAGATCTGAAGACTGCCCTTGTAGAACGGAGCGATTTTTCATCGGGCACCAGCAGCAGAAGCACCAAGCTCATTCACGGAGGGGTCCGCTATCTGCAGAAAGCCATCATGAAACTAGATTATGAGCAGGTGAAGGCCCCATTTTTCCCTATTTGCCCCTAATACTCAGAAGAAGAATTGCAAGCGTCTTACGCATCACTGTGACATTTTGAGCACTTATAAGAGAGACAAAGAAAGCCATAAAATCTCTGCTGATGTAAGATACTGCAGATCTGAGGCGCCAATGTGGATAAATATAACCAAAACTTAGTCTAAACAACAACCGAATCAATCTGATCTTGTGTGAAATTATTTAATGTTGAAACACTTGTCTTCTCCCACAATTAATATAAAGTGGCAACAATAAATAAACCATTTGTTGGTTGATTTCCCAGAAAAGTGTAGCATGAAAACACTGTTTAAGTGAACTGAGCAAGGGTTTGCTGACTCTTAAAATACTAATGTACTAAATACTAAAATACTGAATGACTGCATGAAATAAGGTCACTGGCCAACCTAGAAATAATCATGATATCTATACTATATGTATAATAGAGGATACGGCAATATACTGGGCATGAAAAAAATAGTTTTTATTTAACTGAACAGTTATTTTTGCCTTCACAGTACATGATGGTGAAAGAGGCCCTTCATGAACGTGCCAATCTGCTGAACATTGCCCCTCACCTGTCTGCCCCGTTACCCATAATGCTTCCTGTTTACAAGTAAGAAAACCATTCAAATTTACACTTTGAAACTATTAACACAATAATTGAAAGCACTGAGAAAGAGAAAGAGAGAAAACATAAAAATAGAACATACTTTAATTAAAGAGAAACAGTGTAGACATCCTTGTCACGTTAAAGACAGTTTTTGTATTTAAATCCATTGATAAGTTCACAAAAATGGCATTAAACTGGCTTCAGTGTGGTCACCTGAAGCAGGTAGGTTAGGATACTCTGTGGATCAATGTTGAACCTCTCACCTCATCTGTCTTTGACCCTTGTCTTCCGGGTTTTTAAAGGATCTTTCTGTCCGTACCATCATCATTACTAATTACTCGTGGCATTTATGCTTTGCTCTGATATTTAAAGCAGCCAGAGAAGTGAGAAAGGGTCGCAGAAAAGAAAAACCTCAAGATTTCATTTTTTGCCTGTCAGATTTTTTTAATATAAAGAGATAGATTTTTTATAAGGTTCTAACTTCTATATGACTTAGTGGACTTGGAAAATCACATTTTATGATGTTAACAAATCTTTTACTGATTTACCTGGTAGGGTCTGAGCGGTTACTGAATTACTATCTTATGTACTGTCATTACACTGCCAAAAATACATTTCTTACCTTGTAGTTTTGTCCTATTTTTCAGTACAAATATCTAAACATAAATCAAAATGTGTTTTCTTGATATTTCAATTAAGTTTATGCTTAAAACAAGCAGAAAAAAAACTTAAATGAAGTTTCCTCTTTATTAAGTACTTTCAAGTTTATTTTTCTTACCCCACTGGTAAACATCTTTGCTTGCTAGAAGTGTAAACTCACTTAAATTTAGTAATGTTTTCACAGAACAAGACAAAAAAAGACAAAAAAAATTGCACATACTTTTGCATTTGTTGTTTTGTTATTAATACAGAGTTATTTAAAAAACATTGATCTTTAAATTAATTCCTAATTATATATACCTAGGATTGTTGTGATTTAAATGTAAAGTGGTGGATTTGACTTTCTGCATTGGTAGTTTAGCACATCTTAGTGCAGAATTTGTTAAATTAATTTATTTCAACATTGTCTGTGAACAGAAATGGATATAAAACAGTATGTTTTTCTCTCTGTGCGTACAGTAACTACTGATATTCTGTCCAGGTGGTGGCAGCTACCGTATTACTGGGCCGGCATTAAGATGTACGACCTGGTGGCCGGATCTCAGTGTCTGAAGAGCAGCTACATCCTGAGCAAAAGCAAAGCGCTGGAATTCTTTCCTATGCTGAAGAAAGACAAGCTAGTAGGAGCTATTGTCTACTATGATGGTGAGGAGGACAATTTATTTGACCCTGTAAAATGCATCAGACAAACACCTTTATCCAAAGTGACTTTTTTGGCACCGTGGTTCAACAGGCACATTCTGCTATTGCTTAAATAAAAACTCAATATCTGTTATTACCAACACATCATAACTGCTGTCGTTTGATGCTTTTGTGACAATGAGTTAAATCTCATTTACTGCATAATCTCAACTGTGCAAGACCGGCACTGGTCGTTGCACACAAAAACTCGCAGTCGTCACGCCCGTGTCTCTGTTGACCCGTCTGTGCCCCGGGCCGCCTGAGGCTGCCACCAGGCAAAACTTCCATATGTTACTGGTTAGTCTGGGTGTGCAGAACTTGTCCCCTTTACTCAAGCTCTCGTCCACATCAGCACAAGCCCCGCCCTCCAACGCTGCCTCCCGGTACTTCCTGTCAAAGCACATTTGGCCCGCACGTTCGCTCGCAGGGTCAGCGGGCGGCTTATATTTAGGGGGCGTGCGGCGGCTATCTGAGCAACGATCTGTCACGTTGAGTCCTCCACGTTAGAAACAGAGTCAAAGAGACGTCTTGATGTTCTGTTCCCTGCCTCGCCTTGTTTATGTGCCGCCAGTGACAGTTCTGATACGTGCTTTTACGTCCTGAAACTTCTTCATTTGTGTATGCATGTGAATGTTGGGGGAGTCTTGTAATGACAGTTTAGAGGCGCGTTTTATTCGTTTCTCTCCTGACGTTCTTTCCTCCCTCCCCCCACCATCCCTCCTTCCCCTGGGTTGTCAGCCGGCTTTTCTCTCCAATTATTCAATCTGGAACAATCACGGCCGTGACATTTCCAAATCTGACCTTCTCCGCTGGAGATCGCAGCCTGCCTGTCGCTATTTGCTTCCCTCTATTTCTCTCTCTCTGCTCCCTCTCTTTTCGTCCCTCTCTCGTGCTCTCTCTCCCTCTCACTTTTCTAAGCTATCTCATCCGCATGCACGGGCGCCCGTCACATGCCTCCTCTGCTATGATATGTCATTCATTCTTTCTGTAGGCCTTTTTTTATTAATCTGATCTGACACTAAAACTCGCTTATCTGCGTTTTCAGTCATTTGTAATGCTGCGTTTTTTTTATTTCATTATAATTTCGCTCTTGAGCTCCGCAGCACAAAAGCTCTGCTCTTTTCACCGTACCTGCGAGCTGCAGTAGCATTCAAGCTCAGCCAAGCGTTTCTGCCGCCGCAGGTCACAGCTTTCCGTGTGAGCTGCGACTAGCACGCTTACATGCTATTAACAATTTTCCGGCACGCATATGTTTGTGTTGCGCTTGTTGGAATTTTTCAGGATGTTTAGAGGACGTATTCACTGCATCGCAGGTTAAGCACACATGCAGCCCTGAGCGTGGAGGCAGATCTAGCAGTGAGAGGGTTCATGGGATCTCTAACAAAGCATGCTGGTGCCTTCGTTGAACATTATTCTTGGAGAAGTGTGCCCTTTAAACGGGCTTCCTGCCTGCTTTTTTCTTTATTGTCTGTTGAAGCCCAGAGCATGTATTAGCATTAGACATGCTTACGTGGGTTACCTATCCCTTCTGGTTCTTTACCATCGAGAACACAAAAATAACTAATTTTGTTTGTTTTTCTGTAACTTACTACCTCATTATAACATTGGACTTGACACACACCACAAAAACATTACTTTTAAATTTTTTATTTGATGTAGTAGCTTCCAAACACACATGTATGTGTTTCTTGTCAAACTGTATTGTATACTAACAACGGATTTTCTTTGTACTATATGTTTTTTTGTGATTAGGTTAGGATTAACTAGTAACTAGTTTTATTAGTCTGTAAATTCATTTCCCTAGTTAATTGTATTTTAGTGTATTTCTGTCATCCTGCTCTTTTCAGGACAGCACAATGACTCACGGATGAATCTGGCCATCGCTCTCACAGCGGCCCGTCATGGGGCGGCCGTTGCTAACTACACAGAAGTGGTTCATTTGCTTAAGAAAGCAGACCCTAAAACAGGCCAAGAGAAAGTGTGCGGAGCACGCTGCAGAGACGTGATCACGGGTGAGACATGCAGAAAAACATTTTAAAGCAATAAGTTTGTTGAGGCTTGATGCCAGCATACATACATGCATGCATATTTATTTCATATGGGTGTTATGTGTAATTTTATTAATATACAATATATGTTTTTTCTGTAAATGTATAACATTAAATACATCAAATTCCATAAATAAAATAAAAAAACAATAAGAAATCATATTGGCTGTGATAAACACAAATAACATGATAAACACAAAACACATTTGTTTATATGATGAATGACAGTGTTAAAAAATGTTTAACTATTATACGAAAAAAATGGAGGATATTACCTCCTTAACTAAACAGAAAAAATATTCGAAAAATTCAATCAGCAGCCCTTAAATTTCCTTTAGATAGATTTTTGTACATTACAGGTTTGTGTTATTGTCCCCACAGTCAGTTGTGTAACATCTCTGCTGATATTCACAGGGCAGGAGTTCGACGTTCGTGCCAAATGTGTTATTAACGCTACCGGCCCCTTCACCGATTCACTGCGTAAAATGGACAACCAGAAAACTGCCAACATCTGCCAACCCAGTGCAGGAGTACACATCGTCATACCTGGATACTACAGGTAAAACCTCCAACCTTTTCTTCCCTTTGTGTTTAGTCGTTTTAAAGCCATTGATAATGCAGATCCCTCCTCTTTTACAGCCCTGACAACATGGGACTGTTAGACCCTGCCACCAGTGATGGACGTGTAATCTTCTTCCTGCCCTGGGAGAACATGACAATCGCTGGGACAACAGACACACCCACTGAGGTCACAGCCCATCCCATCCCTATGGAAGAGGACATCAACTTTATCTTGAGCGAAGTCCGGAATTATCTCAGCCCTGATGTAGAAGGTAATATTACCCACCTGTACAAATCCTCTAGAATGGCTCCTATTGTAAGAGTAATGTTTATACACTATAAAATTTTCAGTTATCTAGTTAAAAAAAAGAAAACGTCTGCACATGTCTTATTTTTTTTTATTTTTCATCACGCAACACAGCACATACAAGACAACATTTTTTGAGTAAAATTTTGGTTTTGTAAGTAAAGAAATTATTAAAGAAGTTATATTTTTGTCTATAAAACAAATGTAAAACATTTAATCATTAAGATCTAAGGTTATCTAAGAACATTATTTAACAAGTCGCTTGGATTTTGTTTTATGATCTCATTCATTGTCTTATAACTGTTGAACGGTAGTGTATATTTTGGGTATATATATACCAAGCAATATAGCTGCTGAGCTAGCCATTGATTGTATAGAAACAAGCAACATTTTGATAAAAAAAGTGTGTTGAATTCTCTCTAAGCTTCTATAAGTATGATGCTTCTATATGATGATATTTCTGTATGATGATAAAACAGCATTCAGTGTTTGTGTTTCAGGGTCTTACAGGCTTGACCTTCATTCATACAGACAAACAGAGAGACAGACTGATATTGGTTGTGTTAAGTCTAGTAACCGCTAGTTGAGACTGATAACTGCTCAACAAATCTCCTTCTGTGAATGCTGGTATTGATTTCAGAGCGCAGCCCTCTAATTGTTCAAAGCGCTGTGGATGCGGGCTTGATTGCTTGATTGATTAGCTTTATAACTAATTCTCTTGAATAAAAAATGATTCCCTTTCTCTGATTATTGGGAAAGTCACTTGAGGTCTTATGATCTCAGTCAGTGTCTTTCAGCTACAAAGTCATCTGGCTTACAACACCACAGTGTGATGGCTGCCATGTAGAGCATCTTCTGATTGGCGTTGGCCGTGAACAAGTGACCAGTTGACTGCTTTTACCTGGGAGGAAGGGATGGGTACGTGAATAAAGCAGGTTGTGGAGAATGAGGGTGGACTGACAGAGAGACCTTGCCTTTGGATGAAGGGTTCAGGCAGGACTGGGTTCTGCTCTACAGAAGACAGCTGAAAGGATTTGGCTGTGGGAGATCTGGCACGCTATCAGTGTAGGGCAAGATCATGTTGTTTGTCTCTTGGATTGTAGAGATATTGTTTGAGAGAGAGAGAGAGAGAGAGAGAGAGAGAGAGAGAGAAAGAGAGAGACCTAAAGATGGAGAAACAAAGGGGGACTTTTTTCTAAATGTTTAAAAATAGTCCAAATATTAATTTCTTGATGACCTTAATATGTTTTGCTAACAATAAAGCATAGAACTGTAGCCAATTCCAAAAATCTTTCAATCTCTCACACATCTTTA
Organism: Beaufortia kweichowensis; assembly: GCA_019155185.1. Classification (NCBI taxonomy): domain Eukaryota; kingdom Metazoa; phylum Chordata; class Actinopteri; order Cypriniformes; family Gastromyzontidae; genus Beaufortia; species Beaufortia kweichowensis. The sequence continues at coordinate 15,497,942 of CM032798.1, forward strand.
AAACTTTTTTGTCATTTACCTAAATCTGACATCTAATACTGACTCAAAAAATAATTTTCTTGAAATATTCTTTAACAATGGCAAAAGTTCTATTTAGAACCATATCTTTCTGAAGAACCATTTGCTGATATTGAGCTTGAGGCAAAATTCTTTATGGATCCTTATGAACGGGTTCTGTTTAACACTGAAAAGAGTTCGTCTGTTACAGTCTGCAAAAGATATAATAATCATTATAATAATATAACTTTACTTAATAATAATATTCTTTATTTAAGAATAATATAACTTTACTGTTAATATAGCTATTACTGTAGTATTTTAATACAAAGTTTTTAATGCAAAATTTTAATGCAAAATACAATAAAATACTATTTCAATACAAAAAAATAACGAATAAAATTGTATTAACCATTGCCGATACTACTAATATTTATAATAAAAATTACCGAGTAATTTAAGCAATCTTGGCACTTTAAGCATTGGCATTGCTAGTACCAGCTGAGCTACAGAAACACTGATTTTCCACTCTTAGAGAACTCTCTGAAAAGGAAATAGACCGATTTCTCCCCTCGAGAATTCGATTATTGCATTCGACAGCCCGGCGTTCTATTGCTCAGGTTCATATAGGCAGATGTGTGTGTGTGTTATTGGTCTCTTAGTCTGCTATCTGCAGAGCTCCCAGCCCTGTCATAAATGTTTCAAAGATGCCCTTTGATAATGAGAATGCTGTCTCTGTTTTCTCCCCCATTCAGAAATATCAACCTGCATATTACAGTGGCAGGTGTACCGTGGATCAATACACAACTGCCTTTTAATAATTAATGCTTGAGATGTCACCACAATAGGGAAATTGACTCATACGTGGTGTTGTAATTTGTTGGTTTAACAAAGTAACGAAGCAATGAAATGGAAAACATATTTTGCACAATTATTGAATGACCTCACAAGATGGTTTTTATGGGAAGTCTTGCTATCGTTCCCGATGTATAACTGTTCCCAAAGTTTGTCGTTTATCAAATATAATAGTTTGTAACAAATTGTTAAAGGAAGAAGATGCATGCATTGTCATTGGCTACAAATTACCAGGCAAGCCAATCAGTTTGAGTCACATGTGCGAGCTGATTGGCTGGCGTATCCCAAGACTAGGAACTAAAACCCTGTGCCATGTTTCTTAGTTGTGGTTTTGTGATAGCTCTGTTTTGAAAGGTTTAAACACTCTCTGAAAATCATTTTCATTACAGATCAAAATGAATAGGATGATTTAGTTTTACTTGTGGAACCCGACTGTTATGCCCTATTGGAGCAGTGTCAATCAGAAACACTTCAGCTGTCAGATCTTGTCAGCGCTTCTGGTTTCTGTGTTTTTCAGTGCGGCGAGGGGATGTCCTGGCAGCCTGGAGTGGCATTCGTCCCCTGGTCACCGACCCCAATTCCAAAGACACACAGTCCATCTGTCGTAACCATATCGTCAACATCAGCGACTCTGGCCTTATCACCATTGCTGGTCAGTTTTTACTCCCAACTTGTGCCTAAAATGAGGCCTGATCATACCAACACATAATTCTTAGCCAGTTGGGTTATTGACAATAATAAAATGTTACGCTAATGTGCTCATGAATAAAGATTTAACAGCAATCTCCCCGTCACAGGAGGCAAGTGGACCACCTATCGCTCCATGGCCGAGGAGACCCTCGACGCTGCCGTAAAAGCTCATAACCTCTCACCCGAACCCAGCAGGACGGTCGGTCTGATGCTGGAGGGTGGGAAGGACTGGACACCCACTTTGTACATTCGCTTGGTTCAGGACTACGGTTTGGAAAAGGAGGTAGGTTTTAAAGTCTAACCGGTCTGCGCTCTTTGGAACGGGTTCAGCCGCTCCGTAATGTTTCGGTCCCTCATGAGAGAGAAAGTCTGGCATCCCCTTGTTAGGAAGCGCAAGAGCTTGATGGAGCCATAGCGCTTCCATGGATGTTGTTTTGCCAGCATATTTAAAAAGGTCAGCATGCAGATATTTTTGACAGCACTTGACCTTTGGTGAGAGATGTAACAGAAGAGTTCGAAACGAAGTAAACGGGGCCGTGTTTATTTGTTCGAACGCTTAATAAGGTAAAGGATACCGTGTTTCATAAACAAATTAAAGAACTATGAAAAGGCCTGAGAGAACGTGCTTGAAATTTTACACTAGCCGTGAACAATATAGAATAGATTTCCTGTAAGAGAATGTGGGATGTTAGACTCAGAATTGAACCTATGAGATATCATTGAGATTCATTAACAGGAAATGTCTGTATTATTCCCTGCTGACTCGAATTTTTTTATTTTTATATTATACTTAATCAGTTTTTATTTACTTTATATTTTGGGTTTTTATTAGTTTCAGTAATGATATTTAATTTATCGGGTTATATTTTTTTAATTATAGATTTTTTATTTTATTACTTTTTTTAATTATTTGGTTACTTATATTATTACTTTATTTAATTTAATTTAATTGTTTTTTATTTTATTTTATTTTATTTTAGTTAAACAATCATTTAAGGATCACATACACATATCACATGTAATAATCAAAAAATCACATTATTAATAAAATAGGTATGATAAAAGTACTAGGTATATAAATCATTTTCATTGTTTTGGATATGACATTTGCAGTCAAAACCTAAAAAATAAATTGTCAGAGAACGTATTTATTCAAAATATATTATATATAAACTCGAAACTAGAAATAATCTACAGTCTACAGGAATCTAAAGTATACAACAGAACATTGTCAGAGCTTAAAGAGATTTAAAATAAGCAGGACCTTTGAAGAAAGAAGCCAAATCCGTATTTACACAAGAATCACAATCACAGGAAACAATGAATCAACTTTGTGTCAGCTTCTGTTTTGTGTATTTGTTGGTTTTTGTGCACAGCTGATTCGCTCATTGACAACAGCGAAGTGGCTCGAATGCAGCGTTTTATTTACACAAAACCAAATTTGCGTCAGAATCAAACTTTTACAACTACAAGCAAGAGAGAACTTTGTTTACAACCCTTTCATAGACTTAGAATACCTGTTCAAATCGATATACTGTAATGTTCTTTGTTTATTATCACTAAACTGAACTTTAATATTGGTTAAATAATGTCCTAATGAATTAAATTTATGGACAGGTTGCCCAGCACCTGGCGGCCACTTATGGAGGACGAGCATTTGAAGTGGCCAAGATGGCCCGGGTAACAGGCAAGCGATGGCCCATAGTGGGAAAACGCCTTGTATCTGAATTCCCCTACATTGAGAGTGAGGTGAGCACTGAGAAATTCCCACATTTAAAAAATATAATCTAACATTATTTCTAAAAATAGGCTTAATAATACATTTTCTTGTTGAACTTAATGTTTGAAAATATTTTGACACACTAAGTATAATAATTCATGGAAGCCTGATTACCTTCAAAACGCTGTTAAATGAAAACAATGCTTTCTGTCTGGATCTAGGTGCAGTATGCTATAAAGGAGTACGCTTGTACAGCCATCGATGTTATCGCTCGCCGAACACGTCTGGGCTTTCTGAATGTGCAGGCTGCAGATGAGGCTCTTCCACGTATTGTTGAGATTATGGGCAAAGAGCTGCAGTGGAGCGAGCAGAAAAAGAAAGTATGTTGTTTCTTGCGTCATTGATGTTGTCATTGTGAATTATACAAATTGCAGCCATCTCATGGAGGCATAAGAATGAAGTATAAAGGTTGTTTTTAAACTTTTGTACAGCTTGACTGCACTGTAAATACCTTTGGATAAAATCAAACTCCTGACAAATGTGTAAATTTAAGGGATAATAGGGAACGAAAAATTAATTTAAAATATTTTAATTGCTCATTTGTAACAAATACAAACCTTCCGTGATAAAAGCGTTTCCTATCAGCATTAGACATGGCTGCCAGCCGGGACACAATGTTCAAACAAGACGAAAACAGCCAATTTGGTTGAATCATTTTGAAATATAATCTCATATTTCTTGTCACAGTTGGCCAATCAGAATCAAGTATTCCAAAGCAACATGTAATAAATAAAATTAAAGCATATTCCATTTTAATGCTGTAACTTTTTTGTAAAAATAAACAAAAATTAGTGAACAAGTAAATAAAAAACATGCAACAGTAAGCATATAACAATGATTTATAATTTATGAATAATATTTACATAATAATATTTATTTGTATGGATTATCTAAATTGATCGCACACTTCTGCTACTCCTGGCCTGGACTTTTTGTTCTGGCCAAAGCAGGCAAGTCTCAGGCAGGTTAATTTAGGGAACTGCTACTTTTAGACCATACCTATTGTTAGCATGACTCCTAAATAGTTTTTCCAATAAGGAGTCGCTGCTTCACGATAAGAACACAATTCAGCTTCACAATAAACACCCAGCCCAACACCTCCAGTCATGTAGGCTATTACGTCTGCGCTCGCAGGGGTAATTGAAAGTGAGTGTGACGGGTGTACAGTACAGTATGTAAGAGGGTGATAGAGTTACTGGAGCTTTTGCACGCTGTTCGAGGGTTTCCTGTCTGATAAACAGAAGGACTAATAATAGCGCAGATCACTGTGCAGCTTTGATACCCATGGGTTCCCATGAGTTAAGAACTGCTCACAATGCAGGTGTACCACACCCGTCACACACAGACCATACGTACACACGCATGGACGCGGGCACAATGCTCGACTGGGAGATGTGAATCCAGATCAATGATCCATGGATCCAGAAAGCCTATGCATTGCCTGAACATTTATGTTTTGTCTTTTAGTGCAGTAAATAAATCATTATGTTAATGAAACGTTCCCAGAATCCCAACATGTGTGTGTGTGTGTGTGTGTGTGTGTGTGTGTGTTTGTCAATAGGAAGAACTGGAAGCAGCTAAGCAGTTCCTGTACCTGGAGATGGGTTATAAAGCTCGCACTGAGCAGCTCAGCAAGACAACAATAATGTCTCTTACCCTCGAAGAAGTGGCAAGGTACAATATATATGCATGTCTTTGTTGGTGCTTGTGTGTGTATACATACATTTACATTTCTCATTCCCCTAAATTTTGTCTTTATTATGTTTGACAGGTATAAAAAGCGCTTCTACAAATTTGATAAGGAGAGTAAAGGCTTTATTACCACATTGGATGTTCAGCATGTTCTGGAGGTGAGATACAATTTCTTATTTAGGATTTGTTTTATACACAAATCATTTAATTTTTTTGCATGAGTACCATAACATTAGTCAATATTGTTTCTAGTGGTCTGGAGCCTGTGGGTGAGTGGACAGCGCTCCAGACCACATATATAGCGCAACTGCGCTATCAGTGCGAGTTCGAATCCCGGCTCTGACGTCCTTTCCGAACCCGTTACCCTCTCTCTCCTCCAAAATAACTTCCTGTCTCTCTACACTTTCCTATCGAAAAATGATAAAGGCAAAAAAAAAATATTGTTTCTAGTGTTGTAATGAAATATTCCACAATACATTGCAATACAAAAAATACAACATGTATTGTAAAGCTACACTATGGCTATTTTTATTAACAATGTAACATCTTTTAATCTTATTGGTTGACCTGCGTCAACGTATTTAATGTTTTACTGTTTAATTTTTATGTTGTGCCTTTATTGTTTTAAGATATGTCTTAGCATTTAGCTCTTTTAAGTTCTTTTTTATATTTTATTTTATGTTAAAATTTAGTAACAGACCTATTTAATTTTTATTAACGTTCAGTTAATGTTTTAGAAATGTTTTTTTTAAGTTTGCTCAAAATATCATGGGAACTCCTGGGGTTTTACTGTGTTACAGGAGAGTGTGACTGTTTCTGTCACAAATTAATGTATATCTATCATCATGGATTAAGGTGCTAAATAATTTCCCTTGTACATAGCTCATTAGCTGTTATTCTCCCAGATCTCATTGTCTCAGGTTCTCATGTGGCACTTAACATTTTCAATCACCCAGACTGTAATGTATCTCAGATACTGATTCTATCGCTGATTTGTGTTCTTTCAGAAACTCGGCATTCAAATTGATGAAAACGCTCTTCACGAGATCCTCAACGAAGTTGACCTCAACAAAAACGGACAGGTGGAACTGGATGAGTTCCTGCAGGTATGCAGTCGTGGCACAGCTATTTATAGACTATCAGTCGCTATGGTTGTGATATTTATGCCTGGTCTGGTGCTCGTAGGTGTGAAAGCTTCAATATCAAAACTGCTTGTTATCTTCATGTCAGTACGTCCATGTTTTGTCATGAGCCGACTGGCTTGCGGTGATTAATAGCTCTGAAATGCCATACGTGCGTCACAAAAAGTAAGAAGTTAATCTGGTGTCTCTGTAGTCTTTGACCACTAACCGTTTGAGTATTAATATGTTTTGCTCTCTGATTGGTTCAGCTCATGACTGCGGTCCAGAGAGGGCAAATCTCTGACAGTCGTCTGGCTATCCTGATGAAGACAGCGGAGGAGGGGCTGGACCTGAGAGGACCCGTCTCGGTGGACCGCAGCGGAGGCGGAGTTTGAATACATCAGACAACAGCTTCGACCACAAACTTGGACGCACACCAAAAATGCTGATCGCTGTGCCTACGCTGGTCAGATCACAAGCACATCCTGTTAAACCATGATCTCATCAACCAGTCGGTTGCCTTTGACTTTTGGTGATTTTTGAAATCTTTTAAAGCTTTTCTTTTATCATGTTCCATGTAAACGTATTACGAATGACAAAATGAATAACTTTAAAGAGGAATATATTCTTAAAATATTATACTGTAAAGAGTATTCTAGAGTATATATTTTTATCACTGTCTGTATTTAACTGTATGCATGCTGGTAAGCATGATTAATTCTTTAATTTTTCTCTTAACTCTGGTTGTTTTATGAATGCAGTTGATTTGCTACTGTAAGCGGTGAGGTAAGATTCAAGGGCTTGGTCATGGGTAAAAATGCACTATACAGTACATATATTTCATAAGCTTACACTGCATAATGCTGTTATTGTTGTTGTTTCATTTCTAAATAATTTTGCATTTTCAGAAGGACAATTATTTATTTAAAATCAAGTGTTTTTACTGTACTTTTGAATCCCAGGTTTTCTTGGGTTTCTAAGGTTTTTAAACAACAAGATTGTGTTAAAATCACTAAACATTTCAACATTTTATACTGATCAGATAGGTGTACAGTGTTTTGAGACTACTGAGGAGGATTTTACAGATTATAGTGAAATGTAAGAGCTCTTGTTTAAATGTCGAACATTTTATCCCTTATTTTAAATTCATGAACAGGTAATGGTAATTGGTGATCTGTTTACTGTGACAGTATGAGATGTAACATGTTAATAACATGAAAATTAAAAAATGCTTTCTTAATGTATTTAATGTAAAGGGTTACAGGGAATGTACTTTACGTGCCTTGCTTTCTATAGAGACGCAAATCTTTGCATGTCAAACCGCACACTATGAAACGCACTGATAGAGCCCAGTCTTTTACTTTTCTGTATGTTTTTGTGCTTTTAAAACGCTTATATGTATATTATTTAGTTTATTTATGTTCATCAAACACAAATGTTTTGTAAACTGAGGCTCTAATTTTATAATGACCTATTTGTTGGACAGCTAAAAGAAGACCACAAAGATTGTTATGGATCTTCACGGATCTGGATTGTTTGTCAGATTTCAACAATGCCAAATGAGGAGCAAGGGCTGCATTGTCAGCGTTTGCGCATGAGAATAATAAAAGATAAACTAATCATTTATTGTTTGTCCTGACTGGATGTAATTTCAGACCGAGGCGGACTGAATGAGATTCATACTGTGTAAAAAATGTACAGTAAATCAATCTGCAGAGACTGAGAAACACAATTCTGTAATTAAATGTATCTGGTTGCCTTGGACATTGTTTGGGTGTGCTTTTGTTTGCCTTGTTATGTCACACTGTAATAGTCAGTGACATCATATTTCTTACATAATATTTCTCACGTACAAGCACATACAGTAGCTCACTTTAGTGGCAGATGTCAACACTATCTGTGTTGAATGTATTACACATTATTGCTGAAGAAGACCCACAGCAGGGTTTCTCAGCAACGGGGCATCTCTCCTGCGTATTCCTATTAATCCCTGTTGCTGTCGACTCGTTCACAGCATGATGTGAGTGTCGGCCATTCTGGTGTGATCGGCACCTAGCAAAATGCAATTAAACCGGCTGCCCGGATCTGTAGCTGCGAATAATCCTGATCTCATTTCAGTTGCTGTTGGAATAGCCCTACAAATCCGGTATAATTACCTTGCATGCATATTAAACTCAGACACAAGACCTGGAGAAAACCTTAGGGCCGGACTCGCAGACATGATAAAATCTAGTGGTTCCATAATCAAATTATTAATTTTTCATATTAAAGTTATGGATTTTGCTTATAGACAACACTTGCATAACCATAAAGCAATGTTTCCCAAATGTTTATTCTAGTCACATTCCCATCATAAAGCCTTATGTTTACTGTACCTTACACCAAACCATTTATAATATTGCGGATATGCAGTTGTGCCCAAAGGTGAATTTTTATCATGTTTACTTTCTATCCCCCCTCAGGTTAGGTTGAATCATCAAAATATGAGGTGTATGATAAAAAAAGGACAAACACAAATTTCTAAGGTATTGGTCAAAATTAACTACAGTGTATCAGGAAATATAAGTTTTATTCTGATATACAAACAATAGCAGAAATACGAAAAGCTCAAAGAAAATAAAGCATAAATTGATAGGTTTACTGGTATTAATATTAATTGATGTTCTTGTGTAAAAATATTTTGTTGCCATTGTCTTGACTCAGTAAGCTTCATATGTGTGTATTTTTTTGTCAAGGTTTTTAAAATGTTTCTAATGCTGAGCTTTTGTTTAGACTCTTTTAAAAAATATTTTTTAATAAAAAGAACATGTCAATTCTCCAAAGTTGTATTAATAATGATAATAATGATAAACTAGTTCTTTTTAGTCCAGGACTAGTTTATCATTATTAATATTATGATGAAGTCACATTAAGAAATTCTTATAGAATTAATTTATCCAAATTTATATAATTTGCACAATGTTTTGCAACATTTTTTCTTACCATAAGAAGTAACTGAAATATTCATGAGATTATTCATTATTAGTTATCTCAATTGATTCCTTTTCTTTTAAGCAATATATGTTTTAGTGTATTTTGAAATGCTGTTTTATTGGTCTGGTGTCCTCAGTTTTACTGACAGTGCAATGTGACTGCGGAGGTGCTCTGTTACTGGCAATGACTGGAGGATTCCCTTTGTCGGGATGCCAACGAGGTGATGCACAGCGCAACAATGAAACAAAGCATTGTGGGATGTGGAGGAATTTGCAGTCCTTTCCAAGATTTTGCTAGAACTGTCTTTGTGCTGCCCTGATATCAATGCGAGATTTCAGTTTTGTTGTTATTGTGGTGTGAATAGACATGTGTCCTAATTCATGTAAGTCAGACTGATATGAGACCCACCTACTGTATACTGAAACTGGACGGAGAGAAAGAGAAAAAGAGAGATGTTTATTTTATCACAACAAGAATACAGTTTCATATTAAGAGGATATTAATATTAATATGAATATTAACACTATAAGAATATTACCATTAAAAGCCATAAAACTGTATTTGAAAGATCATTGACCATAAGACAAAGTAAACTCAATGAAAGTTTGCCTAAAAATAAAACATTTTCATCTTCATTTTGTTTCAAACCAATATCATGACATTTTGGCTTCTCAACCAATACTTTTCCTTCACTGAAAATGAGATGATTTTACTCTTTTCCACACAACCAAAGCAGACTGTGACCAGCGGTAACAAAAAGACGCCATAAATGTAATCCATATGATTTCTGACTTTAATCTTTAAGTGAAGTGTTCAAAAACAGAGAATATCAGTTGTTATTAATAAACTGGATGGTGGATACGGTAACGGTTGTATTTCTCTCTCATAGTAATTAGCAGGGATGCATCTTGTGAATATTTATTATCTCTGGTTAAAGCAAGTAGTACACGTCTGGTCATGTGATCTCAACATGTCTGCTCGCGTGAGGTGACATGCTGATTGTAAGATAAAAGTGTCTCAGACCTAGATTAGATTGATAGCTATGGCAAATAATAAGTGAACCACTTTTCATATTTGATTCTTTTTATGTTTGATTTTTGTGCTTTTTACTTATTTAGGCCTCTCTGATTGCTCATAAATCATCTCATATGCACTCAGCAATCCTGACCCAATCCGGAAACACACACAAACGCACATACATACTCAGAGGCTTTGGCATCCTGAGCAGAGTCACTGTGCCGTCATGCCGTTTCTCAGTATGCAGCTGAAAGCACACTGACTGCACTAAAGGTCAATTGTCAACAATCCCAATAGCCAGACACACCCCCTGTCTCCAACACCCCCACACTGCTGGAGAATACAGCACTGACACAGATATGAAACACACACACACAGATCTCACTCCAGTGCACTGACAGTGCTGGTTAAAGCTGCTGGTTAATTTCCAGAAAATGAGTTCAAGTTCAGCATTGCTACATTTATTTTCTCTTTATGGAACACAGGGGAACATTATTTAACAAACTACTCATTATGTGATAAAAGGCAACAGTGTAAATCTCAGACATGTATGAACTTGTTATCTTGGAAAACACAGGGGTAACAGTATCTGACAGTAAAAATATCAGCTGTCAGATAACGTTCCCCCTGCAAATTTGTTATTTTGTAAAGAAAAAAAGCTTGCCAGAGCAATAAATTTGGTTAGTACTTTGTATGTTAGTGGTTATAATCCAGCATGCCTTTTCTCCCCTTTTGGAACACAGGGGAACATTTTCTGACAATAACAATTTCTGCTGCCTGAATGCATTCTCCTCGATATTTTATGGCCAAATTTACAGACTACTGTCTGAAAATTTCACAAACTGCTTATTTTGGGGTCATATGCCAGTAGTGTAAATCTCAGAAATGTATGAATATGGCATCTTGGAGACCACATGGGGAATGCTATCTGACAGTAAAAATTTCAGCTGTCAGATAGTGTCTCCCCTGCAAATTTTTCGATGTAAAATTGTGAAAAAAATTACCAAACTAACTGTGTTGTGGTGTAGTGGTTAAAGCTGCTGGTTAGTACTTTGGATGTTAGTGGTTCTAATCCAGTGTGTCTTTTTTCATTTTTTGGAACACAGGGGAACATTATCTGACAATAACAATTTTAGCTGCCTGAATGTGTTCACCCTAAAATATTATTGCCAAATTTAGAGAATGCTGTTTGATAATTTTACAAACTGCTTATTTTGTGGTCAAATGCCAGTAGTGTAAATGTCAGACATGTATGAACTTGTTATCTTGGAAAACACAGGGGGAACGGTATCTGACAGTAAAAATTCAGCTGTCAGATACCCTGCAAATTTGTGGATATTATTTTGTAAAGAAAAAAGCTTATAAATTTGGTGGTTCAGTGGTTAAATCTGTTGGTTAGGATGTTGTATGTTAGTGGTTCTAATCCAGCATGCCTTTTCTCCCCTTTTGGAACACATGGGAACATTATCTGACAATAACAATTTCCCTATTGAAAATTTGTGGATAATGAGATTGTAAAAAAGCTGTCAGGACTTCTGGTTTGATGGTGTAGTGGGTAAAGTTACTAGCTAGTATTTTGTGGGTTAGTGGTTCAAATCCAGCATGACTTAATTTTTCTCCCCTTGTAAACACAGGGGAACTTTATCTTACAATAACATTTTTAGATGCCAGAATGCGTTCACCCTGATATTTCATGGGTGTAGTTAAAGAAAACTCCTTATCACACAAAATAAAATTATTATTAGTTTCTTTAATGATCCTCAGTAACTTTCCCTTTTCCCCTGTCTGGTCACTTTGATCTCATTACCCTTAATGGTTTATGTTCAGATAACAGTACTGGTTAGTAATTCTAGTTCAGAACATCTATGTTATGACCAGTGTCAACACTTTTGACGGTGCTAACTGACCCACTGACAGCACTTCCAACCTTAAAAAAGGGATGAAAAACCAATTAGACCTTGTTCTCTAGTTCCTACAAATAGAGGAGAAGAAAGAAAGCCTCACTAAAGGTCACCTGGAGATATGAGTGACAGCGTTAAAGTCCTCTGCTCCTAATTTCCAGTGTTTGCCGTAGCTTTGTGGGGTTGGTACATTCGCCGACCCCTCAAGCCTGAAGAGCCATTAATTGTGGGGAATAATCTGGTACAAATCTGGCTGACATGTGACCTGGTGCCCTGTGTTATGGCAAGAGTGTGAGAGGAGGATTAGGATGGGTATAATGAAACCTGCAGGATGAGAAAAAAATCTTACAAGGAACGCTGAAAGAGAGAAATGAAATGGCTGTGATTTTAATATTGTGAAAATATATACAGGCTGATTAGAAATGTATACTATAGATATTTATTGATGTCTAGTTTTACAGTAGACCAGACATAGATGTTGAAGATATTTGGGGGTTTACAGGGTCAAAATGCAGATAATCTGAAGGTCTTTTATATTGCCATGCAGCCCTGATGATATTAAAGCAATTCACTTGGGGTCTGTGAGCAATAGTGTAAAGCCATTGACAAACCATCTGTGTACAAAATAAAGTGGAAAGCTAGAAAAAAAGCATTCAATAAACATTATATATCGACCAACATTTAATGGGGTCCAACAACCAGATTACATCCAGATATCAGTTCTGTATGCCTTATTCCCATTTTGGGATGGTCATTTATTGTGACATGGGAACATTTTTTACAAGGCCTTTTTTCATTGTGCTTTTAAAAAATATTTACATATATACATACAATATATATACAATATTTTCACTTCATCTTAACCATCTTAAAACTATTGTGAATTAAAAGATTTTCGTTTTATGTACCCAATATTATTGTCAGATTATTAATAATGTAGCTCTTGAATGATCTAGTTCACACATACTTTATAATAAAGGATTATTAATCAAAATGTTAAACAAAATATAGCTTGAAGCATCTTCAAGAGTAGTCAACCTTTGTCTAGATTTGGCAACATCATACTTTTGACATTTTATCATCCAGCTTCTTGAGGTCTCAACCTGGAAAGCTTTTTAAACAGCACTGAAGACATTTCTATTTATGCTGGATTCTCATTGGCTGATATTTGTTCAAGTAATCCATTTCAAAAATATTTTTAAACAAAACTGTAATTTTCTAATTGAGGAAATTGATATGTTGGCACAATAATATTTTGGTTTACAAAAGCAATTTCAAACATTGAAATATTCACCTTCAGATTAAAATATTTTTAAGATCATGAGAAACGTTTTTGTCAGGTGTGTCTAAACTTTTGACCTGTACTGTATGCATGTATAGTTACAAAATAAAAACACTTCAAATTACTTAAAAATAAAACATTGATAATTAGACCTTTAATACTGTATCGTCCTGCAAAGCAACTTGTATACAAGCATGACTACATAACATGTGCTTTGTCGTAACATTTAAAAGGTAAGGTAAAGTAACACCCTGTTACTTAAGAAAAGAGTTGTCAAACTCGGCGCACGCGTGTCACGACGCACATTATCATTATAACTATTATTAGCGACTTTTAAGAATAATGACTGGAATAATGTAACGTAAGTGCAGGAGAGAATGGGGTTGCGCAGACGTCAGAAGAACCGGATAGAGGCGTGTTTGTGATTCGAGAAGGCATTAACGAAATAACAAAAATCATACAGCCAGCACAATTACATGACATAAAAGCAACACCCTGCAAAAATACTTTTTTTTTTTTACATTTTTTCATTGTGATGTGGAACCGTTATTTATTTTTTATAATGATCTACAATCGCAATTATGCAATAGAGAGCTTTCTTTCTTTGAGAGAGAGAAAAACAAAGAGAGGTCAAAATTCACATGTCATCCATTTGGATCATTAGGGTTTCTTGTGTGTAACAAACAGTGTTATGGCGTCTCAGGCATCTCTAATTGCTAAGGAGGCAGATCTTAAATTAACAAGTGGTACAGAGATCATTATCATGTGAGCCATAGCCACTCTGAATGTTTGCATACCTGTCGCAGGCTTTCTCATAAATGAGACTTTCATTAGTCTTAATTAGAATTAGCCGGAGTCAGCGGGGAACGCAAGACCTCACCAAATGATGCAAACATCCGCCTCGCACACTATTTGTGTTTCATTTTACAGAGGGAAAAGCTTTGAGTAAAATCACCCCTAATTAACCCTCTACCTAATTGATTTGAGCAGAATTAATATTCTTGTGGCATTAATTAAAAGGGAAGCTCTCCATAGGGTGTGTGCTGTAGAAGAAGTCTGTCTCTCTACTTTTGAAGTACCTGTACCATCCGACTCCAAAAACAAGCCTTCAAGCTGAAAGTGTCACATTTGATCAGCTCACATCTGCAAGACTCGGACCTTCGTACAGTATCTGCTATAGAGTCTTATCTGAGAAATAGAGCTAATGTGTCAGTCTGTTTTACAATGAACTTTGTTATTCGCTTTGGGTAACATTTGACATCTTTAGATCAATAGCTCTTAGGGGAGCTGCTTTTTCTTTCTGTCACTTTCTGTGGATACAACTGGGTCATCATACACTATTAAAAATAAAGATGCTTCAAATGGTTTTTCATAGTGATGCCATAGAAGAACCATTTTTAGTTCCTAAAAGAACCTTTTAGTCAAACAAGAAACAGCAAATCAAATTGGCCATTTTTTCTGTACAGACATATAACATGTATAGACATAAAATACATTGTTTATGTTGGCACTGGCTTTTATTTGTTAACATCATTTTTTACATATTTTTACATAATATTACATATATGCATAGTGTGTTGTGATTTAAAGGACAGTATCTGTACTTGTCATTAGTGTGTGCAGCAATCACTAAAAACAAAGAATATAAGATAAAAGAGGATGATGATAAGGTAAAACACATGGATCTGTCATAATATGTGCTTAGTTACGGTAAGAATAATAATAACATAGTATCAGAAATGCTTTGACGCTGCAATCATTTGAGGCCTGAACCCATGATTTCCAATCAGGGATGTTTTGTGTTTTTGTTTGGATTCGCTTTACTTTCTAAACACTTGAAATGCTGCAATTTTTAATGTTTTTGGATTAAGAAATTGGAGACCATAATGTCTATGATCTCTCTCTCTCTCTCTCTCTCTCTCTCTCTCTCTCTCTCTCTCTCTCTCTCTCTCTCTCTCTCTCTCTCTCTCTCTCTCTCTCTCTCTCTCTCTCTCTCTCTCTCTCTCTCTCTCTCTCTCTCTCTCTCTCTCTCTCTCTCTCTCTCTCTCTCTCTCTCTCTCTCTCTCTCTCTCTCTCTCTCTCTCTCTCTCTCTCTCTCTCCAAATCAGGTGTCTGCCTTCATTTCATATGTATAGGGAAGAGTGGAAACTTTATTACCAAGGGTCTGATTAACCCCATAATTGGCAGGTTTCAAATCTGCCGAGCCGGTCATATCCAGGGAATACAGGCATTAGCATGATTTAATTAGGTTTTATAAAGGGGATTTGGGGGTGGCCTGCTCAGGATTATATCCTGGTAGGAAGAGGTGAGCTGGGGGCTGATTAGGTGCAAGGAGTGCGAACTCACTATCAGTTACAGGGCACATTTCCTTACACAGTTTAATGTGAAAGGCCAAAAAAATCCAACAATAAGACCGCAGAGCACGGAGCACAAAGTAACGTTTTACATTGCCATATTTCCTTGTGCATTTGTTGTGGACTGATAGGCCTAATCGATTGTTGCTTTCTGTTTCAAAAGCAGCTAATATACCAAAATAAGCACTGTTGTGGTGTTTACTCTTAAACCCGGCAAAGTCTTTCAACTGCGTTTACACAAATCCCTCATGCTTGTAATGAAAATGCTTGAGCACACCTGATAATAGCCTCAATGCTTTCAATTCCAAAACTGTTCCCTTTTATACATTATACATTTACTTGACCACTATGCTTTTATGATAAAGATAAAAATCTTGTGTTTGTTTTATAAAACGGTTCATAATACAGCACAGTTTGTATATGAACAAACACAAACAACTACAGAAAGGTCATGCCAAGTTGGTAATGATTGACAAGTTAGAGAAGATTTTATTATGTAAGCAATGTTTTAAAACTGTACTAATTGACTCAGCCACAATCCCACAATGACTTAATTTTCTTGTCCAGGACAACGGGACATTGTTTCCAGTGGGAAATGTACATTACATCTATATTAACATCCTCATTAACCTGATCTCTGTGCAAAACCATCTCCCCCATAAGACCAATTAAAACACACACACACATATGCATATTAGATTTCCATGTTTTATGGGGACTGTCCATAGACATAATGACTTTTATTCTGTAAAACTGTATATTGTGTCCTGTAACCTTCCCACTACCCTAAACCCAACTATCATTCAAACCTTTCTGCATTTTTACATTTTTAAATTAACATCATTAAGTATGATTTGTTAACTGTTTTCCTCATGGGGACCAAAAACTTATGGGGCACTCTAAGGATTACCAGGAACACACACACAGAGTGCAGAGGTCTCAAAATAATCTTTATAAATGCAGAAAATACATATACATTACAAGTAATTAATTAAATGATTCATATATTTTTAATTACTTTAAATACTTAATTTAATTTAATTTTAAGATTTAAAAACAAAATGTAAGTTCCCATCATAACAAATTACAAACCGCATATTTAATGAACTGCAATAATGGATAAAAGCCTTTAAATAAAAGACCTATATCTATTTATATACATTTGAAATATATTCATTTACTTTACAATTATCTTTCAGTGCAGAAGTCTACGCCTTTGTAGAAAATTATGGCCACAAAAGACCATGAGCTAGAGCTGCCATAGCAACCAGGAAATACTCACGCTTAATTATCATATTACACCTGTTTTCTCATGCTGCTTTTTTTATTTGTTCAAAACATCTTAGATACTGCAGCAACATTTAGCCCTAAAGAAAACATCATGGTTTGAAGTCCACACACATGTCCAGTTCATTAAATATGTAAAGTTAATTCTTAACACATATTAAACATTATCAATATTGCTTCTGGGTGTTAAATTTAAAACGAAGATTAATTGACGCTATACATTGATGAAAAGCAAAAACACCATTTGGATTAAATAAAATCAGTCTCTTATATGGTTTAGACTGAGGTGAAAATCCCAGATTTATTTTTGGCAGACATATTTATCCAAAACAACTTAAATCACAATCATAGTGTAGTATTTTATCAGTTCAGGCTTAACCTGGGAATCAAACCCATGATCTTTGCATCGCTTACAGAGAGGCAGAATGGTATTTGTGTGGTTTTAAAACTTTTTGCAGAGCAGAGGAGAAGGTGGATATTACAAATCGGCACGTATAGCATGTAATTAAGAGGAAAATGACAGAGAAATGAGAGGTCCACAATGGGTCTGTCCCTCAGGTCCTCCATGAAGGACAGGGGACGATTTAATACTGAAGGAGTGATGGGCTTTAAATGCCACCCAGAGGCCCGAGCAGAAATGAAAGGTGTTGTGGGTAAATATGGTAAATACCACATCATCAAGACTGGCAAACAAATATTCCCATAAACTTGCTGAAGAAATTGAGGAAGAACGCAAGTGGGAAATATAAACGTGATGCTTTATTTCTTAGTATTGCAGCAAAGGTTTAGGTCATGATATCAATGCTATATTAATTTTAATTAAAAATTGAACTTTATAACATAGAAAAGAAGATTAAATCACAGGCATGAAGCACAATTTATAAATAGCATTGATCTGGGACATTAAAGACTGCACGATGTCATCTGTTTTCAGAGCTGCAAATGAGTTTTACATCTGTATTCTAATCTCAAAATCTATTGAACATATACCATGTTTTATCTTATGTTTTCAACATTCAGTATGGCCACTACCTCTCAACGAAAAATCATGTTTTAAATATTTTTCAAGCAATATTATTAAAGCATGTATATTTCAATTTTGACTGATATTTTTTTATGTATTTTTGAAACTCTATCAACAAGTTCAATATATTGATCATAAATACAGAGAAACTGAAAATGTCACATCCATAACGCTAGAATTTCTGCTAGAAAAAAATGACCACAAATTAACTTTAGTTTATAATAAAAAATCATTAACATTGAACCCTTCAAGACACTAGACTGGACAAAATTAACTTCCCTAAAAATGCTAAACTTAAACTGAAAGAAAAAGAAAAATGCCATATCAGATATATGAAACAGAATATCATGAAATATACATTAATAAACTGTCTGGTTTAGGCTAAATGTCAGCTTGTGATTATGTGTATTTGACAGATGTTATTCTTTGATTGTATTGTAAACTGTATTTACAGTACATGACACCTGTACAAATGCTGACATACCAACAAACAGATTCACAATGCTAGTTTGACTTGAACTTTTCCCTTTGACAAAGATTGCAATTGTATCTTTTGCGGGAGATATTAAATGATAATCCGTCGTCTTGTAGCACGTTGAAACCTAATTAGAGAATGTGAGAGGTTTGATGCTGAGGTTATAGCCGGATTTATCTTAAGAGCGGAACATTGACCATTGAATTACAGTCCCCAATCACCCCAGAGTCTGTCTGTAATCCCGGACCGGATCGTTTCGTCAGCTTTTCCTGTCAGTCAAAATTAATATAAAACAAGGTAGATGGTAAAGTAATAATGACCAGATTGCTTTGTGATGTGAAGTTGGGTCATTTGGCAACATATAAAAAGTTACAGAGGAGAGAATTTTCTTTCATAGCCATGTGATTTCTCGTTCTTTCCTTTAGCTCATGAGAAATTATTATCCCCATTCTTCAAGTCTGCAGTAGAACAAAATTCCCACAATTCCTTGAGCTAATTCTTTTGTATGTCTCCCTAGTCTCTCATTTTGTTTGTCTCACTCTTTTCTCTGTGTGTGTGGAAATTGAATAACAACAGTAGACTCTCTGTGTTTTAGTGTCCCTTTTGTCACCACTTTCCCTGACCGGTTCTCTGCCTCCGGGCAGACAGATCATAATACACTACAGTCCCACAGACGATACAGCAGTGGGAACACCAATAAATAATTGCATGTTTTTCATCCCAAGTCGGATTTATTGTACACCCACAAAGATATGGAGCATACAATCATTGTGTGTGTAGGAGAGAACCTGTGAGCTTGGGAACCGCTTGGCTAACTGATGTTAAACCTAAAAATAAAACCCTTGTCTATGGGGGATAAATATTTAAAATCTACAGTAATTATGAGATTTGAAGGATCAAAGTAGTCATAGCCACAGCCAGCGTTTATCACTGTAAATGAGAGATTTTAAGATATGCAACCTTAATTTTCATTAATAATATTGAAATGAATTATTTTAATTGCTAAAATTAATGTTATTATTTGAAGTTACTAATTGAAGTTGGCTTTAAACATTTGATTCAAATTCTCTCTCTCTCTCTCTCTCTCTCTCTCTCTCTCTCTCTCTCTCTCTCTCTCTCTCTCTCTCTCTCTCTCTCTCTCTCTCTCTCTCTCTCTCTCTCTCTCTCTCTCTCTCTCTCTCTCTCTCTCTCTCTCTCTCTCTCTCTGGATCCCACCATCCATCTGTCTATCTATCTGTATAATATACATATACAACATAAATATATAATATATATTTATGACATAAAATGTATTAAAAATGTTAATGGTATTTATACAAATACCTAATATTTTTTTTAAAGATTAAAAAATGTTATAAATAAAAAACCTAAAATGTAAAAATAAAAATATCTAATATCTAAAAGTAAAATAAATGTAGTGGATAGTGCATTTTTATGTGTATGGTCAATATGTGCACTGACACTTATCAGGGTAAATAGATATAAATGAACCCAAACTGTAACTAAAAAGAGGTTGAAAATTTACTGGTATAACTATCTTTGTGGGGACATTTGGCCACACACACACACACACACACACACACACACACACACACACACACACACACACACACACACACACACTTCTTACTAAACTAAGAATGAAGAGCCTAAATCTTTGATTTCATACCCTGTGACCTTGACTTGAGCCAGTCAGGTGAATCTCACATTGGTCTTCGTTTTCCACAAAGCAGGAAGGCTGCACAGGGGAGATTAATGAATTAGAAATTAAAATGCCGTCCTTTGGGAAACCCGACTTGCTCCCTGCATAAACTCTTCCCCACCCCCCACGTCACGACGTTCTCTGTCCCTGCCTTCACAGAGCAGTTATCAAACACCTGCGCATTGTGTGGCCAGTACAATCACACTTCCTCTCCATCTCAACCTCTCCCTCCTGGACGGAGACAAACGGCTCTGTGGTCATTTGTGGTGGGAAGGCATCCTTATTCTATGCGTTGCGGACGGGCATCTTCTCAGACCATCCCTGGTTTGGTGATAAGAATGGATATAAACCAGAGTGCACCAGTTCATGGGCATCACAATAGATGCCTGTCACTCAAAGCTTGAAGAAAACCCAAAGGACTACTCATCGGGAAAACCTCTTATGACCTTTACTACCCTGGGGTCATCATTTTAATTCCCTCTCCGCTCTTGCTTTAAATCATGACTAGTACATCAACAAAATATAGTCAAATATAAATATTAAAAAATCCTTTTAGCTTTGACTATATTCACAATATAGCGTGGTCTCTCATACCTTAAAGGGGTCATATGATGGTTCTATATGTGGATGGGGTAATAGAGGACATAAATATTATAAGGAAATATGTAAATATATAATATTATATATTTATATAAATATGTGAATATGTTATATACAATCATATTTAATGCTGCAGCAACCTATTTTAATTTCAAATGCTCAGCACAGAGGCCTTTTTGGGTTTGCTGTCATGTCTTTATTGTTTTGGCAACAAAATGAGGGTTTTATATATATTTTTTATTGAAAACTTTTCATAACGATGCAAGACGTCATCATTATCTGTGCATTCTGTCATGGCACTGTGACAGCAAGATCTCTGACAGGAGACCGTACAGCACCCAGCACACCCACCCTTTCAAATCCCACACCCACCCATTGAATGAACAGAGAAAAATGACCCTCCTGACCCCACACCATGTTTACCACCAGACGCAAGCCTCCTATTTGCCTCTCACCCCCTTTAAACTCAGCTGAACGATTGAGATTTTCCAGCGGGACCAGAACACATGCAGGCTTTATGACATAAACACTTTGATAGTTCTTCTTTTCTCTCATTGTCCCTCTCTTTCTCTTAGTCTCAAATATTTTCCACAGAAGCTCCTCCATCCTTCACAAAAGCTGTCATTGTGGAGCGATCGTGGCGTGAGGGGGTTCATGAATGTCTGCTGTACAATCAGGCCACAGTGGGCCGGTCTCACAGCGCACAAACACTGATGGATGACTCACACTTCCGAAGCGACCTCTCGCTCTCAAATCATTATTTATTCTGTACATCATCGTCAGATCTCTTCAGAAGGAAGATGGTGTACATATCAATTTCTCTGGATTGTAAAATAAATAGTGCCACCCGGTTGGGCGTTTGTTATCCTTGTGTTGTGAACAGTTTCACATTGTTGCTACATCATCGAGTCAGTCTGTTATTACATAAAGAACGAGAAAACCTGAGACAGACTAAATCCAAAAGAACTGTGGCAATGTCTGCAAGTCACCTGTAGAACCTACAGTACTGGAAGTTTTAGTGTAAAATATGTGTAAAAACGATTTCATTAATCAATTAACTTCTATTAACTAGTTCAAATTAATATTTGTGACCACCATTTGCACTTTTTCCATTTTTATCTTTTTTCTAGATACACTTGCATATAGTTATTCAGGTAGGTTTCTTTAATCATCGTGAAAACATTTCCACCGTTCTTCTGGATTTAATCTGTGTCAGTTTTTTCTCTTTCCTTATGTAATAATAGATGGACTCGATGATAGTGAGACCAGATTTCCTTGTGGAGCACCGACTGTTGTCAGACTCCTTGTGCCTACAAAAATCTCACTGGATTACAAATAATGGCAAAAGGAATGTTTGTAAATGTAAACTGAAATTTCCAACTGACACATGACAGCAAAAGATATAAAAGCATTTTTCACCCGCACTTTTGTGGTGAAAATACTAACATGTCTTAGACTTTTGCACAGTACTGTATAATGAGAGGCAATGTGTTGTAACCCACAAGTGACATGTTTCTTTTATATCTTAATCCAAAACCAGCAGACAATGCCTGGTCCTAACTGCGTAAACATGCCTGATACAGGCAAAAGGACTGCGTAAAAGCCCCGGGCCAATCATGGCATTTCAGCCCCACCGTGATGCAAGCTGCTTTCTGGGGAGACAGAAACAGCGCAGAGTGACAAACC
The DNA here is from genome assembly GCA_019155185.1 of Beaufortia kweichowensis. Lineage (NCBI taxonomy): Eukaryota > Metazoa > Chordata > Actinopteri > Cypriniformes > Gastromyzontidae > Beaufortia > Beaufortia kweichowensis. Next base: position 15,520,378 of record CM032798.1, read on the forward strand.
CAGAAAGAAAGAGGAAGCGGCGGAAAGGCATGAAGAATGAAAGGCTGTACCTCTCTGTCAGGAAAGGTCAATTACAACCCTAAACCACAGGGGACGTACGTTGCCCAGGAAGTGCCTTTCGACCCCAGCCAGGGAGGGTCACACACCTCCCGTTACCATGGCAGCATGGCATTTGTCACCATTCAAATGAGGCCCGGATCTGACTTAAAAAAACAAAGCCCCTGCCTTGTTTGACTAAATAAACCATTAAGATAAGCTGTAATAAATTTTGATCAATAGTTAGTATGGAGTGTGGATGGAGGAATGGAGTTGGCATTCATAAACTGCCTTCAAATCACAGCAATTAGTGAGATTTGTATTGTAAAGTTCAAGTATTCACAGCGCTAACAGAGAAAACAACAGCAAACCCACACAGACTCCCGATGAGTCATTAGAAACACAGACACACAAATAAAAGAGCCTATTGGGTCATAAACACCCATATTAAACCAATTACTGCAGTAAATAACTAATTATACTAATTAAACTAATTATACTAACATTAGACAACACATATCAATGATTAGTAAAAACAGAGATAAACAATTTGTAGGCCTTCATTCTTTATTATGTATTTAGGTAATTGTTTGGGTTGAAATTTGATTTCATTATCCAGGTTGTCATTTTATTAGAATGATTTATGTCTGTGTATGTCTCCTTTTATTCATTTACATATGAATTTTACACATTATATCAATCCATACAAGAACATCAAAAAGAACAATAAAAGAGCATGTTGTTAACAAAGTTAAAATTACAAAAGATCTCGTAGCCCATTTAAATAAATGTGATTAAAAGTACACAGACCTGTCACAAATATCCCTTTCTTTCCGTTTTATGTAAAGACAAAACAATATTGCCACCTAGTGGTGAGAAGTATGTATTTTTTACAGATATGATGTCAGGGATATTTTTGTGATGTAATTTAAAAGATGTAATTTTGGTTAGAAAACGCTATATACAATAAGTTTGAATCCAGAGTGTTACATTAATTTTATTTAATCAACAAATGAAGAACAATATTTTATCAGTCTAAGCAATGATGAAGAAAAAATCTGATAACATAAGTTTCTAGAATATTGTTGATATCAAGCAGCATTTTATAAAACAATGCAAACAACCAAAGATATCATCACAGATTAATATTGCAAAAACTACTTGTCTAACAGACTGCTGATACAACTGCTATTTTTATTATTAAATGTTAAAAAGTGACACCATTTACACAGCTTTAAAACCATAATCACAGCTTAAAGATTTCATCATTTCATCAGTCATATTGATTTTGACACTTCTTTTGAATTTCAGACCAGAAACCTGAATCATTCACATGCTATTTGGAATAGTATTAAATGACAAGTTTCATGGTTCAAGTGCCATAGGTTTATTTAAGGGGATAGTTCACCCCCCCCAAAAAAATTATTTTATTGTTTACACACCTTCATGTCATTTCAAACCTATATGACTTTCTTTCTTCTGCAGAACACAAAAGAAAAATATTTCACAGGAAGTAACCAACACACTGTAGGCCCCCATTGACTTCTATTCTATTCATCTGGACACAAAACCTCTTAAACATTTCTCAAAATATCTTGTTTGGTGTTTCACAGACGAAAGAGTCATATACATGTTTTGAATTGATCTCTTTATAGACTTATGCCTGGGTGATGTCATTGTTTCATTTTGTTCGTTTAAAAATTGATTTCTAATAAAATGTGAATGTGTTAGAAATGAAACTATATCACAAAATACTGTTCATATGTATGTGTGAGTGAACATGTTTTATGTTGTTTTAACAACTTTTTCCCACTAGAAACTTCTAAACACACGGCATGAAAAACATATATGATGCCCCATAACAATTCCATTTGTGGTGGTTATACATCCAGCATGCATTCAAATTCATCTATTCTCTGCTGTGTATTTCCTCTCTTAATCTTCCTATAACTTACGGTGTTGTACCTGCCAAGAGGACGAATGTACATAGGGTTATATTCCTCAGCAGCGGGCTGTAATTCAGACAGTCCATCTTCATTTTCCTCTGTCTCTTCCTCTTCGTCCGGCTTGTTTTCTTCTTCCTGCTGGCTTTCCTCTGTGTTCTTATTTTCCTCTTCGTTCTTATCTGAATTAGTCTGACTCGCATCCATTTGCTCTTCGGATGTCGTCTTTTCTTGAGGTGCTTTTTCTGTTTGCTGTTTGTCAGTTTCTGTGTCCTTGTTGTTCTGCTCCATTGATGTCACTTCCTGTCCTGTATAATTGCAGGACCTATCAGGATTAATAAAAAAAAGATCAAAAGATCAACAAATCAAATCAGGTTAATACTTATAATCATATAAAATGTTATATTACTTTACTAAAACTAAATCTTATGAACAAAATCTGAAGCTCAGTCCAATTATTTGACAAGTTTCTAAGATTTAACATACCTTCAACGATCAGTTTTTGTATATGATCTGATAATTTGGTTTGAGGATTATTCTGTGCTCTACTCTACATTCACCAGATACTGTTTTGACATCTCAAGAAACCTGTAAATCAACCTGCAGTTAATGTCCGTGTTAGAGTTCAGACCAATGCAATGTTATGTCCAAAATAGGACAACCTTTGCAAAGTCCTCAACAGGATAGGACAGGACTTGACAAAAGATGCAAAGCTGTTTTGTGGAATTTTAATTTGATTTGACTAAACAAAGTGTCCGTCTCCGATCCTGGAACAAGCACTGCAAGTACACAACTTTTTCTGTAAGTTTAACAAAGATTGGCCTTACATAACATGCCTCAGAATTAAAAGACTACTGGCGTTAGTTGGCGTAATTGGCATGCGGTTACATAAATACAAAAAATAAACCTCATTCTACAGTACATCCAGTGTCCTTTGTAAGACCCCTTCATTGGATATCTCAGTTTGACAATAGTATTATAGTGCTTTCTTTCTTTGTTTAATAAGTTCAAAAAACAATTTATTTAAATTGTATTCCTTTAAAAAAAATAAAACCACCTGAATGAACAAAAACAAATGAGCAGCCTATACAAAACATTTGCATTGCCAGTACAGAGGTAGAAACTATACACCACTTCTATAAGTCTCTAAAAAATGTATCTCACTTACCTTGTTCGTTTCGGCTCTGTGATGTTGTATGAAGATTTTCTGTGGGGTTTGTCTCAGTTCTTGTGGTTTGGGAAGCAGCGTGAACCCTGAAGAAGGGAGATCAGAAGGACTCTCCTGTGGCGAGCAATCTGTGCATGGCCGTATCTGTTCCTCCCTTTCTTCTCAACTCATCTGACTGGCATTGGTTGACGCAGCCTCATTCTTATGCTCAGTCACAGAGCTGATGTGATTCTCAAGCCCATTGTCTGAAGCACGGTCTCTTTTGTCTTCTAATTTTGGACATGAACTTGACCTGTGGGACTGATGGGATCATTAGTAGAGATGGCACAGATATAGTAACAGATAATAACTCTTTTTAGGGGTTTTAGGGGTCATGATTTATGTTGTTGTGAGATTTTGATGATGTGTTGGTTTTGAGATGTAAGACAGATTTTTTACTTGTCTTTCAGAATATTTTTTGAAGTACTCAAACTCAGGTTATTTCACTATTCACTTTAATATTTCATAGTTTAATACTAATCTAATCATGACAAACTATATTAATGGAAACAATAAACATAAACAAAAAAAAGAATAAAAAAGTTAATGTTTATGTTATTTTTGAAAATACATAAACTTTAGTAATAAAGTAATAAATAATGAAATATCTCAAATATTAAAAAATAGTTTTTTCATGTGTATGCTCAATATATGCCAAATGATAGTTATCAGGTTAAGAAATTTGGATGTTAGGAGATTCTCCATTTCTATAAGACACTAGAAACGAGGACAATTGTTCATTAAGTTTAAAAATTAAAGGGACATTTTTAGGGCCTAAAGCGTAATGTATTTGGGTTTGGGAACACAAATCCAAATCTGTATACAAATTTGCCACTTTTCAATACCTTATTTAATAATTGAAGCATTCTGTCCTTTATCCAGCAAATTTGCTATCTTAATTTAGACTTTCACATAAAGTTACAGTACATTAATCACGTTGAGCTTTACAAAAAATGTTATCATACACATATTGTGAAGAACACAAAACTTACAAAACAATTTATTTTACTCAGAAGCTAAAGACTGTGTGGTTACAGTCAAGTTTCATTAGGTTCAGAATGAGGAATCTGTCAATCATTATATTTTTCTATCAAGCCTTATAAAGTGATGAGCGTGCTATGATTTGATCTGTGAGAAGACATGTGCTGTAAACATGTCATTTCCTGTCAGAGTTAAGATCTGTGTGGTGAATGAGAAACGCTTTTGGTGTTTTACCAGTGACTGATATGGTATCTGCCAAAACCTACGTGATCAGCAGAAGTGAAGAGCACACAAATCAACTTATGCAAACCACAACCAACAAGATCAAGTGAACTGTGAAAAATAGCCAAACTGAAACCAGCTTGCGCCACACAACATCAAACCACATTTGGAGTTTTTATAAAGGTTTAATAAGATATTGTATAAAACATGAATAAATACATCACAGTGTTATGTATATAAATACAACACATTTAGATATAAAATATAATTTAGTCTTAATAAATAATGCCAAATCATACATTGCTTTTATGAATGCTCATGTGCGCACATAGCTTTAACAATCTAGATATTACAAAAGTAAAATTAATTTTAAAAAGTTAAATAAAATATTAAAATACAAAGTTAATAATCATTTTCACAAATACAGCCTTAGTGAAAATGTACCACTAAAATAGTTTGTTAGTAGTTTGTTGTCTGTAACTGTAGAGAATTTGTTGAGCAGGAATATCTTTTGGCGAACACTTATTCGGGGTCTTGCTGGACTGGTTTTTCAGGATGGGTCGGCATGATCATGATTTTCCGTGGAACCTGGATGCAGAGAAGGGAATATTTTATTACATCAGCACCAACAAATATAAATACTTGGAAATGCTTGAGACATTTTTTTCTCAATCTTACACAAACCCACATATTAACACATACCTCGTCTCAGACGCACATCCTGTGTGATAACCGTCTGAAGCTCTTCGTATTTCTCTGTAAGCTCTCGCTGTTGTTTGAAGTAAATGTGAAGGGGAAACACAGAGTTAAAAACGATAAGTGAGGACACAGAAGGTTCATTCACAATTCACACAGTTCCCAAACAAAACAACTTTATCGTAAGTACCCAACTTATTATTGTAAGCAATTATGCCAAGAATTATAAAATTTAATAAACAAAAGTGTTATTAAAAAACTTAATATCAAGACTTAAAGGAAAATTACCTGCAGGAGATACAGCTTGCCAAGCAGCTGCTTCTGTTTTACTGTAGCATTTTTCATAATCTCCATCCTACAGTTCACAAAATAAAAAACATCATGGCATTACCCATTGGGACAGTATCAATAACAATATTCAATAACTTGTATTACTCAAAATTTTAGATATGTATTAGCTTTGATTCACAAAATCAATGTTAATAGTATTAATCGTACTTCAACATAGTGGACGCTTGCATAAGGTCCTTCATCTGCTGATGTGTAAATCCTGTAACGTACACACTGTTGACCATGATTATGACATCACCTGAAATTTCAGAAGGAGGGTAATGTTGGTGCTACACATGCAAATGACAGCAAAACAAAAGAAAAAGCGAGCAGGCGAGCTCTTTATAACTCACCTGTTGTTAACCCAGCACTCATTGCCGGACTGTTCTCTTTCACCCGACACACACATGAGCTTAGATCCTGCTCAGCACTGACTGTTCTCTCACCACTGCTCGTCTATGGACAGGAAGCAAAAACCCAATCAATTCATCATCCAAAATCCAATTATCCCTGACAGATAATAAGCCTTCAGGCAGGCGTGTAATGCCTGAATGAATGGTGAAATGAGTATGAGAAGAGTGAGAGAGGATGGGTGGATGGGTAATGAGGTTACCTGGATGTCAAAACCAAAAGTTTCATTTTCTTTTCGTCTTAAAATGATGCTTTTCCTGTTAACAGCAGAAGAGAATAAATGAATGTGCTGCTTTGACTACCTGATCTGACCTCAGGATGACTCATTCATATAAAAAAATTACACTTTAAGCATTAATATAATTTAATTGTATTATTATTATAGTTGTTATTGTTGTTATTATTATTATTATTTTATTATTACCGTATGCATTGCTCTTCTGTCTTGTCTTGAGATTGCAGTACCTGAAATAAATTATTTTATTAAACATTTGTATTTGAATAACTACTTCTAAATAAATAATATTAAAAAATATTAAAATATAAATATTAAATAATATTTTAATAAAGAAAAACAAACAGATAAGGAAAATTAATCGATTCATCACTTACGTTCTGTTTATGACTTTCTGTTTGTTTTGTATCTTTGTTTTTGGTTATTTTACAGTCACTCTTCTGTGTTTTGTGTCCAGTATTTAACAGGTTGTTTGTCGCACAGCTGCTCTTTCCTAACAGTTTTCTGATGTATTGCACAGTTGCTGTCATCTTCAGAGTGTGTGTTGTCATCTCTGCTGATGAGACTTTCTCTCCTCCGGCTTTTACACGCATCTCTGAACGGATGTCACGTGACCACTGTGAAGTCCCCGGGGCTTCTCTTATTTACTGTAAGTGTGTCAGCGCAATTATTGAGAATGAAAGATACAAACACCTTAGACTTATATTTAAAGAATTTAAATTAGATATATTATAATATATTATAAGTATATATAATAAACTAAAACGTATTAAATATATTATACATATATGTTATTAATATATGTTACATATTTATTCTTAAGTAAATTATTTTCATGTCAAATTAACGTTACAGTACTTGGATGGGCCTGTGTTGTTAGTTTCGAGGGGTTGTTGGGAAAATCTGTGGAGGAGACGGCGTTTCCAGTTCATGTATTGCATCTCCGATCCGATCCACTAGATGGAAGCACCGGCAGTGTCCAGAATCAGGTTGCAGTTCCGCCTGAAGAAGAAGAGAAATCTAGGCGTCCACCTTCTGTGTGCTGGAGACCACGACGCAAGCTTTGTCGTTTTCCACATCTTGCTAGCAGGAGCTTAAAGGTAACGACGTCATTTTCTTTACTAATACTGCTCTTTATATAATTATTTGTCAATGAATTTGTTTTTATATTGTGCTTTGACGATTGGCTTGTCTTGCATACATGATGATTGTGGTCCTGATGCTGCTTTTGTTACTAGGCGACCCGGCTGACTCGCGAGCTTTCTGATAAACACGACAAAGAGCCATAAGAGAATTAGGAAAAATAATCGCTGTGATTAGTAGTAGTTGGATTGTAAAGCTGTAGATTCTTGGTTATCTGCGCAAATTTGGAAATGACCGATTTAATGACGAGCTGTGTGGTTGGGTCATTTAAAATGGCATCAAATGACAGAAGATCAGCTGACCTGCTGTATCAATAAAATGTTGAAATATATCATGCCTATCTGCAATTACAGAGTAATCCAAAGTCCATTCATCAGTAAGACAACAGTCATGGCTGCTGAGCCCAACTATCGCAGGACCAAACCGGGTAATTGCCATTATGAGCAACACATTTTAACATTTGACTTTCTAAAAGGCAATAATGTTCTTGAAATATATAATTATGCACAAAAATTCAATTTCAATGTAGGTGTAAGGTCAATTCCCCTTGCTAATACAAATGGAGCTGATGGACCCACATCACAGATTCCTGGTTTGTCACAAGCTGCCAACACCACACCTGAAGAGAAAACCAAAGGACGACGTGTAGGAATTCAGGCCACTGACTCGGATTATGTTAAACTTGCGAAACAAGGGGGACAAAAGGGTAAATTTGTGTATAACCGTGCAGCATACTACAGTTTAAAATGATGTTGCATACTGTTCACACATCCTACTTTTTCAAAATATTTGATAGTATTATATAGCATGTAGTGTACAGTAGTTAGAATGTTAGTATTCTATTTGGAACATACTTATTATTATGGCCTTGATTAACTTTTAACTGTTCTATAGGTTTGCTGTGGCATGACGATCCTGTCGATGCAAAACCAGACGGTTCCTACAAACCCTCTAACTGGTTCTCTGATTCACCAGATGGTCAAGATAGGTGAGTATTTTAGTCTGCGACAATAGAAAATACCATCCAAATCTTGAGTGATCTTAAATCTTAGGTTATAATGCGTCATAAAAATGTTTCACACAAATAAATGTAAAAGTTTAAAACGCTACAAAGGTGTCAATGATCTCATGGAAAGCTGATCCATAATTTATAGTGTATCATGGAGCCCTTACTTCTCCTCAAAGAATTACAGAGGTGTGTGGTGGAGAGATGTAAACCCCAAACCATCCATTATGATGGTGTGAACTGGGGTTCAATCGTGTGATCTTATGCTTGCAGCGGAAGCAAAGCATCTACCCCTGACGGAGACAGCAAGAGTCATTCTAAAGGGGCCGCACGGTCACTGGAGCCCCCATTTGGAACTGATAACTGTTCTGCCTGGGAGAGGGATACTGACATTAGCAGTGGTAAAAACAAGGTGAATTAGTACAGACAGTGACAGCCTGCTCATGCGTGGCCATCAGTAATAATTCCCCCGTCGCCATGTTATGAAGAATTCTTCTGTTGTCATCATCCATTCAGTTTCTTGTTTTTATATATATATATGTTTGCAGCTTGACACAAGACTATTTTTTGTTTGATACATGGTGTAATTATTTTTCTTACTTTCATTTTGATTTTTCTCTCACAGAATGATATATACTGTGGGATCACCCTCTTCATTCTCATTGAACATTTTCAGTTGTACAGCATACTAAGAAATATACTTGAGCTTTTCATAACAGTTTGGTGTCAATTCAGGCTTGATTCCCTAGAGCATCAAGATGTGCATCAGAGTCCAAAGAAATGCTGAATACTATGTGCATGACAAATAAAGCCTTTATTATTTATTCCAGATTGACACTCACTCACTACTGTTCTCTATGTATATTTTGCCATTCATTCTTCATTAAGCAAGAGCCACTCAGGGAATACCTTTTTTTAAATATTTACCATGTCAAGTGAGCAGTAAATTGAATACACACACTACGTGCTCATGCCATCTATTGGATTTTGTTAGCATTGCATCAAGTTAGTCATTTTGGACTGGGTCCCAACAAAAATGCAATGTTATTTAATACATTTACAAACTGTCTTGCGGGTCAGATTAAAGTGCCCTGCGGGCCGTATGTTTCTCCCCTCTGCCCTAGAGGCTAATATGACAGTGGATATTTTAGATGTAACGATGAGACTTTCCTATATAAAACCACTTTGGCATATTTTACTACTGAGCCCTGTTGTCACAGATTTTTAATTCAAATTACTGTTGCACTGGCTACGAACAAGATACCACACCACTTACAGAGTCTCACATCCATGGTTCTTCCCTCTCCCCATCAGGAAACAGAATCATCTAATCATTTTATTAATCATTTATTCTTTTTTTTTTTCATTTGTGACTTCCCCCTTTTTTATGTATTGCTTACATGAATGATTTTAAATTCATCATACAGGAAAGATCAGCATGGTTTCAAATAGTAAATTATCTATGCCTTATCTAAAAGTAATCAATATCTTCTGTCTTCACGCAGGGCATGAACAATGCTACATCAGGGATGCAGAATCTCTCCCTAAGCCAAAAAGATATCGACGAGGCCAACAAGTTCAAGAAGATGTATGTGTCTCTTTACATTTTTACCACTGCATTATTTTCTCTAATTAAAAGTGTGCTCTTCCTGTTATCACCATCTGTATTACATTTCCAATATTTTTTTCATTGGTTCAACATTAAAGTTCCCATGACAAGAAGGCGGTAGCTCCAGTCAGCATGTCCAAACTGTTGGGCTTTGGTTATGTCGAGGAGAAGAAATCTTCTAATGATGAAGATGATACTTCAAGTGAGAGTTGTTTTTTATACACATTACATGTGTTAAATGTCAAAGTATTTAATAATCTAAAAAACTGCTGTGTGAATTTAATCTTTCAGGCATGACCTCTGAGCAGACCAGCACCGTTGCACCAGAAGATGAATTTGAATAGAAGTTATCCCCCTAAACCCTTCTTCATAAATTGGTCTTCTCACGTATCCACTTTGCATTTACACCTCACGCTCTGCTTTATGCAAGCTTACTAAGCATTTTCTAATAATTTGGCAAACATTGTTATCATCATCGTTTGGCATCTTTATCTAAAAAACTCGTTTGCGTTTTGCTCACTATGGTGCTTGTGATCTGAAAAAGGATACCCCTAGAAAGACGGAAAATTGAGTCCCTGCATACAAACTACAGGGTGCATTGACAAATTACATTGTAGGTGCATTGATGCCAAGATTTTTCCAAATTTCATAGCATTTATTCATTTTAATCACTCGCTCATAGTGCAGCAATGCGCCAAATCTTTAAGAACACTTGAGATGGCACAGTTGATCCACTTATCACACATAGACAGACAGGATGTACTTATGCCACGTTAAACAGCCTTATCCCATCTAACAATGTTAAAAACTATTACAAAAACATGTGTAAGATGCATACTGTCAAAATCACACACTTCATGACTTTTGAGTGCTCTTGTGCCCCTAATTAAGTAGTTGAGCGCATTCTGAGCACAAGAAAGCAAGCTTATATTAAATAACTACATGAAATAAGGTCTTGGTAAGGATTTGAGAAAAGGAAGGGGGGTTCAGGGAGTTTGCGATTGTGAATGTCGGTTTTGTTGTTAGAGTTGATGTAATAGTAAATAATAATCTCAGATTGTGTTGTTTTAATGTTTTATGCTGCATAATTACTTTTTTGTCCCTCCTTGAAAGATGTTTACACTTGCTGTCAGTTAATGTCGATAAATGATAACTGAATAAAATTGCATGTGCATGAAACTTGTTTTTTGTAGTGATTGAGGTTCAAAAATGGTCACATCCATAGCAGTCCATATTCTTCATAAATGGACACATAAAAATGAAATAAAATAACTATTTTATGTTCTTCAAAGAGCCACTTCTCAATTTCCTAGGTACAACTGCTGCTTTTGTGCATTTTAATACACAGAAATCTGTCCGTAACACTGGAATTAAGATAAATACTATAAAAACTATATAGTTAATAGTTACATCAACAGATAACAAGTTTATTAAGTTTTCAGGGAAAACGTGTGGTGGATCTAGTAGTTAAGGATCTGGAATAATAACAAATGCTGGAGATTGAATCCCAGGTACCTGTGACCCAGAACTGGAAAGATACTGAGATGACAGTCTTACTCATTCATCATAGCACCCTTGGCCTGGACATTTAACTTTTGGCCTCTACAATTAACCTGCTGTAGTCAGATGGATGTAAAGCATCTGCCAAATGCCAGTACTAGATAATGGGGAGACAGGAAGGTTGTACTGCTTTTATCGGAGCCTGTGAGAGCTAATTAACAGAATAATTTCACTGGTTTGCACCAGCTGTGCAAAATGTGTCAATATAATGTTTGCCTGATGCTTTTATATAATATATAGGCCTACACAGTGTGTTAAAACAGTGGCAGTCTTTGTTAAATTTGGGCAGTGAAACGTCATTCTCAAAATCATTCCCAAAGGGAGACGTCCACACGATGGCAATGTTGCCTAATCCTCACTTGGAAAATCCTTTTTTCAAAGACAACCAATAATTTATCAAACGTCTTTAAAAATAATTTATGTCGCATCAGTTAGTCTTAGCTAAAGTTATGTGACATTTATTTGACCCCCAACAACAACAACCAAAAATTAGCGAACGCAAATTTACTTGAAATAATTAATTTTATTCGCAAGTAGACAAACAGAAAACTTAAGATAGATTCATAAAGATTAATGCTGTTTTCTTGTTGCATCCGTATTTCTCACGCACATCGATCTTAACACATTGACCCCTAGTCAACTCATTTTCGACTACATGGCAACACAGTTAAATGCCCCGAAACAGCATCTCTCTATGTGAAGCGTCTACGTCACGCGCTCTGACCCTCTTGCTCATGGAAGCGCGCGAGACCCAGCCGGAGCCGCCCGTTCATCGCATAAAAACACATTTGGAAAGAATGTCATCCAACGATTTCATTTCCAATGGATATATGCGTCGCCGTGAATAATTTACGTTTAGGAGGTGTTGCGGTAAGTGCTGGTGATTTCGGAGCGTTGCTAACATCTGGCGACGAGAATTGAACGCCGAATCGCGCGAACGCGTGTCATTTATCTGCAGATCTCAATCAGTCATTTCAAAAACTGTGGTGTGATAGACAACAGTGTTGCTAATGCACCGTTTGTTTTCCGATCGATGTGTTTGTGCATGCTTTAAACCTTCATCTGTCTTCTGTTGTTTTATTGCAGTGGCTAACTGTGCAGAAAATATGCAATTATCCTATATGCTTATATACATTGATTGATACTTAAGCAGGTATTGCCTGGAAGGTGTAGGTATGTCGATAGCTACCTTTCACCACCATCACCATCATCATCATCATCTCTGACCCTTCATGTGTCCCTCTGAACACCGCATGGCGCATTTGGCCCATCTGTTCATCAAATATTAACCTGGGCAAGACGTCGGTCATGTTGTGTGGCTTGTAATTAAAATGGTTGATGACATTTGTTATGGCATCCTGCAGCCTAGTAACCCACCCACAGTCAGGTCTCCATTACGTAGACTGGTAGATGCTGTCATTGGGACTCAGGCTGGACCACCTATTGAACACTTTTCTTTATGGATGATGAAGCATCTCTGTTTTTGCTCTTAACTCACGCTCTGACCAATGGGCTTGAGAGAATGGAATCTGTCTCTGGGCTGGCCGGGATGCCGGTGTGGTTACAGTTTTAGCTGCCTCATCATATTGACTGGAGTTAGGATTGAATGCAGCTTTGCTGCTGTGCACCATGTAATTGCTGCTGTGCGGTGATTTGCTTTGCAAAGTCCACAATTACTGTATGTTAAGATTGCATCATCGTTGGGTAGACGTGTTACTTAGATACTGAGGTGTCTGCATTGGTATGTTAGGTGGTCTGTAAAAGCATCCAGGGGAGTTTTCTGTGTGTGTTAAATTTTAAATGGCCATGGTAGGGTTTTGACTCCATTAGAGGTACGGAAATGATGTCTCTGACAGTCCTGTGTGATAGTACACACTGTCCAATGAGTCCCATTAAATAACAATTTATTACGGCTAATAAGATGGCCTGCTCGTTTCTGCATCTCTCATCATCTCTGCTCTCCTCTTCGCTGTAAGGCCTGTGCTTGCTTAGACTGACAGCAGACTCTTGGTAAATCCAGTGTGGCAGTGGGTGGGGATTTTAAGGACTTGCAAAGTGGATTTGGAATTCATTCTCACGAATGCCAACACAGTGGGTTACTGCCATTTATGTAGTTTATAAGCTGCAGATCATTGAATTATAAACATCTGTGTGTGTGCTCCTGGTAAACCCTCTGTGTCCTCACAAAGATTTGATGTGTCCTCGACGTTTTTTTGTCCCCATGAGGATAACAGCTTATGCATTATACTAAATGATGTTTATTCGAAAATGCAAATAAATTCAGAAAGGTTTGTGTGAGGGTTAGGTTTAGGGGTAGGGTAAGGCTTAAGGAATAGAATTTACAGTTTGTACAGTATAAAAATTATTATGTCTATAGAAAGTCACCATAAAACATGGAGACCCGACCTGTGTGTGTAGTTCCTACTTGTCATCTTTAAGATGCTACTGTACCATCTCATTAGGGTGTTCAGTTTTAAATATGCATGTGCAAATATATATCCTTTTATTTTAAAGACACTAGTAGGGCTTTACAGTAAGAAGAGGAGAGCGCATCTGCTGATCCGGCTATTTTTGCTGTTGGTTGGGGGAGGGTATTGGGAAGAGAACAGGTTGTCTTGTCATGCTGTTGCATGCTGGGATGTTGGAACACACATTGGAATACATCCCTTGTTTCCCTGCCATAATGCTGCCAGGAACTATGATTATAACCTTTGTGTGCCAGTGCCAACGCTTGGTGATATCTCCATGCAGTTCTCTTGTGCGCTGTCACAACTTAAAGTTTACAAGGAAATCAAACTTTACCTTCTTTTACCTACCTAATACATCGCTTGTGTTATTTTGCATGTATAAGAACACATTATTTCAAGAAGGAAAAACAGGTTTGTCTTCATAAATTTTCCTTAATATGTAAGAACGTTTAAATAGAGATGCTCTTATTGTGTCCAAACGTCTGAGTAAAAGTAAGAAGGGAATGGTCCATGCACACTCACATACCAACTCCATTCTCCAATGAAACTGAAATAGGCTGAAAGGGGCTAAAACATGTTTTCTAAAAATGGGGAAACTGTCCCGTTAGATGTTTTATATCACCTTACAGTAGTAACTTTACTTGGGATGTGAAAGATTTTGCAACTATCTTACCTAAATATATATATTTGACAGAGACTTCTCAATTTATTGTGTTGGTTTAGTGAACATTTTGGGTATATTGAAGGTAAATAAGCATATTGAAGAGACATTAAATGTATATGCAATTAAATGTATATGCAATATGTAAGGCATAGTAAGGTAGATAATATAAAAAAGCATGTGTGTGTATGTATATATGTATATATGTATATATGTATATATGTATATATATATATATATATATATATATATATATATATATATATATATATATATATATATATATATATATATATATATATATATATATATATATATATTTATATTTATATTTATATTTATTTATTTATATATTTATATATTTATATTTATATATATGTATAAACAAAGATCTGCCGTCTTTTTTGGGCAGAGTTGTGCAGTAAAACTGTATCGCTCCAACTGTGTCCTCTTCAATTATTATAACCTGACACACAGTGTCACAGTGTGATGCCCTTTTCATGACAAATTAAATTTTTTTACCACCTTATTTCTCATACAGTGGTCCTATTTTAGATAAGTAAAAACCCACATCCATTACACGTAACTCACTGCATTTATAACCAAACTTAAGTAACCAAGAGAGAGGATGCGTGGTGCCGATTATGAAATTGTAGTCTAAAATGAAGACAAAATTAATTTGTTTATTTGATAATCTGTGTGAATTAATGTATCAAATCTTTCTACATGTTTAGTGAATAAATGTAAATTGGAGAATTAATGAAATCTGCTCGTTTAGTCGTGATGTAACAATACAGTTTCCAGGTCCAAGTCTCCACTGTTTTCAAGTGAGACTGTTATCAACAGCCATTTTTAGCGCTATTTATTCATATCACACATTTAAGCGACACTTTATAAACTCACAGTTTGCACCACATTCACCAGGCTCACAGAATCTCCAACAGCAATTTTTTAATAATTCATAAAAATGAATTGGTGTCTGGCTCTCAGGAATTTCATTTATGGAGATAAAGGTTAGAATTGTGGTTTTCTGTAGTTTTACAGCATGTCATGAGTGTATATTAACATTATTTGTGGTTTGCCTTTGGCATCTGTTAGATGGTTTGGACCCAGTAGCGGTTGTGTGCGACGTCAGTCTTAACAAGCAGATTGTGTGCAATATAAATCCTGCTCTGAATTTCAGGCTCTAAACTTGGAAGTCATGATATGGAGGTAAAATGGGTTGAAAAATACTCTAATAAAGTCAAATAGTTATACACTGATGTATTTGCCAGGACATCTATTTGAATGCTATTTGACTAATTTCAGATGATCATTTTATTGCTGTGCATGCTCAACATTAACATAAGTTAACACTAACACTGTCTAAAGCAACATCCAAAAATGTTGACAGGCTTGTTATTTTCATCATTTTTGTGTACGTTATATTGGCTATCATTAATTTAAATCATTAGTCCCGCTGTAGTCGATAATTTTATCCCTTAAATCGAGTCTTTAATCATCAAAATGAGATGTTACTCTACACCATTGCTTCATTTAGTATATGTGGATTTATGAATATGCAAATTAACAAGTAATATGATAAGTAATGTAATATTTAATGGCAAATTAATAAACAGAATATTGTGTGTTTGTTATATTGTATTAGTCACGACAAGGTAGTTGTGTTTGATTATGGGTAATTGTGTTTTTGTGTGCAGGGGGAATGCCTACTCCTAGGCAAAGCCCTGTGGAGGAAGGGGAGGTGCTGAGCAATAAGGGAAGATCCAACAACAACATGGCGACTGATGCCACCACCACCAACCTGCTGGCCTCTGTTAAAGAGCAGGTATACTGCATTACTACCATCTGCATGCTTCTGGCTATAGCTTGTTAGTCATTAATCGTTCTCCTTGAGGACTGAGATGTTCAGCCGAGACTCATTTTGAGAGCTGACAAGCTTGTTTTTTCCTTTTATCGAGGGAATGTGCTTTCTCACATCAGCTTTGATGCCTAAACCTTCAAGTTTGTTTTAAAGTTTAAATGGTCTGGTCAAAACTTTAAATATAAATTCTCACAGAATGTATTTATTAACAATATATGAAGCTTTTATATTTCTATAAAAATCAGTCTATACACGAGTAATCTATTTTAAAAAAGGGAAATATACATGCATTATAAATGTGACAAAAACGAAACAAATAATTTGAGAGACAAAATACTTTGTAGGATTTCTGTGAATTAAAATGCACAAACCAGAAGCAATAATACCCAACAAATGGAGAAGAGATGACTCTTCAAGAAGCATAAAATAATCATTTTATATTAATTTTCTGGTGTCCATTTATGAGGAATATGAGACTGTTATGGATGTGACGATTCTGAAAACAGCATTTTACCTGACTATAAAATTCATGTTTTAAACATAAACAAATGTGGCACACCTCACATGGGTATTTGGCACGCTGAAAACCTAAAAACCTAAAAAAAATTCATGGTAAGGTAGACATCTGCATGAACTTTCACCAAAAACTACAGCATTCATTTTACAGCGATGTGTCTGTCAAACGGCCAAGTCTTGCGTTTTCTTTCTGCTCTGTGTGGACAGAATCAGGACATAAGCAAGTATTGTCAGTCTGAACAATGGGTTGAATAGCAGAGACCTGGTACAGCTGGTAGCTCACTGCTTGGCACAAGGCAGATAGCCATTGCCTGACTGTCTCGCCTTATAAACAAGACTCGGTAATCTCTGCTTTTCATTCCCTTCAGTAATTACAACAATACTAGGCTATTTTCCACCACCTCTAGTGAACGTCTGCTTGAAATGGAACTTGCCATACTTTCAAAATATGAAATCTATTTCAGACTCGCACAGTGCTCTAAAATGTATTGCAATATAACAGTGTCAGGGAGTCATGAAAATATGAAGTGGTAGTACATTGATATTAAAATACTGAGCCAGTGCAATAGTGAGTGTGTGGCTGTGTTTGTTTTAGTGTGTGTGTGTTGTGTGTATGTCTCCTTTAAGGGCAGCTGCATCAACAAGTCTGTCTGTATCTAAGAGACGTAGGCCAATAGTGTAGCCTCTTCGTCTTCGACACACACACACACAAAACAAACACGCATGCACACACAGACAGGCTTCAGAAACGACACAAGTGGAGAGGAAGATGGCACAAACTCAAGAGTGAGACAGAATGGCGTTTGCAAGGAGATGGGATTTAGAAACTATGACCTTTGAAGACAAATTAATGCCATAATTGGAAACGGGTATGAAGTATGTAGAATGGGTTTTTAATAGCAGACAGACTCCACATTATGGCTCTGTTTTGATCACAGATCACAGAAGTGATTTTTTTTTATCTTTTCGGTTTATGTAAAGGAGCTCCAGTTTGAGAGACTGACCAGAGAACTTGAGGAAGAGAGACAGATTGTGGCCAATCAGCTGGAGCGATGCAGGTTGGGGGCGGAGTCTCCAGGTGCTGCAAGTGACAGGTAAGAGGAAATGTCTGTTTGCAAATTTTATTTTTAGACTAATTGTTCCTATTGATAACTTTTTTTTATGTGTGTATGTATTGCTTTTTATTAATGCCGTTACAGATTCAGAGCATTCATTTCACAACATTGTTTGTAAATCTTTTCAGATTTTTGCTGATTGTGGGTTTTAATGGTTATTTAATTGGCAGTATAGCTCATAAAAAATTTAAATTCTGTTACTAATTACTTACCCTGAAGTTGTTCCAAACCTGTGTGATTTTTTCTTTTTCTTTTTTCTTTTTAAATAAAAAGGGATGTTAGTTTGATGTCTTAGTTTGTACCCAGACGAACTCAGTTTTTCATTCACAAATGAGACAAAGTTACTGTATGCCTTGAGAAGACTTGGAATACGCCACACAAGTCATTTGATCTAATTTTGTGGTATGGCATTGTCCCTTTTGGATCTTGCCGTCATAAATAAACAGTAAGCCAGTTTGTTGCAAACAGCTGCTCAGACATTTTGCTGAACATCTTTTGTGTTCTATAGAAAAATTTATAGAAATACAAAGTCAGAATTTAATTTTTTGGGTGAAATATTACTTATATTGATTAAATGGCATGGTGAAATGACTCGGCATGACCTACATACAGAGGTGTAGCAACCACACGCCCCCCACTTACAAAAATACTGAAATTATTGCCATCTTGTCCAGCTTGTATTTAAGAAAATAAATTAGGCCACATTTCTCAACATAATTAATATTCATGTGCCAATCTGCACCAGAAACAGTTTGTGCATTAAACCATTAATAGACTTTCAGTGGACTTAAAGCAAAAAGATATGTGACTTATCTTGAGGGTAGTAAATGAGTTAAAGGGATAGTTCACCCAAATAATACAATTCTGTCAGTATTTACTCACATCTTTAAAAAACTGTATGATTTTCCTTCGTGGAATACAGAAGAATGCATTTGGAAAAAATGTCTCAGTGTTGTTTGTCCATACAGTAAACATCAATGGAGTCCAAAACCGCAAAACTGTATCCCATTAATTTGTATTTCATTGAACACTTTCAAATATCTTCTGCACTGTGCAGTGGAAAGAATGCCATACAGACTTTTAAAGACATGCAGATAAATAAATAAATAATGACCGAATTTTCTATTTGGATAAAATTTCCCCAAAAAAATGATCAACTGGTATTTAAAATCATGTCGTCTTGCTAATGAGATTAGAGTTAGTTGCACACACAGAAACACACGGGTGTTTTTTTTATTCTCATGGTCTGGATCGGTTTGTTAAAGAAAAGTGTGATAAACACCCGGCTGTGTCCCTTTCCAGTCTAACCGCATTTGGGAAATGAAAGAATATTTATCATTTCGCAATAAACACATTCAAGCTTTAGGGCATTATGAAATGTTTTAATAAATGTTAGAGAAACAGTGTTTCAGAGGTGTTTACTGCTAGAATTAGAATTAAAACAGACTGTAATATTATTTACTGTGCAGTCTGTTCACATGCTTTGCCACAGTGAACTCTCTGTGTTTGTATGTTTAAATTCACATGTCATTTGATCCATTCCTTCATGAGTCAGGGAGTGTCCATGCCGTTTTTCCAGATGGTCTTGGCTGTTGAGTTTTTCTTTCTTGAAGAAAACCCATTTGTGCACTTCTGCCACCAGCGTGTTCCACTGTGGCCCATCCACCGTTAACCTTTCCTTACATGGCATTCCTGCTACCCCACTCGGCCTCCTCAGCTGTCGCCATACCCTGATGACCAATGACCTTTAACCCCTCCATTGCAGACACTCATGTTATGTGGCAGACACTGGTTTGCTGTTTTAAGACAGTGACATTCTTATGGTTCATCCAGCTTGGACTCCCAGATCCATCCGTTCATCAGTTCCTCCAAACGCACAGTTAATTTCACCTGATTAATCGGACAGGCTTTCTGAAATTTGTGTCAGAGAGATAAATGTGACAGTCGGTAGATTGATGTGCGCTTTTAATGGTTCCATATTTCCGGGCAAATGGAGCGATACGTTTTGCTCTCCATCGGAAAATGAGATGCATTGTGCCCTGTGTGTGTCATTGTGCTGTCCTCTCTCATGATTTCTCTTTTTTCCTCCAGCTCTTCTGAGAAGTCTCTGCTGTGGAGATCAGCAGGTATATTTTTCTGCTTGCTATTTTTTACTTATTATCTGTTATACATAAGAGTAGGCAGAAGTGTGGCACTTCAGACAGGGATGTGGTATACATCATAGTTTGGCTTGGGGTTGATGAAAGTTTACTTGTCGATAGTTTAGCTCTCTAGTTTTTGTATTCAAGGCTTTCTGCAGCATTTGTTTTGTGCTAAATTATTATTATTCTTTTTTGGGTGTGAAATATGAACATCTTGCATAAAATGCACACGAGAATCATTGCCCAAATTGTACATTGTTCAACACTCTTGCATGTTTTATCATTGTGCACAAATTGATTAAATCACCTAAAATACTTAAATTTATTAATCCTGTGATAACCCTTTGGTCATCAGAATCCTCTGGCGCAGGCGTGTCCAAACCGTCAGATGGTTGCCCCTCGCCAACATTTGGGGTCAGAGGTCAGGGGTCACTTTACTCCCCTGAATTGGAGCAGATATCCCTGCGTGAAAGTGAGGGTTCGTTTATTCACACTCCAGATTGTTTTTGTTACCTCTGTATGAACAATTCACACTCATGTAAATGACTTGCATTTATATTTTAAATATTTACATTCAGTCATTTAGCAGACACTTTTATCCAAAGCGTCTTACAAATAAGCAATCAATAAAACAATAATTTGTAAATAGTGGGTTAATAAATGTCTTCTGAAGTAAAACAATATGACTGTGAGAGAAAACTATTAATATTTTAAGCTTATATAACAGCGACACATCACATGTCAGTGTAAACAAGCAGACCTGAGCATCAGATCAGGTCAGGTCAGATCTGTTTGCTCACAGTAATACACAATGTGGTGTTGGTTAAATAAGCTCAAAATGATCATCTCTTCTAACATGCACTTACTGCATTTTTTATTGTACAACTAACTATATTAATGTTTATAATTCATTAGCACCAAGGTATTTGATACTTTTTTTTGATACTTTTTTGACATGTGTGATGGAACTGCAAACAGTAGATCAGTAGATCCATCACTGTGATTTTTATTGACATCACATTCAAGTGATTGATAAACACTACAGATATCTGCTGCATCAAGAATTACTTTACTAACATGTGTCCTGAAAGCTAATCCTGTCCTTAAAGGGCTTTGGATGATTTCTTACTGTATAAAGTGTTATCCTAAACGCTATTCAGATTAGTTTTAATATTTATTAAGGTGAAATAAAATTTTAAATAAAACACATGTAGTACAAAATATTTAAAATATGAAATATAATCAAATAAAATCATTTATTTGAATAAAAATTAACTTAATGTTGAACTGGTTTCCAACAATAGTTTATTCACTAAAAACATCAACTAAAAAAGCAACAAGGAAGTACAAGGAATTTTTTTTAAATGTGCTATCAATGTCTATCATGCCTGGCTGTTTTTTTCACAAGATTGATTGTGTCTCTGCTGGGCATTTCTAACGCCGAAACGAAGAATATGTCCTCCTCCTGATTTATCGAAGGCTGTATTAAAAACTATTTGCTATTTGTAACTATTTGTAGACACTCAATTGAATGGGAGAAATGGGATGATAAAACAATTACAGTCTGATTACAAACAGAGAGATTAGTCAATATTATTTTTCATGATAAGTGAGCGCCACAGCTTAATCTTTTTACTTGCAAAATAGTAATCCATAGTCCAGTTTCTTTGACAGTATTAAACTTTCTGTTTATTTTTTCTCCTGCTGTTTTCTCAGGGTCTGCGGCTAACTCACGCAGCTCTACTCAAATGAATTCATATTCAGATAGCGGATACCAGGAGGTGTGTGGTTACTATAGCAACACGGTGACACCCAGGCGTTCTGAAGGGAGGTCCCAGTCGACTAGCTCCGCCCCTAGTGGAAGCCCCACCCTTGCCATGAGCTCTAGAGCTGAAGGACAAGCTTCGACACAGGTATAAACACATACTTTATAACCATCCTATCATCTTGATGTATATTTACGCCACTTACTGTGTTTGTTTATACGTAATGTTTTTCAGGCGGGAAGCAGCGGGCGTGTCATGAGGCGTGTCAGTTCCGTCCCCTCTCGTGCTCCCTCCCCACTGTATACTCCCTCCCCACCTGCTTCCCGCCAGCCACTCCGGACATCTCTGGGAAGCCCCTATGGCTCGCCCATAGTCTCAGAGCCCCGCCCCCTACCTAGCATATTTCCTGGAACCACCTTGCCTCCTACCTCCAGCCATGCCCCAGACCCCGTCCACTCCTCTTACCTGGGTCGACATGGAAACGGGGTGAGGTCGGAGTCTGAGTCGTCGCCAACACTGTTGCGTTCCGGTATGACCGCTCAGCCTCAGCAGTACGGAACCTTGGGGAAGCACGAATCACGTGCATATGATAGCACTCACTCTTCATTTGGGACGCGAGCCTATGACATCTTCGAAAGGATGGTTCTTTCAAGACCGGATAGTCTTACAGGTGGGTTATAAACAAAAAATTATATTTGACAATTTGGTGCTTGCCAGTCACTGTTGTTATTGTTTATATTAGTGGTTTCTCTTCATATCAGTGGTTGTCAGATCAAAATAGGTGGGCATAATTTGACTGCTCTGTGTATTTGATTGATTTTCAGATAGAATGTACATTAGAAATAAAAACAAAACTTGGTGACACTTTACACAAAGGTTGTATTCATTAAACTTAGTAAATGCATTAGCTAACAAAAACAAAGAGCAATATAATTTTTCAGCATTTATTAATCAGTTGCATAAACATCTAAGTAAGACTATTCATAACTTTATTACGTCAGTTACATAAATAGGTACAATCTAAAAACGACGTCTGATTAGCCCAAGCCAAAGTCTTAACTTGGCAGCTAATGTTTATGCAACCGGCCATTGGTCCGTGCCAATAGGTGCCACGTGACAAGCCCTCAGCAACCACCCAGAACACTGTGGAAACAGCATAGCAACACACTTAAAACCACTCCGAATACATTACAATGCCCTACAAAGCACTCTTCCTAGCATTTTGCTGCATGGGAAAGCGCCTCTCTAGTGCTTTACTCATTTTCTGGTGCATAAAACTTCATTCCGTGAATTTTAAAGCCATAAAATGATTTGCTTTTCCATCCTGTCCAGAACTGTATCAAACACAGTTTTCACAGGACTCTTTAAAAGTTGAGGATTTAGCGACACACATTTCAGTGTGTGAAACTTTCTTAGCGTTGTATATGTTAAATAAGGATTAGTAGTGCCGTCACATTTTTTTTGCACTGGTTTGAGGTATTTTTTAAAAAGTGAAAAGTAAAAGTCTCTTTAAAGCACAACTACAAGAGCATAACGAATCTCTTGCCTCAAAACCAATTCTGAAGAGGGTCATAAGGCGACTCTTTGTGCATGCCGATGGTCTAGTTGGGCGCAACAGGGAGGCGGACATGAATTGGTTCTCGTAAAACGTGATAAAGCTTGATTGTAATTGCTTTTATTTTAATGATCATAATACAGTATGTTACTCTTATTATGAGATGCTGTGCCTGCATATGTGTTTCTGAATCAGAAGCTCTGTGGTGCATTAAAACAGCGACTTTATGTCGTATTGTTTCAAAATCTTATTACAGTTTCAATTCCATCTGCAATGAACATCCACATAAAACTGGAGCTCTACTGATATTGTGTGTGTTCTGTTTTCTAGGATTACTTTGATGATAATCTCACATTCAGCTCTCTGGGATATTTTTCCAGATGTGCTCCACTACCCCATTTGTTCAGTATTTCTCTGTAGATCTCTGTAGATGGTGTAAAACCTTTGAGAAGCTTTTAACTTTAGGCCCTTTTGAAAGAACTGAATTTAGAGATTTATGAGGAGATTACAAATTTATGAAAGACAAACTGAATTCTCTATGACTCTTCCAAACCCATTTTGTCACGCTTTACTTTAATATTGCCTTTTTATACTTATACAGCTTTTGAGGAAGATGTGCTTGGTTGAAGAATGTTCCTCTGTGTTCACTAATGAGCACACAATGTCTGAACAAACATTCGCATTTGTCAGTAGTGTCAGTAATTCTGCGTCTAATTGGGTATGAAGTTTGGGGTAGGCGTTCATGAGCAAATCACTTATGGCCTGTTTGCCATTTGAAATCATGTCTGGGAGGAAGGGTGATGATGTGTTAGACCTTTTGCTAATTCAGCCGAATTGCACAATTAATTATGCGCATCACTGGTTTGGTCACAATAACGTCCAACATCCATGTGACCAACATCAGCCCAAATCTCTTTATTTGGAATGGAAACGCATAGCGCTAAACTCTCTAATCGCAAGGCATTTTTAGCCCACCTCCTTAAACCGCTTCTGTCGAAGCTCAAGGTCGATCCCTCACACGTACATCTGGAGGTGTGAAATTCCAGATGAGTGGTTAATTATAGCTGATTTTCTATAATATCACTCACATTTCTATTTTTAGAGTCAAAAAGACACAACTGAGGCATAACTAGAATAGAATAGCTCAGATAAATTGATTGATGGAAGTATTTGATGAGGTTTTTTAGTTGATATCAGTATCTCCCACGAACCTTATAGTATGTCTGAAGGTGTTAAGGTCCAGTGGAGTGGTTAATTATAACAGATTGTTTTCACATCTCCACTTTAAGACTCAAGAGGCTCATTTGCTAAATATAAGATGCACAATTAACATCTATTCACCTTTGATCTCTGATCGTACAGTCATTAGACTAAGAAGTGATTGCACAGAAATATTTAACCTGGTGCTTCCTAGCAGCACAGTACGAACTTCCGAAGATTTCCTGGTGAAACGCATACAGTACACCAGCTGGTTACCAGATGTTGGGTCGTGGATGCTGGTGTTCTTGTTTGTTTCCACCAGCGTGTTTAATCGCATCAGTAAGGCCATGTTAGTTAACCAGCTTCACCAGTTTGGTTTTGCTGGTGATAGGCCTGGTCGACAGATTAAGCAAATAAATAGGGTATACTGTTTGAAGAAACACTGACTGTGACTCTCTGATCTCGATCTAGGTCTGCAAACTTCTTACAGTCAGAACAGCCAGTTGGGACAGGAGACCCGCTCCCCAGACTGCCACGTCACACCCATCTATGAGGACAGAACCTTCCAGAACCCTCTGTACCAGAGTCCCACACACGGCTCACAGAGCGCTCTCTCCAAAAACAATACAGGTATGTGCTAGATTTCCTTCACGAACACCCCGAGGATAACTGAATTGCTCATGGGTTGTTCTTTTGTAACTCTAGAGACATAATTAATTAGAGTTTTACTTGTGATGCTCTTAAAGTTTTATAGTTTAGAGTGATAAAATAAATAAGGAAAGCATTACTCAGATAATTTGCTCCCAGAAGGATGTGATGAGAAATGTTTAATGGGCAGAGTATATTTCACTGTTATCCATATCTAATGTTTATTTTCTACACAGGGTTTGGTACTTTACAAAGGACCACTAGTCAGTGTAGCACTCTGAGGTACCAGCGAGGGTTATTCTCCATGGCAACGCACTCGGACTCCTATCACCCCGCCCACTATCGCACAGCCGACTCAAACTATACAAGACACTCGACTGCCGTCGACAACGCTATCACACGATCTCCTTCCATAGACAGCGTTCACAAAGATCCAAGGTGACAAGCTCATCATAGTGATTTTACAAATGCAGCGCTTGATTGGATATGTGCTTGCTTTAGTTTACACAACTAAAAACTTTTTACAGGTTTTGGTAGTTTATTTACGATACAACAGTGTTTGGGAAGCTAAAAATGCAAACTTTTGAAAGCAAGGTTTGCATGTTTGGTAAACAATATTGTTATAGTCTTTTCGTAAACTACAAAATTCTCATTAAGTATGTCATGGACTTCCGTGGTAGTTTGCATACTGTACCAGATCATCCACATGTGCAAATTTACATAATAATTTTTTTTATATGAATTATATTATTATTTATTTGTTTGTTCTGGAGCCTTTACCACTAAAATATGAAACATATAAAGGCATCAAATGCAGGATAAATGACATTTGTCAAATGAGGTATACATATTTTTGTGTTTCACTGTATTTTGTATTTGCATGGGGGTCCATAGGGAGTTTGCCTGGAGAGACCCAGAGCTGCCAGAAGTGATCCGGATGCTGCAGCATCATTTTCCCTCCGTCCAGGCCAATGCTGCAGCATATATACAACACCTCTGCTATGGAGACAACCGCATAAAGGCAGAGGTACACACACATACACACACGTTGCGTTTGCACAGATGGGGAGAACATTTAGCCAAAGATGGTGGAAAATGGCTCAAGATTTATAAAGCTTCTGCATGTGCAAAACACACACACATTCTTGTGTTTTCATGGCTCACAGGTGTGTCGACTGGGTGGGATCCGGCACCTGGTGGATCTGCTCGACCACAAAACCCTGGAAGTTCAGCGGAACGCATGCGGAGCTCTGCGGAATCTGGTGTTCGGAAAAGCCACGGATGATAACAAAGTCTGCGTGAGGAATGCCGGTGGAATCCCGGCGTTGGTTCGTCTGCTTAGGAAGACGCCAGACACAGAAGTGAGAGAGCTTGTCACCGGTGAGTCTTGCATTTGCTGCATTTCTCACCCATCTCACTTTTTTGCTCATGTGATGTGCTTTGCAGCTCAGATAAAAGGTACAGTCATGCATTTAAATAGTGATTAATGTAGGAATAGTATTTAATTAAATAATAAGCGGATTGCAACAAAACAATCCAATCTCTCCAATCTGGAATTGCTGGATGTTTTCAGGGATATAATACTTTTTAAAATATGCTTTTCAGAAAGTTTGAAACCATATAGAGAATTTAGTTTTAGTGGTTTGTAGATTGTGAGTTGGTCATTCACTCATTTCACTGGCATTTGACAGTAATAGGAAGCACATCTATGAATGTGTCTCATAGTTTCTAATAGTGCCATTTAAAATTATCAAGTATTTTAGTTTCATGTAAAGAGACTTGTAGCATAATTCTTTTCCTTGAAATATTGCTACTTTATGCCTTTAATTATATATATATATATATATATACAGAAATTTTGTGGCTTAGTAATAAATTATTTTTTATAGTTATTAAATGCCAAGTTATAAACTTTGCTCTTGTAATTTTACAACTTATTTTAAGACTTATTTTAATGTGGTACTGCTTTGTTTCATACTGTCAAGGTTGGCACGTGTCAAGCCAAAAAGTAGAAAATTAACTTTTTAAAGTTTTTAAGAATTACTCACTTTTATTTCACTATAGATTTAGAACATAAAATTTATATAATGACAGAATGAATGATTTTTAGTTGAACTATTTCTTTACGTCAGAATATACTGCATGGTAAATATTAAATAAATACTATTGTGGGGTTCTGCCTTAACAGGGGTGTTGTGGAACCTGTCATCATGCGATTCCGTAAAGATGACGATCGCTCGGGACGCTCTTGGTCCTCTCACCAACACGGTGATAATCCCTCACTCTGGCTGGGGTGCGGCTCCCCAACGAGAGGACCAGAAACTCAAGCTGCACTCGTCTCTGGTGTTGAGAAACACAACCGGATGCCTCAGGTACAGCCAACATGACTCACATGTTTGTATCCTGCACCACCACCATAGGGACCTGCAGCAGCAGCATTGATTTACGGTACATTGCAGTATAATCACACGCTGTTGTATCATTGACCACATGATCCTGACGTGTGTGTTTCAGGAACCTGAGCTCGGCAGGAGAAGAAGCAAGAAGGCAGATGCGTTGCTGTGAAGGGTTGATCGATTCTCTCCTCTATATCATTAAAACTTGCGTAAACACCTCCGATTATGACAGCAAGGTGAGAGATAGCCCTCTGTTTACATACAGAATAGCTCTGTTACAAAACCTAAAAACTAAAAAAATTAAATAATTTGATAAATTTAATAATTTTAATTCTTGAATCTGCAAAATTTTTTATTTTATTAACAAGTCGCTTGAAGTCTCACCATGACATGCTTTTTAAACAGCACTGAAAGAGTTTTTTCATCTATTCTTGATTCTTATTGGTAGATTTTTCTTTATTATACAGTCCATATATTCATTAAAAATAATTAAATAACATTATGGTTTTATAAT
Organism: Beaufortia kweichowensis; assembly: GCA_019155185.1. Classification (NCBI taxonomy): domain Eukaryota; kingdom Metazoa; phylum Chordata; class Actinopteri; order Cypriniformes; family Gastromyzontidae; genus Beaufortia; species Beaufortia kweichowensis. Next base: position 15,548,601 of record CM032798.1, read on the forward strand.
GAAAGGAATTAAGATGTTGTCAAAATTATATTATTATTAGTTGTAGTATTATTATTATTATTGAATCTTACATTTAAGCATGCACATATAAATAAATCTATAATTATCTTCTGTTTATTTTGTACTCTGTTTGCATTGCATTATGGGATTGCCCTCTCTGTGATACCTTGAAATGCTCATGTAGGCATCTGACTAGATTTTGGAACAGAGCTAACGTCTGAATCTGTCCAGTTTTGATTGATATAGAACAATGCATTGGATTGTTGATAATATTTGGAATATGCTTGACACATTCTTGCCAAATATTTGCGTAATTCATCTCAGACATGACATGAAAGCAGCTGGCAGAGGGAGTGGTTGCATAATAAAAGGTGTTATATGTTTTCTGTGCCACTCCTTGACAAGGCAAAATTGTATTGACTGCTCCTAGTGGTTGATCTTAGAAGTGTGCAGTTGTGTTTTTTTCTGAAAATATAGTCCTAGCACGCCATCTGCTGGAACATGAAGAATTTGTATTTCGTTAGTATGTATTTGGAGTGAATTATCACACATACACCCTTCTTTATTTTTCTCTCCCATCGTGTCACTTCCTGTCAGATTGTGGAAAACTGTGTGTGCACTTTGAGGAACCTGTCATACCGCCTTGAGCTGGAGATGCCTCCTTCCCGGCTGATGGGAACCCAAGATTTGGACACGCTCCTGGGCCCCGACACGTCCAGTAAACAGGCCGACTACAGCTGCTGGGGTCTCAGAAAGAAGAAGAAGAAGAGGTCCTGGCAGGATCAGCAGGTGATCTATCCCTAAATCAAGTGACTAAACTTGATTTCCACGCTCTAAGTGTTCAGAAGTGCATTTTGCTCACAGTTTTACATGAATTTGAATGAACAGTGCACCACATAATATCAGTAAATCTTACTATTGCGATGATGAAAATTACAATATTAAAAGGAAATGTGAATACCAATAGTATTCAAATAGCTTTTTCTGATGGTTTACAAAAACAAAAAAACTTATTGCACTGTAAAAAATAGTCATTAAACCTAAGATAAATTTCAATGTTATTTTTTACATTTTTGCATTACACTTCTGGAAAAAAACCTTAGAAAGTTTAAAGCTAAAACAGGAAAGCTAACAGGATTTTATGGGTGTTTGTGTAATCCCATGATGCAGTGGGATGGTGTCGGGCCCATTCCAGGATTTTCTGGAAGTCCAAAGGGAGCGGAGATGTTGTGGCATCCGTCTGTGGTTAAGCCGTACCTCACTCTGCTGGCAGAGAGCTCCAATCCGGCCACGCTGGAAGGAGCGGCTGGATCTCTGCAAAATCTTTCCGCAGGAACCTGGAGGGTAGGAGTCTTGTGGTCGCTGTCCCATAAACAGAATTATACAGTAACAATGCTCGGAATAGAACAAAATTATGACTGGCTATATCTGACTGGTAGATAAAAAAAATTCCTGCACGCGTTTGACCAGACAAAGCTTTGACCAGATGTTTTTGCCCTTAGATACTGGAGTAAAGAAGTATATAAAATTAGAAAATCATAGTGATGTAACAAAATGAAAATTGCAGAATTGTTTACAAACCAAGTCAAAAACTAAATATTGAAAATGATTATTTTAAATAAGCATTTGGTTAGAATAACTGAATATATTTGATTAAAATTATGACATTTTTGTAAGTGATTACACATGTTCTTTAGTTCCAAAAATGTAAAGAGTAATAAAACTTTACAATACTAAACAAATATTCTAAAATGTATGTAATATTCCTAAAACAGGTGTGTATTGCACAACTGTAATTAGGAAGATCAGATATCTACACTAGCTATACTATAATCAGATAATATAGATGTAAAAATTATTGTGTTTTATTGATTAATTAGACAAATAAAGTGTAAAAATGCTGTTTTTTTAGCATTCAGGTACACTGCAAAAAATAAATGTATTAGTATTTTTGTCCTGTTTAGTAGTACAAATCACAAATACAGTATCTAAAAATTCTTAAATCGGGATGCAAAATATATTAAAAGATAAAAGATAAGATATATATATATATATATATAGATATAAGATATTAAATGTTATTCTTTGAAAAAATTATCAAATTTAAGTCATGCAAAAATATCTGCCAATAGGGTAATAAAAATAAATGTAAAATTTGTTAAACCTCTTTATTAAGTACATCATTCAAATTTATTTTTCTTACCCCATTGGCAAATATTTATGCTTCTTTTAAGCATAAACTCATTAAAATGTGATTTTTTTTTGTGCATCACTAGACAAAATAAAAGTTTGTTTAGAATCAGAACATTGCTGTTTATTTTGCCATTTTCAGAGATAAAAGATTTTAACTTGTTTTCTCTCATCGATAAGTTTGCAGCTTACATCCGTGCTGCTGTACGTAAAGAGAAGGGTTTGCCTATTCTGGTGGAACTATTAAGAATGGATAATGACAGGGTGGTCTGCTCTGTGGCCACTGCTCTACGGAACATGGCTCTGGACGCCAGAAACAAGGAGCTCATTGGTCAGTCTCTCTATATTCTTTAAGTTACATTACACGGTTTTGTGTGGTCATTAAAAAGTGCATTTCCTTTCCTAGAATAAATGTTTGTTAAAGTCTTGTTTAATGGTTTTAAAGGAAAGTATGCCATGCGGGATCTGGTGACCCGTCTTCCTGGTAACGGACCGTCCCTGCTGTCTGATGAGACTGTGGCAGCTGTCTGCTGTGCCCTTCATGAGGTCACCAGCAAGAACATGGAGAACGCCCGAGCGCTCGCCCAGACGGGCGGCATCGACAAGCTGGTCACAATCAGCAGAGGCCGTGGAGAGAGGTACATAACCTTCCTCTTTTCAAAGACTGTCTGAAGGGAATCATTTTATATGTCCAGTGGCTATAAAGAGGTTTTATAACCTGAACTCCATTGCTGTATAAGTAACTGTAATACTTTTTTATTTTTTTAAATAATTTTATATAGTCCAGAAAGTGTTTAAATTCTGCTTCCCGTTGCAGATATTCCATGAAAGTGGTGAAGGCAGCCGCTCAGGTGCTCAATACTTTGTGGCAGTACAGAGATTTGCGCACCTTCTATAAAAAGGTAAATTTTTTTATAGCGCTTGTTAGGATCACTGATGTTCTCCTGAGATCTTAGGACAGTGTGTTTTGTGCTTCTTAAGGATGGATGGAACCAGAATCACTTTATCACACCGGTGTCAACGCTGGAACGCGATCGCTACCGTTCCCAGCCCACCCTGCCGACCAGCAACGTACAGATGTCACCTGTTATCCAATCAGGTGGGCTATCATAACCTCAAGGGATTGTGGGAAATGTTGTTTTGTAGATGACACAGAGAAATCTCTGACTGCTAATAAAAACAGTTTTTACTATTTTGTAATTGACGTTTTAATTGTTTCTAACCCTTAGGAGGTAGTGCCACCTCTTCCCCTGCTATGTTGGGTATAAGAGGTCACCGTTTGAATCAGAGAAGGACTCAGTCATCTATGCAACTTCATAATTATTATGGAGACGCCAACAGAAACACAAGTCAGTACACAGGTAAGCATTCCTCAATCCATCTGTCCTGGTTATAAAAGGCAAAAACATTTAGCACATATCCACCGTATTTGCTTAGAAGTACATGACACTACTGCAGTGTGTTGCTCTGTATAAAAACTGAAAAAATGACTAGTTAGTGCTTATTTCACAGCACTCATATTAAGCACCTTAGTGTCGTGTCTATGAATCAAGAAGCTAAACTGATGCATACTTCACTCAGCACACACTCTTCAACTAACAGAGCAATCACATTCGTTCCCTCGTCTGGTTGGAAGCTTTAATGGTCATTCATTTAAAACCACTTGACCTCTTTAGTTACTCTGTATTGATTGGTGGCACTTCAGTCTGAAGGATTTGATTATGTGGCTGTGATTTCAAAAGTGATCTCATTGAGTGAGGTCTTCATTGGCTCAATCCTTTCTGTCCATATAACCTTTGACCTCACCTGCTTTCCATACTAACTGTGGTTCAGAGTGTGCACTGGGTTTTTACTACGGTACCATCACGGGCACTTAAATATACAGGATTACAAATATAACACATTAAATATTACATTATTAGAGGGGTACAACCATGCTTGGTATGTAGGTTATTTCATATATTACTGGCGTTTGGTAGAATATTGTTATAGAAAAAATGTTTACGTGTTTTAAGTTTGTGTGTATATGTGTTTAGGGTCTGGAAAGCAGTCAGCCTATTTCATTAGTTCATATCCCTCTCCTTCAGCAGAAGAGTCTCGCAGGTCACAGGTGAGTTTACTTCTTACTTTCCAAGAAACAAATTAAAGCATACATTAAGACAGCTACATCCAGATGCCTTGTACACACTTCTTTGGCCTTGGGCTTAATCTGTGTATTCCCAAAGTGTTTGTCCATTACTGTATTTGTTCACAAATATCTGCAAAAACTAATATTAGGTTTAATAGCACAGTCTGTGTGGGCACCTTTCCAACCTAAATAAATTCAGGATTTCAAGCATTTTGTGTCTTTGTAATTGTGCCATCTAAAGCTACAGTAAATGAATACATGTACATTGAGTAATAGTTTCATCAAAAGAACATGTTTAATGATAACAGGGTTGACAGTTTAATAGTTCATTAGGCCACTACTTGCCTTGTGTCTCAAGTTTAGGATATGAGTAAATGAATAAATGTACGTTGGGTAATACGTTTAGAAAAGGAATAGGTTTAATGGTAACAGAGTTGACAGTTTAATGGTTCATTTTGCCGCTACTTGCCTTATAAGAGTCTTATAAGGTGTTTGTGAGAAAAAACATATTTCTACATATGTCTAGTTTTCAGTAATCAGGTTACAGGGTTGACATTTAAAAACAAAAGAGGTAACAAGATAAAGTGATTTACAAAGGAGGTAAGGAAAAGTTGACCACCATTATGCTTTTTCATGATGGCATTGAGCTTTTTTGTGGAATAGCAAATTATTTGGATAATGGATGGTTATGATAGTAACAGGGTTGACACAAATTTGACACATGACTGTACTGAAGTCTTGTAAATTTATTCAATATTTAAAAAATATAAAAATCTGTTTGTCATTTTAATTTTTAATTTTAATATTAGATAAAAATGAATAAATAATCAAAAATAATACTTGAATAGTATTAATGCGTTTAGAAAAATGCCTGTGTATCTGTAAACCATGTACATGTTTTATAAGAATGTAATTATATATTTAATAAAAAATGCATGTAATGTTACAAGTTGTTAAATCATAATTTACACACGTGACATTTTGAAGAATGACCCTTGTTTCATCTTTCAGCATGGCCAGCTCTTTTACCCAGATGAGGCGAATCAAAGCACCTACGACACTTACGGAATGTACCTGTCATCTCCGATGGGCTATGACGACCCTTACCTGGACGAGCCTGTTCGTTATCCCGTGGTGAGCGAAAGGCAGGTGCTCAAACCCAACACCAACTACGTAGACTTCTACTCCACCACACGCAGGCCTTCATACAGAACTCAACCCTACCCAGCCTCACCCGACTCATGGGTGTAGGCGTGTTCGTGCGTCTGTGTATTTGTTCATGTAATGTGTAGCCATAGATAGACTATTGCAAGGACATCTGTAAGACATATCTGGGTCTGTGGATTCCAGGAGTATTCCTAGACCGTTGTATGTACAAGCTGTTGATGCATTTGAAGTGACTGGTTCATTTTCATTGAAGGAATTTAGTTTGTGAATTTAAATCTGTTGCAACTGGAGTGACATTCAGTTTCAGTGGGTGATGTAGATTGTGTATGTGTGTGTGCGAGTGTCTCCGTACGGGAGAGAGAGTGTGCGTCTGTGTGTGTAGATAACAGATTATGTGAACCATTAACTTGAATTTGTTTGATCCGGGACTGAATGTGAGCCAAAGATTTTACTTTTCTCTTCACAAAGTAAAAATGTTTAAGATCTAATTTAATGAGAGGTTAAACCATCTTCGTTTTTATTTTTAAACGGCATGTTTGAAAAGTCATCTCATTTCTTAAGCCAAATAAAAAGATGTAACTAAATTACATATTGGCTGAAAAGTCTAATAAAGATATAATAGCAGTGTAAAAAATGAAGAAACGAACTAATGTTCTGTGCATTGGAAGACAAACCGTCCTTTTGTCTGGTTTCATTGCTGTAACCTACGTAATGTAAAGATTAATGTATGTTCCATGGAGTCTTGTACAACTACGTCAGTTTATTGTACAACCGTGATCTGTGCTCCTATGCACAAAAAACTGTGCCATGATAAATTGCTATGTAGAACTGTGTGTATATGTAAGAGACCTTATGGAGACAAAAGTTATTACTATCACAATATTTAGATGTAATAAAGATTACATTTGTTTTTGTAATATGTGATTATGTTGTTTATCCCGCAGCTATAATGAGCTACAGTTTAATTGTATTCTTAAGTACTTTTCGTGGTTCATATAAAGCTGAAGCATTTGAACTGAGAACAGTACTTTAATATCCCCAGATAGCAATGTAATAGGAAATATAGATGAAGAAAGAAACGAGCCTGAGAGTTTTAATGCCCTCATAGATCGTTTTACATTGTAAATCACATTTTAATTATATTCATTTGAGACCTCTTTGTGTATAATGTGAAGTACAGGATTCATACAGTGCACAATTAAATCTGTAAACTAGAAAGCCGTTTTTTTAATTACGGTTGATTGAAATTCTTAGATTTTTTTGTAACACTAAACTAAAAAAAACTCACAATATTGACATAGTAGCTCATAACAAACTAAAGAAATGATCTCGTAATGATAATTTAGTATATTATGATAATGAAACCTAATTTAAAAGACTAAAACAATGATGTGACAATGACTTGAGCTGCGCCGCACGCTGGCGACATCTGCTGGTAAAAACGGTGTAACACAACCAGTTGCAGCTCAAACTAAATATTCTAAAATACACAGTAAATATTATATAAATTTAAAAATTAGGTGCTACGTTTCAGTCATTTTCAGGTTTTTTAATGTTTAATATTTTTAATGTTTAAAGTTTTTTGTTTTTAGTTTTTAGAGACTTCTAAAATGACTAAAAGGGATCAGTTGGAATATGATGGAAATGGTACTACCATGTATTTTTGCTTGTTTCTGCTTTCATCATTACAAACCGCAGTTGTTTATTATTAAACTATAACAAAATATTTTCCTTCTGATGTGTTTTAGGCCATATTCAATTTATATGGAATCCTTTCCTTATAGATCTATACTTTTGCATTATATTGGTCTCTTATTACAAAATAACAAAGACTAGTCCCCACAAAATAGTTCAGTGTAATTAATTCCATTGATTTCCATTGAATTCCATTGATAACTTTTCCACACAATTAGTTAGTCTGTACAACAACAATAAAACAGGTTAATTATACAAATAATGTTTTGTTGAACTAACACAAGCTGTTTCACACAGTCGTCCCCACACACAAAAAGTTGACAGGAGTCAGGAGACACAACTTTCATTTCATAAATTTTCATTTTATAAATCAATTAGTATTTATTTTTACAAATGTATATCAAAACATGTGTTTATAAATAACATACACAGCTGACAGCACTGCTATGACGTAAACATGCAAACATTAATGCTACCAATTTATGCATGAACTCAAAATAAATGTTATAATTTTTACATTAGCCGACACACATATTTAATAGAAAAAGGGTCTAAAACAGAAGATTTCACAGCTGATCACAGGTCTGGATGTGCTCTGAATCATGATGCATGTTGAGCAACAGCTTCACTTTTTTTTTTTAGCTCTTTAAAGCTGTGAAGAGGTGGTTAGAAACCTCATTCAACAAACAATTATAAAGAAGAGCCTGCAGTGTGTCAATTTATTCTGCAAAATATAATAAAATATAAAACTTTAAAGACAGAACAACAGACACATAGACAAATAGAAGTGACTAACAGACATCATACAACAGACAGACAGACCACGGCAGAGAAAGATAAATTAAATGACATTTTGATCGATGTAGACGATATAAAGAAGAAGTCGCCAAGATCCTCAGTCGAGCAGGTGACAGAGGGGCACAAAGGTTTTACCAGGACCGATACAATTTCAACACAATTTCAAGAATGAACCAAACAAAACACAGAGAATTGTTTACTGTTAATATCATACACAATCAGTAGAATATAACTTTACTACGTCGTTTGCGCTTTGGAATGAATGAAACACACAATGGGAAAATTTGTCAATGGGTGCTTTATGGTAGGTTAACTAAAGCCCTATTCGCACGGGATTGGTATTATCTGGGGACCTTGTGGGATTTAGAAATTACCCCCCCACGTCTGATTTTCGTGTGGCGCATTCGCACGGGATAAGCGAAGCCTGTGATTTTACCGACTTATCTCCCGGATATGATGGCGAAGCAGTACGTAACATATGGTTTCACTGGGCGACTAGATGGCACCGTAACCTCGAATTATGATATAAACCTCCTCGCTTGATTGTGCACTATTTTGAATAGACTATTGTCCTGTCCAGTGTTGCCAACTATTTTCAATGGAAAGTAGCTAAAGTCTGCCCGAAAAGTCTGACGTCATCGTAAATTATGATAAGACGTAATGGCGCTGTTTTGCATTCTGCTGGTTGAACTTTTACCTTCCCCTAATCCGTGTATATAATGTCCAGTATAAAACTGTTATCAATTAACGAAGAAGAAACGGTAAATTAAATGGTTTTATTTCAAACAAAGGAGAAGCAGGTATGTGGCAACATATGCGCAGCTCATTCACGTCATATGTCGATGCTGTAGGTCGCTGGAATGTGCCCTCACTGATGAGCAGACACAGGGAGGTGTAACTTGTAATTAATAAAGCAAGACCTTCATCTACCTGCGAGGACAGTACTGGCGGCATTTGGAAAGTTGCTGAAGGTTTGTCCAAAAGTCGCTAGATTTGTCGCTAGGCTTAAAAAATAAAGTCGCTAAAGGGGTCTGAAAAGTCGCTAAATCTAGCGACAAAGTCGCTAAGTTGGCAACACTGGTCCTGTCATTATAGGCATATATGTAAAGGTATGTATGTCATATCATAAAAAGAATGCCGCTATACATGTCATCCATCTATTCATTCTTTTTTCCCGCTCGTTTCGTGGCGTTCATCTTTTTCTTTCTGCAGATTGTATCGTTGTACGGTGTACAGCGATATCCAGCACCCAAAATACACTTAAAACTTTGAAAAAAACTTGAAAATATGATATACGACCGCCAAATGCTGACCAAATCACAGAGATGCCTATTCGCACAGGACTAATATTATCACAGGACCTCTGTTTTCGGTGAAATATGGGTCATTTGCGGGGGAATTTTTACTTTACAAATTACAGACATGGCCGATTCGCACGGGATTAAGATCACAGACAACCTCCGCAATTATTACAAATGACTAGAGGTCACCAGGTAATACTAATCCCGTGCGAATAGGGTTTAAGATGGGACAGACAAACGCGAATTCGCAGTTATCCACCTTTCTTCAAAGTGTAAGAATTCGAGCCTGCGGCCAAGCAGTCGAGGTTCTTTGGGGAAAGAGAAGAGGACTTGAGGAGGAGCACAACCTAAAACACATCTTACCACCAATGCTGGCTGCTAATGCTGCTACTTCTTTCTTTTGTTGACGCGTGGCAACTAACATTTAAGCTGCATATCCGCCTACTGAGTGTGGGCCAGCGATTAGCGTCCCTGTGATTAAAAACTAACCGTAATGTAAAATATAATATAGCAAATGCTCTGCAAGACATAATGATAACATAAATAAACAAACTTGTTTACAACAAAATCTTACTAAAAACTATCTTCAAAACAACAAAGCTAAAGCAATGCCCGATTTATTGGACACATGATGAATCAAA